>SJYA01002821.1:1073733-1104639 GCA_006410615.1 Neotragus moschatus
GTCCCATCACTTCATGGGAAATAGATGGGGAAACAGTGGAAACAGTGTCAGACTTTATTTTTGGGGGCTCCAAAATCACTGCAGATGGTGACTGCAGCCATGAAATCAAAAGACCCTTACTCCTTGGAAGAAAAATTATGACCGACCTAGATAACATATTCAAAAGCAGAGACATTTCTTTGCCGACTAAGGTCCGTCTAGTCAAGGCTATGGTTTTTCCAGTGGTCATGTATGGATGTGAGAGTTGGACTGTGAAGAAGGCTGAGCGTCGAAGAATTGATGCTTTTGAACTGTGGTGTTGGAGAAGACTCTTGAGAGTCCCTTGGACTGCAAGGAGATCCAACCAGTCATTCTGAAGGAGATCAGCCCTGGGATTTCTTTCGAAGGAATGATGCTAAAGCTGAAGCTCCAGTACTTGGGCCACCTCATGTGAAGAGTTGACTCACTGGAAAAGACTCTGATGCTGGGAGGGATTGGGGGCAGGAGGAGAAGGGGACAACAGAGGATGAGATGGCTGGATGGCATCACTGACTCGATGGGTGTGAGTCTGAGTGAACTCCGGGGGTTGGTGATGGACAGGGAGGGCTCTCATGCTGCGATTCATGGGGTTGCAAAGAGTTGGATACGACTGAGCAACTCAACTGAACTGAATATTCCTTTGTATGTGTGTACCATATCTTCTTAATTACGTTTTCTTTATCCATTCATTTGTCAACGGACACAGCTTTTTCCCTGTTTCAGATGCACCAAATAATGGTGCAGTGAGTATGGGGATAGAGATATATCTGCAAGTATATATGCATTTCCTTTGCACATATACTCTGAAGTAGAATTGCTGGATCTCATGACTGGTCTATTTTTAATGTTTTGAGAAACATCCATACTTTTTCTCATAATGGCTTCACTGATTTAAATTCCTAACAACAATTCACAAGGGTTCAAAAGCAGATGTCTTTATGGAATTTCTTTGCTTTTTCTGTGATCCAACAGATGTTGACAGTTTGACCTCTGGTTCCTCTGCCTCTTCTAAATCCAGCTTGTACATCTGGAAGTTCTCGGTTCCCGTAGTGTTGAAGCCTAGCTTGAAGGATTTTGAGCATTATCTTGCTAGCATGTGAAATGAGTGCCGTTGTGTGGTAGTTTTACCCAACTGTATGCTGAGTTCCAAAGAATTACAAGGAGAGATGAGAAAGCCTTATTAAGTGAACAATGCAAAGAACTAGAGGAAAACAATAGAATGGTAAAGACTAGAGATCTCCAAGAAAATTAGAGATACCAAGGGAACGTTTCCTGCAAAGATGGGCATAATAAAGGACAGAAATGGTACAGACCTAACAGAGGCAGAAGATATTAAGAAGAGGTGGCAGGAATACACAGAAGAGCCGCCCCAAAAAAGGTCTTAATGACCCAGATAACCATGATGGTGTGATCACTCACCTATAGCCAGACGTCCTGGAGTGTGAAGTCAAGAGGGCCTTAGGAAGAATTAATACAAACAAAACTAGTGGAGGTGATGGAATTCCAGCTGAGCGATTTAGAATCCTAAAAGATGATGCTGTGAAAGTGCTGCACTCAGTATGTCAGCACATTTGGAAAACTCAGCAATGGCCACAGGACTGGAAAAGGTTAGTTTTCATTCCAGTCCCAAAGAAGGGCAATGGCACAGATCACAGGGCATGTGCATTTAAAATTTTGATGGATGTTGCGACATTGCTTTCCAGAGATTTGACAGTGATTTGGGATGCTGACTAGCTATGTGATGCTAACTAACTGTTCTAAAGGCATTTTTAGATAGAACTTGATCAAGCAGAATGTGTTCAGACAGTAAGAGAAACACTGAACTAGAGGCTATAGTAGCGGGAAGACTGGGGAAGGCTGATGGTCTTTGTATCAGGCATGAAGGGGAGGCGTGTGCCGTGTCCTGTAGGACCCGAAGGCACTGAAACTCACAAGTGGATGGGACATACTAAGGCTTAGTGTGAAGAAACGAATATTTTAAAATGTTTAAAAAATTGTTAATGAACTATAGTTGAATTACAATGCTATGTTAATTACCACTGTAGAGCAAAGTGACTCATTTATATACACATTCTTTTTCAAATTATTTTCTATTATGGTTTATCACAAGATATTGAATGTAGTCCCCTGTGCTGTGCAGGAGGATCTTGTGTATCCATTCTATATATACCGATTTGCCTTTGCTAATCCCAAACTCCCCCACCGTTTCTCTCCTACCTGGCGCCCCAGCAATCACGTCTGTTCACTCTGTCTGTGATTCAGTTTCTGGTTTATAGATGGGTCCATTTGTGTCGTATTTGAGAGCCGACATATAAGTGGTATCATATGGTATTTGTCTTTCTCTTTCTGACATAATTCACTCAGTATGATAATTTCTAGGTGCTTCCATGTTTCTGCAAATGGCATTATTTCATTTTTTTACTAGCTGAGTAGTATTCCATTNTGTGATTCAGTTTCTGGTTTATAGATGGGTCCATTTGTGTCGTATTTGAGAGCCGACATATAAGTGGTATCATATGGTATTTGTCTTTCTCTTTCTGACATAATTCACTCAGTATGATAATTTCTAGGTGCTTCCATGTTTCTGCAAATGGCATTATTTCATTTTTTTACTAGCTGAGTAGTATTCCATTGTATGGAGAAGGCAATGGCACCCCACTCCAGTACTCTTGCCTGGAAAATCCCATGGACGGAGGAGCCTGGCGGGCTGCCGTCTATGGGGTCACACAGAGTCAGACACGACTGGAGCGACTTAGCACCAGTGGCAGTTCCACTGTACTGTGTAGACCAAAATATTTGTTCAGATTTTTCTATAACATCCCCTAAACCCGAGTGAACTGCTTGGCCCATCTAATATATATGGACCACATGTTCTTTATCCGTTCATCTGTGAATGGCTATTTAGCTTGTTTCCATGTTGCGGCTATTGTGAACAGTGCTGCTATGAACCTAGGGGTGCATGTGCCTTTTGCAATTAGTTTTGCCTGGATATATGCCCACGTGTAGGAATGCTAGGTCCTATGGCAGCTCTGTTGATAGTTTTCTGAGGACTCTCTGTACTGTTCTCCTTAGTGGCTGCACTTAGATTTTCCATCAGCGGTGTAAGAGGCCCTCCTTTTTCCCACACCCTCTCCAATATTTATGTATAGCCTTTTTAATGATGGCCATTCGGACTGGCATGAAGTGGTACCTCACTGTAGCTTTGATTTCATTTCTCTAATAATTAGCACCGTTGAGCATCTTTCCATGTACCCATTGGCCATCTGTGAAGAAATACTTTCTAAGGGTGTTTTCAAGGGTGAAACTGTCTCCAAGGAAGTCAGACTGCCCTTACTATATGTGCCCAAGTCAAGGCTGGTTGCCTCTGGTCATGTGTGTGTGTGAGTGTGCATGTGTGTTTGTGTGCGTGCAGGGCAGTTGTGTAGAGGGCGCATGGATATCAGATGAGAAGTTACAGTGGATGACTTTGAAATCCCGTGTCTGAGACATTGATTTAATGAATGAGTCTAAGTATAGAAAGTTATTATTTACGCAAGATAGACGTTTTTGTTTGGCTGAGTTGCTGCTGCGACTGCTAAGTCACTTCAGTCGTGTCCAACTCTGTGCAATCCCATAGACGGCAGCCCACCAGGCTCCCCCGCCCCTGGGATCCTCCAGACAAGAACACTTGANGAGTCTGAGTGAACTCCGGGAGTTGGTGATGGACAGGGAGGCCTGGCATGCTGCTATTCATGAGGTTGCGAAGAATCGGACACGACTGAGCGAATGAACTGAACTGAACTGAAATATTCTTATATAAAGTAAACTATTAATATATCTTATGTTAGATAATATATGATATGGGGATAAGAGAGGGAAAAAACAAACATATATGCACATATATATATAAAGATGTTTAACAAAATAAGCAAGAAATACTCACAACAAAGTCTTCCTTTCTATAACATGGTCACATGGTCATAGCTGGTATTTATATCTACCTTCATACACTGCTGCTGTTGCTGCTGCTAAGTCGCTTTGGTCGTGTCTGACTCTTCGCAGCCTACCAGGCTCCTCCGGCCATGGGATTTTCCAGGCAAGAGTACTGGAGTGGGGCCTTCTTACACTGCCATTTCTGTATTCCTTTGGTTTGCAGCAAGAAGCTTAGCTGATTTTGGTTCTTTGCCTTGTAGTGTGATCCAAACTTTTATTCCTGAAGGGTCTGTCTGGACCATTAGCAGTCCTACTTGAACTGGATTGTTCTTGTTTTCCAGTGATGTCATTCATATGGCATGGTAGTACTAAGGGACACCCTAAGCGATTCCTACATTCCAGACATACTCTTCCTTATATCCATTGGGTAGTACCAGCTCAGTTTCCCCTTGATAAGCAGGATCAATAAGTCTGACCAGTAAAGTAACCCTCTTATTTGCCTGTTGACTCAGATGGCATAGTAACTTGGTGGCTCCTAGTAAGACCAGTGTGCTATCTTCTGGAAGGGAAGGATGATCAAGGTACTGTAGACTAAATTATGACACAGAACTGGAGAGTTGCTCTATCCCTGAGGCAGAACAGTGCAGGTGTATTGCTGGCTTTGCCAGCTGAAAGCAGACTGCTTCTGGTGTCCTTATTAATAGGCTTTGAGAAATGGGTATTTCCAGAGCAATAGCTACATATCAGGCGGCAGGGGAAATGTTATCTTTGCTCAAACAAGGAAGCTGCTTCTGAAACACCAGCAGCATTTGAAGTCAGCACTTTGTTAAATTTACAATAGTCAACTGTCATTCTCTAAGATCCATCGGCTTTCTGCACAGGCCAGACAGACAAGTTCAGTGTAGATGTGGTGGGAATCACCACCCCTGTATCTTTCAAGTCCTTGATGGTGGTAATATATCTTCCCTAAGTGTTTAAGAGAATTCATTATAAAAACTGTCTGGGCCTGGAGTTTTCTCTGTGGGGAAGTTTCTAATTATGAGTTTTAATTATTTTGATAGACATAGAGCTAGTCAGATTTTCTCCTCTTGTTTTTGTTTTGGCAGTTTGAGTTTTTCAAGGAAATTTTCCGGTACTTCTAAATTGTGAAATTTATTAGCATGAATGTTTCATAATATTGCCTTATTATCCTTTTAATGTCTGTAGGATGTCTATAGTAACATCCTCTCTTTCATTCTTGTTATGAGTAATTTGTACTGTCTCTTTTTTCTTGGTCAATTATGCTAGAGTATTATAAATGGAAATAGAGTATTTCTTTAATTATGCTTTTTTGTGTCTTTGTTTCAGCTTGCTTTGGGGTTAATTCGCTCTTCTTTTTCTAGCTTTATAAGGTAGGAATGAGATCTTTGAATTCAGATCATTCTTCTTTTCTAGTATAAGCATTTAAAGCAAAAATTTCTTGGGACTTCCCTGGTAGCCCAGTCGTTAAGATGCTGAGCTTCCACTACAAGGGCATGGGTTCCGTTCCTGTTTGGGGAACTCCTGAAGAGTACACGTGGTGTGGCCAAAAAAATAAAAAAAACTCTCTGAGTTTCTAAGATATTCTTCCTTAAAAGAAAATAAATTAAAAAAAAAACTATAAATTTCCTTCCATGCAGACTGCTTTAGCTGTATCACATGAGATTTGATATGTTGATATCATTATCACTTCGTTTGGAAATTTTTCAGTTCCCCTTGTGCTTTCTTCTTCCACACATGGGTTATTTAGGCAATGTTGTTTCACCTAAAAATTTTTTGATTTTTCCTGATATCCTTATTTTATAGATTTCTAATTTAAATGTACTATCGTCACAGATCATGTTGTATAGTATTTCAACATGATGAACATATTTCATTATGTAAATATATTCCATGAAGAGACTGAATTCTTAACTGTATGAAGTGAAGTTGCTCAGTCGTGTCTGACTCTTTGCGACTCCATGGACTGTAGCCTACCAGGCTCCTCGGTCAGGCAAGAGTACTGGAGTGGATTGCCATTTCCTTCTCCAGGGGATCTTCCCGAACCAGGGATCAAACCCAGGTCTCCCACATTGTAGGCAGATGCTTTACCATCTGAGCTACCAGGGAAGCTAAATCTTAACTGTATGGTATTTTCTAAATGGCAACTGGATCCAGTTGATAATTTCGTTTAAATCTTCCTTACCTACTCTGATTGTCTAATTGTTCTATCAGTTGCTGAGAGAAGGGTGTTAAAATCTCCAGCTATGATTTCTATTTCTCCCTTTAGTTCTGCCAGTTCTTTCTCACATATTTTGAAGCTGTAATTAGATAAGTATATGTTCTGAATTTTTATATCTTGCTGATTTCTCCTTAAGAAATATCCTTTTTTATCTGTGATAATATTCTTACTCTGTCTGATGTTAGTAAATCACAGCAGCTTTTTATGTTTACTATGTGCATATCTTTTTATATCCTTTCACTTTAAGCCATCTCTGTGTCTATATTTTAAGTGGCTCTCTTTGAGACAGTATTTGATTGGGTCTTGCTCTTTAATCTCTCCTTTTTAAATGGAATATTTAGTCCATTTATAAGTAGGATGATTATTAGTTTTAAGTCTGTCATCTCATTTTTTTTTCTAGTTGCCGTATATTTTTTTCTGCCTTTCCTGATTTCTTTTGGATTAATGGATTGCTTTTTTAACATTTTATTTATCTTTAATTGGAGAATATTTGCTTTATAATATCGTGTTGGTTTCTGCCATATATCAACATGAATCAGCCACAGGTATACGTATGCCCCCTCCCTTTAGCACCTCCCTCCTACCTCCAACCTCTCTAGGTTGTCACAGAGCACCAGATTTGAGTTCCTTGTGTCATACAGCAAATTTCCACTAGCTATCTAATTTTACATATGGTGATGTGTATGTCTCAGCGCTTCTGTCTCAATTCGTCCCACTGTCTCCTTGACCTGCTGTGGCCACAAGTCTGATCTCTATGTCTATGTGTTCATTGCTGCCCTACAGATAGGTTCATCAGTACTATCTTTATAGATTCCATATATATGTTAATAAATGATATTTGTCTTTCTCTTCTTGACTTACTTTCCTCTGTATAATAGGCTATAGGTTCATCCACCCCATTAGAACTGAGTCAAATGTGTTCCTCTTTATGGCTAATATTCCATTGTGTATTTGTACCACAACTTCTTTATCCGTTCGTCTGTCAATGGATGTCTAAGTTGCTTCCATGTCCTAGCTATTTTGAATAGTGCTGCAATGAACATTGGGGTACGTGTGTCTTTTTCAATTATGGTTTCCTCAGTGTATATGCCAAGAAGTGGGGTTGCTGGGTTATACAGTAGTTTTTTAAGGAATTCCTAGTTTTTTAAGGAATCTCCATACTGTTCTCCACAGTGGCTATATCAATTTGCATTCCTATCAACAATGCAAGAAGGTTCCCTTTTCTCCAAACCCTTTATAGTGTTTATTGTTTGTAGATTTCTTGATGATGGCCATTCTAACCAATGTGAGGTGATAGCTCATTGTAGTTTTGATTTGCATTTCTCNATTCCTAGTTTTTTAAGGAATCTCCATACTGTTCTCCACAGTGGCTATATCAATTTGCATTCCTATCAACAATGCAAGAAGGTTCCCTTTTCTCCAAACCCTTTATAGTGTTTATTGTTTGTAGATTTCTTGATGATGGCCATTCTAACCAATGTGAGGTGATAGCTCATTGTAGTTTTGATTTGCATTTCTCTTGAGTCTGAGTGAACTCCAGGAGGTGGTGATGGACAGGGAGGCCTGGTGTGCTGCGATTCATGGGGTCGCAAAGAGTCGGACACAACTGAGTGACTAAACTGAACTGAACTGAATAATGAGCAATGTTGAGCATCTTTTCATTTGTTTACTAGTCATCTGTATGTCTTCTTTGGAGAAATGGCTTTTTAGATCTTCTGCCCACTTTTTGATTGGGTTGTTTGTTTTTCTGGTATTGAGCTGAATGAACTTCTTGTATGTTTTGGAAATTAATCCTTTGTCAATTGTTTCATTTGCTGTTATTTTCTACCATCCTGAGTGTTGTCTTTTCACCTTGTTTATAGTTTCCTTCACTGTGCAAAAGCGTTTAAATTTAATTAGGTCCCATGTTTATTTTTATTTCCATTACTCTGCAAGGTGGGTCATTGAGGATCTTGCTGTGATTTATGTCAAAGAGTGGTCTACCTATGTTTTCCTCTAAGAATATGATAGTTTCTGGTCTTCTCTTTAAGTCTTCAATCCATTTTGAGTTTATCTTTATGTATGGTGTTAGGAAGTGCTCTAATTTCATTGTTTTAAACACAGGCGTCCAGTTTTCTCAGAACCATTTACTAAAGAGACTATCTTTTCTCCGCTGTATATTCTTGCCTCCTTTGTCAACGATAAGGTGCCAATAGGTACATAAGTAATCTTTAGGCTTTCTATCTTGTTCCATTCATCTGATTTCTGTTTTTGTGCCAGTACATACTATCTTGAGGACCGTAGCTTTGTAGTATAGTCTGAAGTCAGGGAGTCTGATTCCTCCAGCTCCATTCTTCTCTCCCAAGAATGCTTTGCCTGTTGGGGGTCTTTTGTGTTCCCATACAAATTGTGAACTTTTTTGTTCTAGTTCTTTGAAAAATATTATTGGTAATTTGATAGGGATTGCATTGAATCTGTAGATTGCTTTGGGTAGTATAGTCATTTTCACAATATTGATTCTTCTAATCCAGAAGCATGATATATCTTTCCATCTGTTTATGTCATATTTGATTTCTTTCACCACTGAATTATAGTTTTCTGCAAACAGGTTTTTTGTCTCTTTAGGTAGGTTTATTCCTAGGTATTTTATTCTTTCTGTTTCAGTGGTGAATGGGATTGTTTCCTTAATTTCTCTTTCTGATTTTTCATTGTTAGTGTATAAGAATACAAGAGATTTCTGTGTATTAATTTTATATCCTATGACTTTATTATATCATTCATTAGTTCTAGTGGCATCTTTAAGGTTTTCTATGTATCGTATCATGTAATCTGCAAACAGTGAGAGTTTTACTTCTTCTTTTCCAATCTGCATTCCTCTTACTTCTTTTTTCTTCTGATTGCTGTGGCTAGGACTTCCAAAACTGTCGAGTAATAGTGTTGAGGATGGGTACTCTTGTCTTATTCTTGATCTTAAAGGAAATACTTTCAGTTTTTCATCACTGAGAAAAATGTTTGCTGTGGATTTGTCATATATGACCTTTGTTGAGGTTATTCCTTCTATGCTTATTTTCTGGAGAGCTTTTATCATAAATGGATGTTAAATTTTGTCAAAAGTTTTCTCTGTATCTATTGAGATGATCATCTGATTTTTTTCTTTCAGTTTGTTAATATGGTATTTGATGTTGGTTGATTTTACATCGAAGAATCCTTGCATCTCTGGGATAAAGCCCACTTGATCATGATGTATGATCCTTTTAATGTGTTATTGGATTCTGTTTGCTAGAATTTTGTTGAGGATTTTTGTGTCTGTGTTCATGAGAGATATTGGCCTGTAATTTTTTTTTTTTTATGGCATCTTTGTCTGATTTTGGTATCAGGGTGATGGTGGCCTTGTAGAATGAGTTGGATTTTTCTTTCCTCTGCAGTTTTCTGGAAGAGTTTGTGCAGGATAGGTGTTAGCTCTTCTCTAAATTTTTGGTAGAATTCTCCTGTTAAGCCATCTGGTCCTGGACTGTTGTTTGTTGGAAGATTTTTTTTTATTACAGTCTGATTTCCATGCTTATGATTGATCGGTTCATATTTTCTATTTCTTCCTGGTTCAGTTTTGGAAGGTTGTACTTTTCTAAGAATTTGTCTGTTTCTTCTAGGTTTTCCATTTCATTGGCACATGGTTGCTTGTAGAAATCTCTTATGATCCTTTGTATTTCTGTGTTGTTGTAACTTCTCCTTTTTTGTTTCTCATTTTACTGATATGGGTCTTCTCTTTTTCTTGATGACTCTGGCTAATAGTTTGTCAGTTTTGTTTATCTTCTCAAAAAACCAAGTAGTTTTATTGATCTTTGCTATTATCTCTTTCATTTCTTTTTCAGTTATTTATGCTCTGATTATTATGATTTCTTTCCTTCTACTAACTTTCGGGGGTTTTTTGCTCTTCTTTTTCTAGTTGCTTTAGGTGTAAGGTTAGATTATTTATTCAATGTTTTTCTTGATTCTTAAGGTAGGCTTTTACTGCTATAAACTTTCCTCTTAACACTGCCTTTACTGCATCCCATAGATTTTGAGTTGTCGTGTTTTCATTGTCATTTGTTTCTAGGTATATTTTGATTTCCTTTTTTATTTCTTTAGTGATCTGTTGGTTATTCAGAAGCATATTGTTTAGCCTTTGCTTTTTTTGTAGGGTTTTTTTTTTCCTGTACTTGATATCTAATCTTACAGTGTTGTCATTGGAAAAGATGCCTGAAGTGATTTCAGTTTTTTAAAATTTACCAAGACTTGATTTGTGGTAGAAGATGTGATCTCTTTTGGAGAAAGTCACATGTGCACTTGAGAAAAAAGTGAAATCCACTCCTTTTGGATGAAATGCCCTGTAGATATCAATTAAGTCCAACTGGTCCAGTGTATCATTTAAACTTTGTGTTTCCTTACTAATTTTTTGTCTGGATAATGTGTCTGTTGGTGTGAGCAGGGAATTAAAGTCCCCCACTATTATCGTGTTACTATTGATTTGCCCTTTAATAGTTGCTAGCGTTTGCCTTATGTATTGAGGTGCTCTTATGTTGGATGCATATATATTTGTAATTATTATATCTTCTTTTTTAGATTGATCCCTTGAACATTATGTAGTGCCATCCCTTGTCTCTTATAGTGTTTGTCATTCAATCATGTCTGACTCTTTGCAACCCCATGGACTATAGCCTACCAGGTTCCTCTGTCCATGAGATTCTCCAGGCAAGAATACTGGAATAGGTTGCCATTTCCTCCTCCAGGGGATCTTCCTGACCCAGAGATTGAACCCAGGTTTTCTGTGTTGCAGGCAGATTGTTTACAGTCTGAGCCACCAGGAAAACCCTTCTCTCTTATAATGGTCTTTATTTTAAAGTTTATTTTGTCTGATATGGGTATTGCTACTCCAACTTTCTTTTAATTTCTGTTTGCATGGAGTACCTTTTTCTAGCCCCTCACTTTCAGTCTATGTGTGTCCCTAGGTCAGAGGTGGGTCTCATGAAGATGGCATATACTGGGGTCTTTCTCTCTTTATCAACTGCCGGCACTGGCGTGTGGGGAGAGAGGCACTACAGTGATGGCTCCATCCCCTGTGCATGACTCAGCAGTATCACCCTGTCTCCATCGCTGCCTGGGTTTCCTCCAGGGGCATTCCCTGCCATGATCTCCCCACTCAGTCCTCTCAGGCCATCTCCCCACAGTCAAGAGCAGTCCTCACCCTGGGATTACTCTCCAATCCCTATGTTCCTGCTCCTAGCCACTACACTTACTAGAGGACCTGTTTGGGGTACGTAGGGCTGTGGTACAGATTGTGTGATTCTCACTCTATTTAGACCATCACAGGTCAGCTGCTTCACTCTCCAATAGCCTCAAATGCCTATGCTTTGTCCCAAACTATTGCTTTGCCGTGGGGATATCACCCCTGCTTCAGTTCCTCCACCCCCAGGTGCAGGTCCAGTCCCACTCACTCTCCTCTTTTTCCATTCCCTCCTTCATCCTAACAAGTTTTGCATGGATCTGTATATTCCTTTCCAGTAGTCAGGGACTCCTGGCCACTCTCAGCTGGTGCTCTGTGAGATTCTCTTCATCTGAAGATGTATTTCTGATGCATCCCTGGAGAGAGAAGTACTCCAGGTCCATCTACTCCTCTGTCATCTTGTTGTCACACTGGAATACTTTTTATTATGTTAAACCACATGATTGTCCCATAGATCACTCAAGTTGTTCATTTTTTTAAACCTATTGCTTATCTCCAGAATGGATAATATCTATCTTTCTTCAACTTTAGTAATAATTTTTATTTTATATATTGTACTTTTCAGTTTTAGAATTTCCATTTTATTCTTTTCTATAGTTTCCTTTTCTCTGCTGAGATTTCTCATCTCGGCACTCATTTTGACTGTATTTTAAGTCCTTTAACGTATTTGCAGTAGCTCTCTTTAAGTATTTGGAGAAGGCAATGGCACCCCACTCCAGTACTCTTGCCTGGAAAATCCCATGTTCAGAGGAGCCTAGCAGGCTGCAGTCCAAGGGGTCACGAACAGTCGGACATGACTGAGCGGCTTCACTTTCACTTTTCACTTTCATGCACTGGAGAGGGAAATGGCAACCCACTCGAGTGTTCTTGCCTGGAGAATCCCAAGGACGCGGGAGCCTGGTGGGCTGCCATCTATGGGGTCACACAGAGTCGGACACAACTGAAGTGACTTAGCAGCAGCAATAATTCCAACATCTGGAATGTCTTCATTTTTTTTCTTGTTTTTAATTTCTTTAGATCATATTTGTCTTTTTATTTGTGTGCTTGGTAAATTTTTGTTGTAGCCTGGACATTATGAATGATACATTATAGAGACTCTGGATTATGTGTTGAGTGTAGAGAGTGTTGACTTGTTCTTATGGCTGGTTAAGTCACTGGTAGATCCTTTTTGGCTCTGTCAAACTCAGTTTTGTTTTGTTTTGGGGGAGGTCTGTTTTGGTTTTGAAGTTAGTCCTTAGTCTATGATATGGTCCTTACTCTTAAAATTCTTACTTCTCAAGTCCTAAAACAAAGTCTTTGTGAGGTTTCAACTGAATTCTAGACTAGAACTCCAGTACCTGCCAGTGCTATACAACCTTTGGCGTTACCACTGGTATTACCATGCAACTTGCAGCCCTACAGAAATCAATCCCTGCTGAATCCAAGAGTTTCACCCAGTGATGTGCGGCCCTGTCTGTGCCAAGGATCCATGGTGACTCTCCACTCAGACTTTTGGGACCTCTTTTTTGCACGGATTCTTCTCTAGCATCTGATCTCACAAATTTTAACTGTTTCAGCAGCTTGGGGCTACAATCTCTGACTTATCTTCTCACTCTACTTTGTTTCCATCTCCCTATATTATGGCAGAACTATGCCCAGAGCAGAAAACTGGGGTAATTGTGGGTTAATGTCATGCTTCCCTTCTCTCAAGAACTGCAGAACTACAAAAACTACAGTCCTATGCTGCCTGTTCTTTGCCTAAACACAGTTACCTCGTGTGTTTTGCTCATCATTAAAGTTTATTGCAATAGGAAGACAAGCCAGGTATCAGTTACTCTGTCATTGTGGGACATGGAAGTCTCTGACCACATCATCTTAAAACCATTTTGAAGAAACATAGACCACTTGTAAGTGATGTTTGCCAATGAGAAGATCACGCTTCTATGAAGAAAAATATGGCTATCTTCTATCTTTTTAAAATGAGTATTTAAAAGATATTGCAATTGAAAATGTCATACCATTAATTCTCTTATCAAATGGCTAAGAGATATTTACATTTTTTACTTGCTATATACCAAAAGAGAATAAAGTTGGTTTGACCAAATTTTTTGATAACCCACATACAAGGCCCTGAGAGGTAGAAAGAAAAAAGAAAAAATTAAAAACAGAGCCCTAATGTCAAGAAACTTACTGTACTAGAAAAGACAAGTTAAGTATGAAGACAAGGCTGGACACAATGATATACTAACACTTGTCAGAACAAACAGGCTAGACAAGCCTGACTTCACTTCCCCTTCTAGCTGCAGGAGGACTTCTGCATCACATGTGAGCCCTCACTGGAACTCACGTCATAGAAGCTAGACCAGGATTGGACACCTGACCCAAACGGTATCCATCTAGAGATAGGGCTTTGCTGGCGATAGTTCCCTCTAAGGATTTGAATTAAGAGACCCAGAGGTTGCAGTCAGATGGTGCTCTGTGAAACCTTGTGAAATAATGTTTACTTTCAGTCCCTCCTGGCTGATCTTTATGTGTTTGTTTTGTGCCTCTAAGTTGTAGAATCATCTAGTGTAGCACTAGCACTAGATGAGAGAACTGCTGCTGCTGCTGCGTCACTTCAGTCGTGTCCGACTCTGTGCGACCCCATAGACGGCAGCCCACCAGGCTCCCCCGTCCCTGGGATTCTCCAGGCAAGAACACTGGAGCGGGTTGCCATTTCCTTCTCCAATGCATGAAAGTGAAAAGTGAAAGTGAAGTTGCTCAGTCGTGTCCGACTTTTAGCGACCCCATGGACTGCAGCCCACCAGGCTCCTCTGCCCATGGGATTTTCCAGGCAAAAGTACTGGAGTGGGGTGCCATTGCCTCCTCCAATGAGAGAACAGTGGGTTTAAATCCCAGCTTAGCTAATTCCCTTGTGGCCTCGCAGCACCTTGCCTTGCTCTCCTGTCCATAAAGAGCACTGAAGGTCTTGGTCCTTGTTTCATATCAGAATATCATTCTAACAATTAATGAAACCATGTCCATAAGAGGATTTAATATCTTTAGTGTGGTAAACTCTCACAGATTGCAAACCTACCCAGCAATCGTTGCCATAATAATTATAATAAGCAATAGAGAATCTAAACAGAAAAATGATTTTCTACTTTTTTCTGTAGTTATGAGGAATAGTGGGAAGTGAGAAGGAGGGAGTAGAGAAATAAAAGCAAGCCTCACTTTGACTTAGATGGCATCTGACTCTCCATTGGAGGTATAGACATAAGAAGAGTCTCAGAGGGACTAATTTCCTTATGCTTTACTCTGCCTCCCCACAGCCTTCTCACTGTCCTCTTCGAGAGAGCACCAGTGAAAACAGCTCTGTCCTTAACTAAAGCTTTCCTATTTCTCGAGATGAATGGTGACATTTGGTGTAATGGTAGTGCTGGTCAGGTTGAATAATTGCTTTGCTGTAAAGGCAGAGCTGTAAGAAACACAAGACAGGAACAGTATTAAATTTGCAATGGCCAACGAAATGAGGTTTCATTTTGCATGTTTTGGATGATTCGTGTTAATATACAGACAGCATTCTAACATGCATTGGCAGAAGTATCAGGCAAGCCTGCATGAGTGATAACATTCCCCATGAAGGAAAAACTAGGGGCCAGAAGGCAACCAACTATCATAAAAATAATTAATTGTTTTACTTTATAATGGCCTGGGAAGATTACCATTAAAAAAATGAATCATGCAAATGGGACCATGATGTCAGACAGGCTGTCCACTGAGACATAAGAGACTAGTTCCTGCTATAAATTATGATAATGAGTTAGTTTTAAGCATATTTTATGAGATTAAGAAGTGCAATGTCAAATTATTTTTGTTCAATATCTCATTGCTTTGAATGCCTTTCAGAATACAGAGGGTAACACTTCCTTTCAAAAATCCCTTCCAAGTTTACTGGCTGTTGCTTCACCAATCAGGTCTTTCTCCTAGGATGGTTTTAGTGCGTGATTTTCATGACTCAGCTTAAACTGAACAAGACCCCATTGTTGGCTTTCTTGTTTTTGCACAAGCATTATTGACAAGATCTGCATAACTCGGGAAAAGGTCTGTTGTCTAACGAAGCTACTATGGAAACCTGATCCAGGCCATTAGAAGCCTAATGCCTTTTCCTCTTGAAATTGTGAAGAATTTTGAGACTGGTCAAACTTCACTCAGAAAGTATTCGTCAGGGCAGAGGGGTACAGCTTGTTCATTACACTTTGCTTTTCATCTTAAATCAGCTTTGCAAATAGACTCACTGGCCCAGGGTGAGGGGCAGGCAGCACTGCCCAATGGGTAAAAAAGTGTGCAGCTTTCACACATTTTACTCCTTACAAGGGCTTGGCTTTTTTTTTTTTTTCTTAAAGCACACCTATAAAATTGATAGGTGAAAAGAAAAATGTAGGTGCCTATTTTATAGCAATAAATAGTTGTATGTGTAAGAAAAAAAGTTAAAACCTTACATCTCCAGGTTCTAAAGAGGAACCCAGAAGTATAGTCTACATTGTGCTCTCTTAGGAGCACTTTCCTCTCCCCACCCCCTTTCTCTAGATAACAACCTGAGAAGTGAAAGAACACACAGGAAGCCTACACAGGAGTGCCCCAGCTCTGGCTGGTCAAGGACTTTCCTCAATAAATTCTTCAGGCAGTTTCCTTTCCCTGTTTATTGCTGAGTATCCTGAGGCACTAAAAGGGTGGAGGAAGGATTTACTTTCAGTATCTTGAGATATAAATCTCATCTCTGTGAAACAAGCCTTGCAAAATTTATAATGTGGTTATTCATCATTATTTATGATTCATATACACTTAAACTTTATGATGGCTCTGACCACAGTCATCTTTGCTGGAACATGGGCCAGAGGGAGAGGGCTGTGAGGACATTTCCTGTGAACACTGGTAGGATTCCTTACGACATGACAGCCGGGAACCAGGTGTCTATAAGCAACAGTCTCCTTCTTGGGATGAGAGATGCTGGATGTGCCCGTGCTGTGCTGGGCAGGGTACAGAACAGGCTACAGTGTACAGAGGAGAAGGGAGCCATTTCATATTTTCCTTTCATCCTCCTCGGAGGTGTTGATATAATCACACCATTATCTGAGATCATCGGGATAACTCAATACACAGATTCTACCCCTAATTTTTGCCAAAACTTAAGCTCTTTTTTCCTGCCAGATCTTTTATACAGGCTAGAAATTCAGTGCTGTTGAGGTTTGTCTCTTCTTCACCCTTTTGCTGAAGTTCTGCAGATCTTGCCAATAATGCTCGTGCAAAAACAAAGCAAGGAAAAGGAAAAAAGCAGGAATTTGAATAGTCCAGTGCTGGATGATCTGCCTTCAGTAAGGTCATTCCTGACCCAAGGGGTACAGCTGAAGTTGGGGTGCAGTTTGGGCCTCCACTGACTCCCCTGGGGAGAGTTTCTCTAGGTTTCCTTTATAGAATCTAAAATATTGGCATGGAAGCTTCAGGGAGGTGGTCAGCTTCCTGGCAGATCCAGTGAGAGGTAAATTCTGAGATGGGGGAAAGACTATTGGATTATAAAATACTAGATTAATTGGTTTAATCAACAAATTTTATTGAGAACCTACTATGGGCTGGCTGCTGTTCCAGATCCTTGGAATGCATTGCTGGACAAAGAACCCTCAGAATTCCTGCCCTTGTGCAGCTCACATTCTAGTGGAAATAAAGCCAGTAAAAATAGATGGAATCACTACATCCGTAATGATAAAGCTAAGGGGCATTGGGAATGCTGAAGGGTGCAGATCTGGTTTTAAACAGAGTTAATTCATCAGAGTGGCCAGGATAGAGCTCACTGAGAAGTGAAGTTTGAAGAGATTTGAAAGCAGGAAAAGAGTACTCCATGGGGCTGTCAGACAGAAGCGATCAGACAGAAGCAACAAATGGGAGGATGGCCCTCAGGCAGGAACCTGTTGGTGCCTTTGGGACAGCAGAATGCCTTGTAACTGGAACAGAGTGGGCAAGGAGGGAGAAGAGGAGAGGCAGTCAAGAGCAATGGGTGGAACAGAGCAAGCAGTGACTTTTAAGCCATTGAAAGGACTTTGGCTTTTACTTTGCATGAGACAAGCAGCCTGGACAGTTTGAGCAGAGGAGTGACATAATCTGACCTTGTGCAAGGGTAACCCTTGTTACCATACTAAGAACAAAGGAGGAAACAGACACTGTTGAAATCGCCAAGGTGAGAGATGATGGGTGGCTCAGCCCAGAACTCTAGGAATGGCAGAGCAAAGAGAGAGAGAGAAAAGGGGAGGGTTATGGATGTATTTGCCTGTAAAGGTAAAGCCCAAAAGATGTCCTAATGGTAGAGAATGAATGAGTGGCTTCTAATTCCAGGAATAAGTATTCTGATAAACCTGAGCAGAAGAGAAATCTCAGTGCCCAGTGAGAGCCCCCTAGCCTTGGTTGACCCCGGCAGCAGGGGCAGCAGTGGTAGGAATAGCAACAGCTCAACTGGTCTGGCTTTGCTCGGTTCTGACCCCTCTTGGACTTTTGGCTTTTCCATTTCTTTCATTGGCTACTTGGCCCCAGACACCTCTGGGGTAATATGCCAAATTAATATTAAATGTCCACTCTGCTGTTTATTCATACATTTATCCTGCAATACATATTTGTCACCTGTTCTGTACTAATCACCATGCCAGATGCTGAGGATAAGAGACAGTCAAAAAAAAAAAAAAAGAGACTCACAGTCATCCCTTGGTTTACTCAGTGGAGCTGGGCTCTCTGCTCATCCACTTCCTCCAGAAGACCATTGGGGATAGGACTGTTTTTGTCTCTCTTTTACAGATGAGGAAAGTGGAGCTTAAAAAGGTTAGGTACCTTTTTAAGGCCATGAAGCTAGTTAGTGGTGAGCTATGATTTGACATAGTTATGTCTGACTTAGATGATTACTTTTAACTTCTATGTTCTAAAACAGAAGTTGGAAAACTGATTCTGTAAAGGGCCAGAAAACAAATATTTTAGGCTTTACAGACCATGTTGTCTTTGTCACAACTGCTCTGCCCGTGTAGTGGGAAAGCAGCCATAGGCAATATGTAAACAACTGAACATGGCTGTGTTCGATGAAGCTTTTACTCATGGACACTGAAATCTGAATTTCATATTGTTTCCATATCATGAAATACTCTGCTTCTGTTGATGTTTTTGACCATTTAAAAATGTACACCCCGTCCTTAGCTTAGCAGGCTATTAAAAAAAAAAAAAAAGGCAGGCCGCAAGCCCCATGGGCCATAGTTGTCAGGTCCTACTCTGAAAAATAAGGTCTCTTACCTGATCATTTAAACTGGAGAATTTTTCACACACAGTGTGTTCATTCAATTTTGATCCTCACAATTCTAAGGTTCAGAGCTGAAGAAACTGGGGGTGACTGCCCCTGGGTCCGCTGAATGCATTCGGTGGCTTCTGTAAGGGTCATCGCCCCGTTGCTTATGGCTGCCTGCTTTCTGCAGAATGCTAACGGCAACAGTCCCCCTGGAACATCATCAGGGGTCCATGCAGGCCTCAGTTTACTTAGCTGAGGGTTCTCAGTAGTAAAATCTTGAGACCAAAAAGTAACACAAATCCTGGATTTGACAAGAGAATTAAAGAGTACGTAGGCGAGATTAATTACACACCTTTCAAGAGCTTAGCCTCTAGCATCTGAGCCAAACAAAATAACTGTCTCCTGCCAGTCCCTTTGCTGTGAATTTAGCTGTCTCAGAATGTTCCCTCTCCCCAAATCTCCTAACTCGTGAGAAGAAGCCCCCCTAGATGTGGCATTTCTGGTCAGTTGTGTCTATGAGAACATTCTCTGCCCAGGAATGATGTGGGACTGCCACACCATCTGACCTTTTTGATCTAAAATCTGCCATGGTTCCCATGACCAAAAAAATGCTTGTATGACTTTTGATTCCACATGAACTGTAAAGTCTTTAAACTAACACGTGTCATGATATTTAAGACATCTGTGGGACAAAACCAACTGATTAAAAATCTATCAAACAAACAAAAAAGGTGCAGTGAACTCCCTATTGCCTTTAAAAGGGAATGTAGGAAATCAAGGGGCTTTCCTGGTGGCTCCGCAGTAAGGAACCCACCTGCCAATGTAGGAAACATAAGAGATACAGATTTGATCCCTGGGTTGGAAAGATNAAAAAAAAAAAAAAGAGACTCACAGTCATCCCTTGGTTTACTCAGTGGAGCTGGGCTCTCTGCTCATCCACTTCCTCCAGAAGACCATTGGGGATAGGACTGTTTTTGTCTCTCTTTTACAGATGAGGAAAGTGGAGCTTAAAAAGGTTAGGTACCTTTTTAAGGCCATGAAGCTAGTTAGTGGTGAGCTATGATTTGACATAGTTATGTCTGACTTAGATGATTACTTTTAACTTCTATGTTCTAAAACAGAAGTTGGAAAACTGATTCTGTAAAGGGCCAGAAAACAAATATTTTAGGCTTTACAGACCATGTTGTCTTTGTCACAACTGCTCTGCCCGTGTAGTGGGAAAGCAGCCATAGGCAATATGTAAACAACTGAACATGGCTGTGTTCGATGAAGCTTTTACTCATGGACACTGAAATCTGAATTTCATATTGTTTCCATATCATGAAATACTCTGCTTCTGTTGATGTTTTTGACCATTTAAAAATGTACACCCCGTCCTTAGCTTAGCAGGCTATTAAAAAAAAAAAAAAAGGCAGGCCGCAAGCCCCATGGGCCATAGTTGTCAGGTCCTACTCTGAAAAATAAGGTCTCTTACCTGATCATTTAAACTGGAGAATTTTTCACACACAGTGTGTTCATTCAATTTTGATCCTCACAATTCTAAGGTTCAGAGCTGAAGAAACTGGGGGTGACTGCCCCTGGGTCCGCTGAATGCATTCGGTGGCTTCTGTAAGGGTCATCGCCCCGTTGCTTATGGCTGCCTGCTTTCTGCAGAATGCTAACGGCAACAGTCCCCCTGGAACATCATCAGGGGTCCATGCAGGCCTCAGTTTACTTAGCTGAGGGTTCTCAGTAGTAAAATCTTGAGACCAAAAAGTAACACAAATCCTGGATTTGACAAGAGAATTAAAGAGTACGTAGGCGAGATTAATTACACACCTTTCAAGAGCTTAGCCTCTAGCATCTGAGCCAAACAAAATAACTGTCTCCTGCCAGTCCCTTTGCTGTGAATTTAGCTGTCTCAGAATGTTCCCTCTCCCCAAATCTCCTAACTCGTGAGAAGAAGCCCCCCTAGATGTGGCATTTCTGGTCAGTTGTGTCTATGAAAACATTCTCTGCCCAGGAATGATGTGGGACTGCCACACCATCTGACCTTTTTGATCTAAAATCTGCCATGGTTCCCATGACCAAAAAAATGCTTGTATGACTTTTGATTCCACATGAACTGTAAAGTCTTTAAACTAACACGTGTCATGATATTTAAGACATCTGTGGGACAAAACCAACTGATTAAAAATCTATCAAACAAACAAAAAAGGTGCAGTGAACTCCCTATTGCCTTTAAAAGGGAATGTAGGAAATCAAGGGGCTTTCCTGGTGGCTCCGCAGTAAGGAACCCACCTGCCAATGTAGGAAACATAAGAGATACAGATTTGATCCCTGGGTTGGAAAGATCCCCTGGAGAAGGGACTGGCAACCCACTCCAGTACTCTTGCCTGGAAATCCCATGGACAGAGGACCTTGGTGGGCTATAGTGCACAGGGTCGCAAAAAGTCAGACACGACTGAGCAACTGAGTGCAGTGTGAGCACAGGAGATAAAAGAGCATTCTTGGAGGAGGAGGAAGAGGATAGTATTTGGGAGATCAACATCCTGATCCTTCTAGAAGTTGCCCCTCCGGTGATTTCTACTGAATGAGGATCAGATCACCTGATACTGCTTCACATCATAGGTGAGTGGTTCTGGGGAGGACATTGGCTTAACCAGTTGAGAAGCCAGCAACTTAGGAACTGTTGACCTGGGTTGAAAATGTGACCTGAGGTCATCAGACTCCTCCATGGAAAGACTGTGACTGAGAGAGCTGATGGAGTGGGTCAGTAAATGCACAGCCAGAGCTATCACGTGGGATGGTGCCAGCTGAAGTGAGAAGGAAATCAGGAGTCTCCAGGGAGAGGAGAAGTGAAGTGTGGTCATGATGGAGTGCCGGAGTTAAGATCTTCTCAACCCTTCCACTGAGGTCTGGCCACTTTTTCCAGTTCCTGCCTCCAGGACACCACCCCAACCCCACCAAGGAACCTATCATCATTGCTATCCTTGTGTTTCTGGAAGATTCCTTCCTTTTAAGGAAAATCCCCTTTACTTGATATTGCTTGAGTGAGTATCTGTTCCTATCAACCCAAGGAATGATGACCAAAACACATGTTCATCCATTTGCTCTGGCACTCAATCTGTATTTATTTTTAAGCTCTGAGGATCCAGCAATGAACAAGGCAAAGCTGATGCTCCTGTGGGCTTGTGTGGGGGAGTGGATAAAGAGGCTAAACAGATGAACAAGTGAATATATATTATATCAGATGCTGGTAAGTACAATGGAAGAATATGGAGAAAAGGAGAGAAGTCCTCATTGATAAGATGACATCTGAGTAGAGACCTTAGGAGGTGGGCGAGCCGGTCCCACAAATAAATGTGAGAAGCTGCCCAGGTCAGTAGTACAGTGAATGCAAAGGAGGTTTGCGTTCGGTGTGTCTGAGTCTCTGCCAGGGGACCCAGTGGCTGGGCTGAGTGAGGGTGAAGGCAGCAGATGCATCAGAAAGACTGCAAGAGTTTCTGACTGTTATTATTCATTCAGTAATCTTCAGAACTTTACTATGTGCCAGGTCTCTTAAAAGTTCTGGAATCAGGAGTTAGGATACAAATGTCTTCTGTCTTCAGAGGCTCCAAGTTTTACTCCGACCATCTGACACTAAAATAATCTGCAGCTTGTATTCTCCATACTCAAAAATGAAACAAATACCATAAAGCAGTTGAGTAGTCTGCTTACTTACTGGGGCCAGTATAGCACATGGAAAAAGATATGGAACGGCAGGACTGGAACAAGGCTTTAAGGTTTTATTCATCTCCTTCTAGCTTCTGCCTTCATGATGGAAGGGTGCTTTCCAAGTTGCCTCAGAAATGTAGCTACCATCTCTTGAGGTCTGAGGACTGTCTTTGGAAATGCCTTCTACAAACCCAATGCTGAAATTGTGCAATGCTGTGCGAAGACATAAAAGCTTTCCCCACAACGTACTGCTACTACTAAAAGTGTCACTGGGTGACCTGATTCCTTCATTCAAATGTTATTTTTAGTGAATGTCAGATAAAGGAAGAGTATCATGAAGTTGAGAACAAATCCCCCGTGCATGCCCCTCTTTTCATCTGTGCCACCCATCAAGGACAAGAGTGACACCTGGCCAGTTTCTGTCTCTTTCAAGATGGGATCTAACAAGATCTCAAAACAGTCATGCTTTAGCCGAAAGATGAGTCTGCCTTTGCTCTTCCAAAAAAAAAATCAAAACTGTCCCCCATTTCAGTTCCTAACTGCATAGTAACTCTGCTAAGTAATGGACTTGAATGTAATTTATCATTCTCCCAGAGACAGAAATAACATTAATAACTATCATTTGGATACATCTGCTCCTCACATTGACAGTCAGTCTAAGAGAGTGTTTATTTGTTTCTGTGTCTTCTGTGACTTGTGCTCCCTTAAAGAAAATGCATGAAAATGAAGTATTGCTAAATCTCCCATCGGGCTCTCATTATGGACAAATAACTATTACTCTTGTCTCTGCTGTTCTGCTGTTGGTGGCTCTGTGTGTATGTGTGCATGTACATATATATTTTGTGTGCATTTGTGTGTCTTTGTGTTGGGGTATGTGCCTGTGTGTGTATGGATGTGTGGTGGTGTATGTGTGTAGGGTTTGGAGCGTCTACATTTGAAATCTGCCTCTCTTTGTCCCAGTGAATTTCCATTTTCTATTCCTTTCTTCTTGTAAGCCAAGAAAGGCAACACAGAAAGTTTGTTCAGTTGTCAGAAACACAGATTCTTGCCATCTGTTTAATAATAGAGTACAAAAAAAAAAGAAATTTCTCGAGATAACACTTAGGATTTGATGAGGGCAATTGGTTTCTTTGGATAAAGTGCAGTGCTGATGTGCCCAGGGCACAGGTTCAGTCCCTTACGGGTCACCTCAAGTCACACACAGATGAGACCTGGCTTTATAGTCTGTATTTCTAAAAGCTGAACCTCCACCAGCTGTCCTTTCGGCGTTCATTCTTGGCCGCAAATAGGAAACCACATGCAGTGAGTATGGTTCTGTGAAAATTACTACAGAGGAAACAGTTCAAAGATCTGGCCGTGCCAATGGGAAATACCATCTATATGACATAATGACTAAATGACAGAATATTGCTAACACTGGGTGCTATGTAAATATAAAGAACTCCACATCTGTACACTAATGTCTATTTTTTCAGTACGATTAGTTTCTTTTTTTTCCCAGTAGAGCCTAATGGTTAAGATCTTGAGCTCCAGAGAATATTTTTTCTTGCATTTTGTAAAATTTAGTTTTTATTTTATATTGGAGTCTAGTTGAGTTACAATGTTGTGTTAGTTTCAGGTGTGCAGTAAAATGATTCCGTTACCCACTTATCCATTCTTTTTCAGATTCTTTTCCCATCTAGGCTAGTACAGAATATGGAGTAGAGTCCCCTGTGCTATACAGGAGGTCCTTGTTGATTATCTATTTTATACATAGTAGTGTATATACGTTAATCCCAAACTCCTAATTTTTCCCTCCCCCCAATCTTTCCCCACCGGTAACCATAAGTTTCTTTTTGAAGTCTGTGAGTAAGTTTCTGTTTTGTAAATAAGTTTATTTATACCACTTTTTAAAATTTCACATATAAGTGATATCCGTGTATTTATCTTTGTCTGACTTCACTTAGTATGATAATCTCTAGGTCCATCCATGTTGCTGCAAATGGCATTTTTAATTCAAAATCCCCCTTAGCTTCTTACTAGCTGTGTCATCTTCGACAAATTAATGAACCTCTCTAAGCCTCAATTTCCTATCTGTTAAATAGAGGCTTAATAGTACCCAAATCGTGATTAAAAGGATTATATGAGATGATGCATGTAACGCATTTGGCATCCTTTCCCCCACAATCAGCATTCAGTAACGTTTTGCTTTATTGTTCAGTCACTAAGTCCTGTCTGACTCTTTGCAACCCTGTGGACTGCAACATGCTGGGCTTCCCTATCTTTCACTGTCTCCGGGGTTTGTTCAAACTCATGTCCTTTGAGTCAGTGATGTCATCCAACCATCTCATCCTCTTTTGCCCTCTTGTCCTCCTGCCCTTAAACTTTCCCAGTATCAGGGTCTTTTCCAGTGAGTCAGCTCTTTGCATAAGGTGGCCAAATTATTGGAGCTTCAGCATCAGTTCTTCCAATGAATATTCAGGACTGATGTCCTTTAGGATTCACTGGTTTGATCTCCTTGCTGTCCAAGGGACTCTCAAGAGTCTTCTCCAGCACCACAGTTCTACAGCATCAGTTCTTCAGTGCTCAGCCTTCTTTATGGTCCAACTCTCACATCCATACATGACTATTGGAAAAACCTTAGCTTTGACTATATGGACCTTTGTCAGCAAAGTAATGACTCTGCTTTTTAATACGCTGTCAGGGTTTGTGATAGTTTTACTTCCAAGGAGCAAGAGTCTTTTAATTTCATGGCTGCAGTCACTGTCCACAGTGATTTTGGAGCCCAAGAAAATAAAATCTGCCACTGTTTCCATTTTTTCCACCAACCGTTTGCCATGAAATGATGGGACCAGATGTCCTGATCTTAGTTTATTGAATGTTGAGTTTTAAGCCAGCTTTTTCACTCTCCCCTTTCACTTTCATCAAGAAGCTTTTTAGTTCTTCCTAGCTTTCTGCCAGTAATCTGCATATCTGCTATTGTTGATATTCCTCCTGGCAATCTTGATTCCAGTTTGTGATTCACCCAGCCCAGTATTTTGCATGATGTACTCTGCATATAAGTTAAATAAGCAGAGTGACAACATACAGCTTCAGTAACTCTTAGTTATTGTTATTCAGTATTATTTGCTTCTACAGATAATAATAGTGCCTATTTCATCAAGCTGTTGCAAGCATTAAATGAGATAACCCAGATAAAGAGCTTAGCACAATGCCTGACTCATAGTAAGGACTCAATAAATTCTAGCCTCCATAATAGTGATGATGACAATGACCAGACAGGTGAAGTAACCATCTCCAGTTTACAGAGTTGGCTAGTGGGTGAGTGAGAACTAGACTCTGAGTGCAATGTCACTTCTGTGCTCTGCCTTTATATTAAAACATGAGCTGAGAACTGGTGATGAAATCTTTTCTTTCCAAATCTTAATTTCTGTCGCTTCAGTACCAGTATACAATTTCTTAATATTTGAAAAGTTTGTTTCTCTTTACTTTGGGGAATCCATGTTTTCCTAGAACCACATTTCAAACATAAGTCTATTTCTTGTCTCATCTTTTACATCATAAATTAACCACTTTTTCAATTTTCAAGAAATTTCAGTGGCCGTTTTTGCGTAGAGAAAGAGTATTCCTTCTGGAGAGCAGTGGAGAGCAACAAATGAGGCTAAATGAGATTCAAAATGACAAATTCCTATGTATCCTAGAAATCCAGAGGCAGTTACATACAGCAGACATGCAGAGTATAAACGTGCCATGTGGAACCCTCAGATGCCAAGGGTCTACCCTCCGGCTTCGTTTCCCAACATATTGTTCTAAGAAAACTCCTTGGAGGATTTGGAGAAAAGCCTAAAATAATGTCAAAGAACATTAACCTCAAACTGGCTCTTGGTATGCAAGTTTCCTACAAGCTCAGAATCAATCACACTCATTTTTTAAAATTTAAATAAAGAGATATGATAAAGAACACCTATTATCATAGACAGTAGTAGAGAAAGAGGTACTGTTTTCATCTCACTAATCCATCATGATGGTTGAGGTGGCTGGAGATGGGGAAGGCCCATTTCTTCAGTGGCCTGAAAGATTCTTTTTTTTTTCCTTCAACAAATCTCATTGGAAGTTTAAGATTGCATCATAATTTCTTATACTTAATTATTTATTATTACTTTAAAGTGGAAGTGTAAAGGAAAGTGAAAGTCACTTAGTCGTGTCCAACTCTTTGCAACCCCATGGACTATACAGTCCAGGGAATTCTCTAGGCCAGAACACTGGAATGGGTAGCCTTTCCTTTCTCCAGTGGATCTTCCCAACCCAGTAATCAAACCAGAGTCTCCTGCATTGTAGGCAAATTCTTTATCAGCTGAGCTACCAGGGAAGCCCATTCAGATTCAGACCAACTAATTATTACTTCAGATTCAAGATAACAAGCATTTTTCAAATGCTATTCTACCTATACTAAGCTGAGTCTTATAGGAAGGCAAGAATAGATTTCATGGGTGGTAATCCTCGTGAGGATAAATGTAGTATTTCTCATTTTGTTCTCAGCAGAAACTTTCTCTCATATTTCATGATAGTGAAAATGTTTTAAGACATTATAAAAAAATGGGTGAGGAGGATAATGGGAAGGATTGAATGAAAAAACAAGACTTGAGTGGTATCAGATACAGTGAAGTTCATACCCCAGTGGTCATGTCTTACGATGATTAGATGTCACAGGAGACCAAAATGAGTCCCATCCCTCTTGGGTGGGCTGCACCCCACACTATGCAAGCTTGCCTGGAATTTGAGTAGAGGAGAAGCAACACCCCTACTGTTGATTCCCGCTTCCAGTGGAGTAGTTTCTCGGTCCTCTGAGCATCATTGTGGATATTCCTTGCTCATGTGGTACTTTCCCATACAGAAAATTCAGCTTAGCACAAAGCAAGTAAAACAACAAAAAGTCTTCACTTGAAACCTTTGTGTGTATAGCAGTTTTACATAAAATAAACAGGGGGAGATGAGGGATTTTATAGCTCTGAAGCATAGCTTAAATTTGAATTTAATACACTCGTGAACCTAAATATCTCTGAGCCTACCTTCTGAAATGTTCTGTTCTCTCCCTTTCTCTTCCCTCCATTTTCTTATGTATAACCATTTAGCTTTTCCTTTGTTCTGGCCCTTCCAGATGCTGTATTTAGTCTGTCTAAATGGCCCATTAAAGTTTTTTATGCATTCATTTTTTCCAATAAATTTTTGTCGAGCTCCTAGTTTGTGCCCCTCACTGAGCTTGGCATTGGGTATTCAAAGAGGAGAAAGGAGATATAGTCCTTAGCCTTATGGATCTTAGCAGTCAGTTCTCTTCACAAAAGGAATTCTGGTAGCAACAGTTCTGATAGCAATTCTTTTAAAATCTCACTACATGATCAATTGGCATCTGAACTTCCTAATTTATCATGGCATCCAATATTCTGTCATCACAATAATAATTTTCAAATGTGCTAAACCCTCATGGGACTATGGCACTGAGCTCTTCACATCCTAAAGTCAGTTGTTTTTCTTAAAGTCAACAAAAGAAGGGCCAGGTCCAGAGAGATGCTGAATCCAAGGGAGATTATGCCTGGACACAGTCATGGCTGACCTCAGAGCCATCATGAAAAAAAAAGAGGAGAGAGCCGTGTCATCAGTGCCTGCCTTCTTTGGGGGAAAAAAATACAAGGGAAGTACCCAGCACGTTCCTAGGAGGATGGATCAAAATAAACAGTGCATTGTGGACGCATGAAAACAGCATTCTTCAAACATGGTTAGGCCTCAAATTAGAGATCCTGGGGACAGACAAGAGTGGAACAAGTGTGAGGGCCAGGAGTTTGAATTAGCTCAAAGGGAGCCCTTTTTCTTCGCTCACAAGTGCCATGCAGGTGCGACTGAAAGCATTCAATGGGAGACAGCTAGGGACATGCAAAATCAGAGTCTAAGCCAGGAGACTCTGGTACTCGGGGCTGGAAAGGAGGGCAGCAGTCAATGGGCAAATTGTGCTGCCTTCTTATCAGGCCTCACAAGCTAAATAGTGCAAGACTTGTCCAATATGCAGATGGGGAAAGAGCAGATTCTTGTTTTCTACTAATGGCCTCATAACTACCGCCCAGTGAGAAGCAATCACGATGGGCAGACAGTGGGGATTTATTTAGAGCAAGAGGGGCAGAATGGCTCATTTGGGCCCAGGCATCACACAACCAGCCCACACAGCATCGTGCCTGGGGCAGCCCTGCCCAACAGAAGCCAGCGGCAGGCCAGCCTCAGGACACTGGCCTGGTAGGTAGTTCTGCTAGATACAGCAGGATGGGTTTTTCAGATGTTTCTGCTCGGGGATCCCACCTGCCACAGGGTGGACATGCAATCCCTGGAAGCCTGGGATTTAGTAGAACACTCATGGAAGTTGGAAGAGTTGGTTTCACTCTCCTCTTTTAG
This sequence comes from Neotragus moschatus, assembly GCA_006410615.1. Classification (NCBI taxonomy): domain Eukaryota; kingdom Metazoa; phylum Chordata; class Mammalia; order Artiodactyla; family Bovidae; genus Neotragus; species Neotragus moschatus. The sequence continues at coordinate 1,102,528 of SJYA01002821.1, forward strand.
GTTAAAATATATATTTGAATATTATACTATTCCTAATATGTTGCTTTTTAAACATAAAACTATTTAAATTACTAGTTAAGTTGCTTTACATGTCCCAACCCCCAAATCTTTCATGCAAAATTTGTATTCTAGGAAGATGGACTGTTTATCCCTGGGCTACCAGTGCCCAGCACATGGCTACATATTCCTTGGGAGGAGGAGGCTGAATATTCTGGTTTGAGAAACAAAGCATAGCGGAAATGAGTTGCTGCAGATGTTGGCAGAGGGATGAACTGCTACATAAGTCATCATTCCACTCTGCCACCATCCCCCTGTTCCTCCTTCCCACCCCATGCCCTCATGTTGGTGTCATCTGAATGCCTGTTCCTGCCCGTTCTCAGTTGTTTAAGTATGATAAACAACCCCACAGCCACCGCCTTGATAGATTGAAAAGCTATGAATTATTTAAACCCACTTGTCTCAGTCTTCCCAGGCAGAATCAACACAGCCTCTGTCTTCTCTGGATAGACCTATAAGAAATGTTCCGAGACAGAGACAATCGAACATGTCTGGACATTAACTTCTTCCTTTTTCACCTGAAGTGGAAATAATGGGCATAAAAGAAGATGTGCAGTTTCCATCTTTACTAAAACTGGATAGAAACTGAGATGAAAGTAAAGTAAAATCAGATCCCTTTTCAACTTCGTAATAGAGCTGCTTTGGCACCGGAAATCCACATTGAGAGCATTGAGAGATTCCAGTTCTACCTAAAAATCCAGGTCTCCAAAGTAAAACAGAAAGTGCCGGTAAAATTCTAGCCTGTTCCTAAATTAACCGAGATTCAGACACAAGATTTGGCCTACATGGCCAATAGCAATTCAGACATTGAGAGCTTGCCCCCAAACAGAACGTGAATACAACTGCTTGAGACATACCAAGGCCAGAAGAGTGTAGCCAATTCCTTGAAAACCTTGGTTGCAAAAGATAACTGCGTTCCTCATTCCATTCCTCTTCTCCTCTCTAGTTGGAAATGTCACTTGATCCCCCCAGCGAATTCTGGGCGGCCTTCCACCAGGAGAGAGGGAGTACATTTTCATGTGATAAACGTCCCCAGGAAGCCATAATATCTGCTTAAGCTGACAAAAAAAAAGGTTGTTCTTTAACCTAGGGATTTGTTTGCAGCTGAGTGCTAGGCTCTTTTGCTTTTTTAAAAAACGAACCAAGACATCTCACGGCCCAAGATGGGATGATTTCAGTTTGAAATGTGTCCCACCAAAGGGTGGAGCTAGCAGATGAAAACGGTGTCACGAACAGCTGGCTTGCCAAAATCCACAGGAAATGAGAACTGGGCAATCAGAACTTGAAGTCGCTTCTGAAATTCCAGCCTTCAAATCGAGAAGAGAAAGTTCATACCCTGTGTTTTGGAAGTTGCCCGTGGGGACACTGTGTTGTCAGGAGTTGAGGAATAAAGGAAGGTCTAGCTCACGCAGCCTGTTTAACACAGCATAGGTGGGGACCTGGTAACACTTAACTCTGCAAAGGCAACTCTACCAACCTCACCCAAAATGGAGCTGCGCAGGTATCAACTTCCCCTTTTCCCTTTTAAAACCAAGGCTTGACTTTCAGAGAGAATTTCCAAGGTAACCAAAGAGATTCTCTTCACCTGATTTGACATGATATCCAGGAAATCCCTGGGCTGAAAACCTTTGGCTACAGATCGAGATGGTGAGGGGTCCGTTCTGAGAGCAGCGCTGTTCTAAGTGTGTGTGCAAGAGGTGTGCCAGCTCAGCAGGCCAGTGATGCAAGACTAGTTATGGAGTCTTAAAAACCACTGGCAAACGCTGTATGATATTGCTCATATGTGGAATCTTTTTTAAAAAAGATACAAGTGAACATATTCAAAACAGAAATAGACCTGCAGACACAGAAAAAAAACTTAGGGTTCCCAAGGAGGGAAGCAGAGGGTGTTCTTTCCCCAGATTAGCAGTTTGGGATTAACATATACACATTGCACATGTAAAATAAATAACCAGCACTGGGACAGGTGTCTAGCACTGGAAACTTTACTCAATATTTTGTAATAACTCATAAGGGAAAAGAACCTGAAAAAGAATATATATATATATATATATA
>SJYA01002821.1:1112063-1143673 GCA_006410615.1 Neotragus moschatus
GCTTCCCTATTGACAGGGAGGCGTGGGCCCCCCCCCCCCCCCCCACCGCTGCCCACGTTCAGATGCCCAGGTGTGAGCAACAGCCTAGAAATGCAAGAGAGTTAACGATCCCAGTTTAAACCTTTGACTAGTGGGAAATGAGAGTTCTCCACCAATCGTAGAGAAATTCTTTTTCTCCCATCCCAGTGCGACACGCCATCTTTGAGATGCAGTCTATGCACTTTCTTGGAGGATGGTCCCATCAGATGGAGCAAGGAGGTCTGGAGAAGAGACACACAGTTTGGGCATAAAGTATGCAGATGTGTGTGTTTCACATCGATGATCTCCAAAGAGCATCCAGCACAGGGAGGGTTTCAGCAACCAGCGGGACAGATGATTGATCCTGTGGGTACAAGTCAGTGTCTCTCCTCAGCTCCCCAGTGCTTGTCCTGTGATCCCATCAACACTGTGGCCAAAGTAGCAAGGAGCCTATGCGTGGGTCCAAAGTATGGGCCCACCTTTGAGGGCCCACCTATGAACCTCCTTACCAAGGCTGCTCAAGGCTTCTTGGCAGAACCAGGGACCCGTGTTGAGTCCTCGATATGACACCATTCTTCAGTGAGGCATCTGGCTGCTTCATAGCAGGGCTGTGATATTGGTCCCTCCTACCCTGATGGGCAGCCTTCATCTTTACTAGAGTTGATACCTACTCTGCATATGGGTTTTTTTTGCCTCCAAGTAATGCCTCCACCTATATAACCACCCAAGGTCTTTCAGAATGCCTGGTATATTGATGTAGTCACCCTTACAATGATATATAAGACCAAGCGACCCATTTTATAGTACTGGCAGAAGAGATCTGACAGTAGACACATAACTGCGGGAAGTACCATGTATCTTGTCATCCAGAAGCAGCCAGTCTAATATCAATCAGTTCAGTTCAGTCCCTAAGTCATGTTCAACTCTTTGTGACCCCATGGACTGCAGCTCGCCAAGCTTCCCTGTCCTTCACCATCTCCTGAAGTTCACTCAAACTCATGTCCATTGAATCAGTGATGCCATCTAACCATCTCATCCTCTAATGTCCCCTTCTCCTCCTGCCTTCAATCTTTCCCAGCATCAGTCTTTTCCAATGAGTTGACTCTTTGCACCAGGTGGCCAAAGCATGTCAATAGAGTGGTGGAATAGGCTACTAAAGACTCAACTAAGTTGTTGCCTTGGGGAAAACACCTTGCAGAGTTGGAGCAATCTTCTCTGGATTTGCAATATATGTGTCGGATGGTCAGCCAATATGGGCTTCCCTGGTGGCTCAGTGGAATACACTGAGCCTGCCAGTACAGGAGACACAGGTTCGATCCCTGGGTCAGGAAGATCCCTTAGAAAAGGAAATGGCAACACACTCCAGTATTCTTTCCTGGGAAAATCCATGGACAGAGGAGCCTGGCAGGCTACAGTCCATGGGGTCACAGAGCTTCAGACACAACTGGGTGACCAGACAGCAACAATCAGCCAATATATAGATGTTATGTACCCACTGGTTAGAACACATGGGTCTGGGAAGGAGGCATGGCCTGTCTTATCATTAGTTCCAGAAACCTTCTCAGGGAAGGTTTTACATTCCCACAAACAGAATTTTCCAAGTTTAGAGGCCCTGATATTCAGAGATCCAAAGGTTTCCTTTGAACTTGAATTGCATCCACCTCCCGCTCACTTTGGGCTCCTTACACTGGTGGATCAGCAAGCAAAGAAAGAGGAGCTATGGTGGTTCTGCGCAATGCGAGCGGGGAAGAGTACTTCTGAAATCCACAGGCTTCACAAAGATGTATATATTTTGTTGCATCCAGGCAAAGTGGGTAATTATAGCAATCACAGCCCCAGGGCAAAGCAGTAAAGACCTCACATCCCTTGGGAGTGTAGATCTTGATTATCCTACGAGGCTAGCACTGCAGATCAGTGGCAAAGTGCTGGCCAAGGTGATAGAAATCTGAAACAGGAGGTGAAGAGGGGGAGGGTGAATGTCAATTAAGGCCTCAGAACCAGCTGGCACTACCTCTTATTTCATTAACCCTCTTGCTCTGAAATTTTTTTGGGAACTTCAACTGCCACCACCTTGAGGGAAATTCTGTGACTGATTAGACTTAGACCTCCTCTTCAGGGAAGAAGTAAGCGCACCCTCCTCTTAGGAAAATCGAGATTCTAGAGTAAACCAAGTGAGCCAGATGACAGAGGGCACAGCAGGCTGCTTGGTGCAGGGTGGGATGTATCAGCTGCTGCTTATCTACCACTTGAGATCTCCTTTTCCACTTGTCTCTCGCTCCAGCTGACAAGCTGCTTCACAGAGGCACAGCCTGGCAGCACTTCGCCTCACACCCGTGCTGTGCACGACTTGCCCGTTACTCTGGGATTTCTTCTCTTCCAAGACATTGACGTAGATATTCACAGCAGTCCTCACAGGTGTACACCTGGGTGTCCAGGGGGCGTTTACTCTATAGAGTGAAACTTCTGCCCAGTGGGCTCTGGAAGCAGCGAATACATTCTTCCCCTACAGGGGCATTGCTGAGACATTGTTTACACAGCTCCATGGAAAACGGTCCTTTGATATCAAGCAGTCAGTTGTGCTCAGTGGTAGCCAGCACAATATACTTCCTTATCTGGTTTCTATCTCCTGCCTCACTTCCCTTGTCCTTCACTCCTGATCCTTGGTGTGCCCTTCCTAATAAAATAACAGTACCTGAACCCTTGCCTCAGGCTCTAGAAACCAGGCTAAGAAAGGGTACCTAATGATAGAAAAAGCAGATAAATATACAAAGATGAAACTATTCTCCTTCACAAAGGAAAGGTAAGTCAAAATTTCAACCTAATTGTAGATGAACAGTCTGTTGTACCGAGTGTCCTCAGTGGAGCTGATATTTGGGCTTGAGTCCTTGGTATCAAGTAGCAAGAGCTATAGAAGGGAAGTTTATAAGCCTTTTGAGATTGCCACAGGAGACTTCCATTGGAGTTCCAGAAAGTTTTAGTTTCATGTTTTTATATAGAATTCAAGAGCATCAAACATTTATACAGATTTGCGTTGGCCCAGGGTTACCTTGTAAGAAAGTGAAGTTGATGTTCCATCTTTATATCTTATCTGAAGATATCTTTTCAGCATCTTGCACTCAGCCTCTAAAACCTTCAGTACGTATGTTCTCTTTTCTGTCTTCTTTATCTCAGCATCTTTAGCTACATATTATTTGGAAGTGGACACTTAAGGTTTTCAGTTCAGTGTTGATAACTAATAGAGTTTAATTTGGTAGTCCTCCAAGAACCCCACGACGTTTTTATAGAATAACCCCTAAATTCAGAAGACCGTGTTTCTAATGGTAGAACTTCTGGCATCTACAATTGGCTGGTAAAGACAGATTTGAGGTTTTGTTTTAAGAAAATAACATACACAATTTTTACTTTTCAGTATGTCTAGCACTTAGTCCCAGCTATTTTCTTGCTGTGTCCTTTCAGATAATGATCTTTAACTATTAGAAGAAAGGGCATGAAAATTTATAAAGCAAAACAAAACCCTGACTCAGTTTACCACCATGTTATTATAAACTGTTTAAGTTGAAAGTTAAAAAATTTTTACATGAATATGCTTAATATTTTACTATACTTACATTATGACATATCTACATATCCATCCCCGTAGTCCAGTTTGTTTTTTGATGCATTTCAAAATAAATTGCAGCCACTTTCCCCCCTAAATACTTCCCTGGCTTGATTTCCTTCTTAAATAGTCTGCGTGTCAGGACAAAGCAAAGAATTCAGCAACTGCTGCTTAAATCTCATTCATTGCTTTGGGAATCCAGGCAAAGTGATATACATGGATGGAATGAATTCAGTTTCTCCTCCCATTGTCTTTCTAGCAAGGAGGTGACTAAAGCCGTGAATGTTCATTTCCTGGAAACTGAAGTCCTGACTTGTAAGAAAGAGCCACCTTTGTAGTAAGACAGAACCATCAAACAGTTCTTACATAGCCTCTTGCCACAGTAAAACCAGCTCTCAACTGTTTACTTTAAAGACTCAAATCATTTTGCAGTGTCTTTGTGTTTATAGGTAAAAGTGTTTGAAGCTATAAATCAGACCTTGAACCAAGTACAAAGTTTGAGTCAGACCAACATAAGTTGTCTGATTGCATTCCTGACCCACACAGATGCCCTCTGTGGATAAAAGAAGTTGCCCGATCTCAGTCCTTTCTAAATTCATCATTTCCCTGACATGGCACCAGCCACTGGGCCGGCGGCTTCTCCACAAAGTGTCCCTTGACAGCTTCAGCCCCAGGGCTCTCCCTTGCCCACCTGGCACAGCTCTACTTACTACCACACAGTCGAGCACTTAACTGTTTAACCATCTTACGTAGAATGATCATGCCTTCCTTCCTGTGTCTAAATTCTTGGAAGATAAGAAACCTGTCTTCTGAATCTTCTGCATACCTAGGGCGCTTGGCATAGTGCTAGGCACATATCTGAGACTACAGGTCTTAAACCTTCATATGTGTGTGTATATGTGTATGCATATATCTTTTCTCATTTAAAGCTCATTGTATAATAGACTCGGAGAAGGCAATGGCACCCCACTCCAGTACTCTTACCTGGAAAATCCTATGGACGGAGGAGCCTGGTAGGCTGCAGTCCATGAGTTGCTAATAGTCAGATAACGACTGAGCAACTTCACTTTCATTTTTCACTTTCATGCATTGGAGAAGGAAATGGCAACCCACTCCAGTGTTCTTGCCTGGAGAATCCCAGGGATGGGGGAGCTTGGTGGGCTGCTGTCTACGGGGTCGCACAGTTGGACACGACTGAAGTGACTTAGCAGCAGCAGCAGTATAATAGACTGCTTGGCCTACTTGCTTCTAAAAACCTGGTTCTGGGTATTTTTAGAGCGTTTCTTCGGAGATACGTGATCGTGGCAGTTAATATCAGCCAGAATACTTTTCAACAAGTCTGCAGGCAGTCATCATGAGCAGGGACTTAGAGACAGGGCTTTTCTGTGTCGGAGCCAGAATTTAGAAATGCTCTGCTTTTCTTGGTTAAAAGAGACCCAGGGTTTTTCTTTTCAACACCCATTTGCACTGACCTCTTTTTCTGGCTTCTCAGTAAAAGGATTAAGGACTCAGGAAGCACTGGGGAAAAATGGCTTGTTTAGCTGGAGAAGGGACTTAGGCATGTCTGACAGTGTGGAGTGGAAAAGCCATGAAGCTTCCTCTTTGGGCAGCTCTACAAATCCAGGTCCCTGTCCAGCTCTTGGTTATCCCCCAGTGATGTGCATGGCAGTATGTGTGTGTGTGTGTGTGTGTGTGTGTGTGTGTGTGTGTTTAGTCACTCAGTCACGTGGAATTCTCCAGGCAAGAATACTGGAGTGGGTACATTGCGTGAAACTATTCCCTCAGGTCAGCACATCCTGGGAGTTAGCAGGGTAGCACAGGGTGCTAAGCACTGGGGCTATTCATTAACCCACACCTAAATGACCATTTATGTTGTCTTCCAGAGGCTTCATTCAGTCTCTTCTGAGAATGTAATGCAAGGCAACATGTTGATCCTTACTGTAATACCTTGTGGGTTTAGCTAAAACGTAGATACCCTGATATGCTTAAAAAGTGAAAACACTGAAGCAATAGATGAATGTGCCTTTCTTTCTTCCAAATTTCCCCAGAGAAACTGCCTTCTCATTCTGACTTTTGTGTGACAGAAAAATCACCTACAAATGCACTGGAAATATTGAAAATAATTTCACTGAGGCCCTATAGTAGGTCACAGCAACTGCGTCTTATGGCTTGCTCCTAACCTGAGCTGGATTTAATTCCAGAACCCACATGGGCTACAAAGCAACACCCTCTTTTCATTACCCTTTTTTTTTTTTTTAAACTGTGATTCTGCAGTAGTTTCAGCAATAAACAGGCTGAAAGAAATCCTTGGAGGCTTATCATCAAAGCTGGATATAGAAAAGGAAATATAAGGCACCCAGCAAGAAACTGTCTAGACAAGAGTCCCAGAGCTTCTACTTTTGTATTTCTTGCTTCCTCTGTCATTCTACAAGATCATTGTCTTCAATGTTTTTCATAATGGTCTACCCTGGAGTGGTCTGGAAAGCAAAGAGTAGAGAATAAACTTTGCCGGAAGAAACGTAACTGCACTGAGGGAGTGGAGGTAGGGCAGTTTTATAGTGATCTTGGCAAAAAAGCACCATGTGAAATTCAGAGGTCACTCAGTTCTGCCCTTCCCATCATGCATGTGGTGGCCTTGGATTACCATCACAGCCTAGAGATTGCAGAGACCCCTACGCCACCTCAAACACAGCCTGTAAGTTGCCAGATTGGGGCCCCTGCAACTTACTGGCTTCCCTGGTAGCTCAGCTGGTAAAGAATCCACCTGTAATGCAGGAGACCCTGATTCGGTTCCTGGGTGGGGAAGATCTCCTTGAGAAGGGGTAGGCTACCCTCTCCAGTATTCTTGGGCTTCCCTGGTGGCTCAAATGGTAAAGTATCCACTTGCATTGTGGGAGACCTGGGTTTGACCCATGGGTTGGAAAGATCCCCTGGAGAAGAGAACAGCTGCTTACTCCAGTATTCTGGCCTGGAGAATTCCATGGACGGTATGTGATTGCATGCAGTGGCCAGCCCTGCAAGAACTGGGGCGGGGAGGGGTCTGCCTATTTTATAGCTAGATCTTGCTCAGATGAAGGAGGGTGAAGGATTAATAACTCCCACTCCCCATTAAACCCTAGTTCCCTCACAGGAGGCTGTTATCAAACCCACAGCCTATTTAAGAGAGTTCCCAGAGAGGATTAAAGAAAGTCAGCCTCAGACTGTTAGGAGGGAACATCCTAAAAGGTTTCCCCCAGAGGAGGAAACAGTGAACAAAGCCAAAAGTACAGCTGGAGGCAGAGATGATAGGGATTAAACCTTGGATTAATACTGACAGTGTTAGATGGAATTGTTCAGTAGATAATAACAGAAAATCCACTATTAGAATGACTATTGTTTACTTGTTTACTTCCATGGAGAAGGAAATGGCAATCCACTCCAGTACTATTGCCTGGAAAATCCCATGGACAGAGGAGCCTGGTAGGCTGCAGTCCATGGGGTCGCAAAGAGTCGGACACGACTGAGCGACTTGACTTTACTTCACTTTATTGTTTACTTAAGAAAACCTTGAGCTAAGCAGTCCCAGGTTTGTGTCAGCATCTTCAGAACTCAAGAGTTCTGAGTCAAAGTCTTTGCAATTTTCTTCCCCTCATGATGACAGAATGGTTGCCATAACTCCAGGCATTGTGACCTCACAGAGCCATTTTCAAAGGCAGCTAGCAGAAATGTTCTTTGTGTGTCTTCTATCTTTCATTAATTATAACTAACCTTTTTGAACATTTGCTAATCTTTCAGGGCTATCCTAAGTACTTTACATGTGTTAACTCCTTTAATTCTACAGCAGATAGGAAAGATCAAAGCACAGAGAGTGCAGTTACCTTTATCAGGGTCACACAGACAGGATGTTGTAAAGCTGGACTCAAGCTTTTGGCAGTTCAGCTCTAGAGCCCTTACAGTGTTAAACCACCTCTCCATTAGGGAAGAAAAGATTTGCCAGAAGACCTTTGGCAACTTCACCGTATGCTTCATTGTTTAGACCTGGGTCACATGACCACCCTGGCTGCAAAGGAGGCTGGGAATACAAATATCTGCCCATTTCAACCTATAGGAAGATGGAGGCTGTGATGGTCAGTTAAATAGCCAACTAGAAGTGTCTGCCATGGTTGCAAAAGAAACAATGGCTCTGGTCATAACTGAAAGGTCCTAGTGCTCTAAGGGTGTAGGTGAAAGTCTCAGGTCACAAGGCTATTGCCACTGGGGAAGAAAACCAAGCTTCTGCTCAAGACCAGCCAGGAATAACAAAAATGCCAGCAGCCTAGTAGTCATATCTTTCAACCAGTCACTGGAGTGTCTGTGCATGAGCAGCTCTTATTAAATTATTCATCCTGATTTAATGGAGAGGAAATCAAATGCAACAGGTGTGGTTCTTCCTGCTTGTTGAATGGTTTTAAAACAAGCTTTCAGATACAGGTTGCCTTGGGGGAAAGCAGCAGGAGGACAAAGCAGCTGTATTTTAAGCTAATTACCAAAACGCCACACTAGTACCTGTCAAAGACAGACATTTGTTCCCGTGTCAGTGGTCATAGGATAAAAATATGGAAAGAAAAAGAGAATATTAGAATATTACATAAGCAATTTGCTTTACATGTACTTTAAAAAAAAGCCTCTTGAATGCAGAATACGGTCACATCTCAAGTGTTACTGTACCTGCTTGTAAACTTGAGTAGAATCTCATTTTAATAAGCTTGAAGAGACTTCTGAATTGCTACATTAGATCCAAATCTCATTAAACTTGAAGCCTATTGCTATAATATACTAAATATACTCTATTGTTTCCTGGGCTTAGAATTCACTTGCATAAAGCCAGCGTTAGGTATGCAATTCATTTGCAAAGATGTGGGGAGACAGGGAGGAAAAGATAGGCACCAAAGGATCTGCTTGCCTTGTGCCAGCCCATTAGGGCCAGAGAAGGTAAACGATGCTGCATCTTTCTGCACTGACTGTAACTGAACACAACACAATATCTTAATGAAATGCAACATGTTTTTCAAATCTTAGGTGGTTATGTTTCATGGTTTTATAAATTATGTGGTTGTTTGGTTTTACCCCCATTTTTCTTTCTTTTTTTTGGTCATGAGCTCATTGTGTTAGTACTAACAGCTAAAATAGGGTATAAAATGAGCAGGGTTTCGAATTGCCATTATCTGTTCAGAAAACCGGAGAAGGCAATGGCACCCCACTCCAGTACTCTTGCCTGGAAAATCCCATGGATGGAGGAGCCNAGTTTTATAGTGATCTTGGCAAAAAAGCACCATGTGAAATTCAGAGGTCACTCAGTTCTGCCCTTCCCATCATGCATGTGGTGGCCTTGGATTACCATCACAGCCTAGAGATTGCAGAGACCCCTACGCCACCTCAAACACAGCCTGTAAGTTGCCAGATTGGGGCCCCTGCAACTTACTGGCTTCCCTGGTAGCTCAGCTGGTAAAGAATCCACCTGTAATGCAGGAGACCCTGATTCGGTTCCTGGGTGGGGAAGATCTCCTTGAGAAGGGGTAGGCTACCCTCTCCAGTATTCTTGGGCTTCCCTGGTGGCTCAAATGGTAAAGTATCCACTTGCATTGTGGGAGACCTGGGTTTGACCCATGGGTTGGAAAGATCCCCTGGAGAAGAGAACAGCTGCTTACTCCAGTATTCTGGCCTGGAGAATTCCATGGACGGTATGTGATTGCATGCAGTGGCCAGCCCTGCAAGAACTGGGGCGGGGAGGGGTCTGCCTATTTTATAGCTAGATCTTGCTCAGATGAAGGAGGGTGAAGGATTAATAACTCCCACTCCCCATTAAACCCTAGTTCCCTCACAGGAGGCTGTTATCAAACCCACAGCCTATTTAAGAGAGTTCCCAGAGAGGATTAAAGAAAGTCAGCCTCAGACTGTTAGGAGGGAACATCCTAAAAGGTTTCCCCCAGAGGAGGAAACAGTGAACAAAGCCAAAAGTACAGCTGGAGGCAGAGATGATAGGGATTAAACCTTGGATTAATACTGACAGTGTTAGATGGAATTGTTCAGTAGATAATAACAGAAAATCCACTATTAGAATGACTATTGTTTACTTGTTTACTTCCATGGAGAAGGAAATGGCAATCCACTCCAGTACTATTGCCTGGAAAATCCCATGGACAGAGGAGCCTGGTAGGCTGCAGTCCATGGGGTCGCAAAGAGTCGGACACGACTGAGCGACTTGACTTTACTTCACTTTATTGTTTACTTAAGAAAACCTTGAGCTAAGCAGTCCCAGGTTTGTGTCAGCATCTTCAGAACTCAAGAGTTCTGAGTCAAAGTCTTTGCAATTTTCTTCCCCTCATGATGACAGAATGGTTGCCATAACTCCAGGCATTGTGACCTCACAGAGCCATTTTCAAAGGCAGCTAGCAGAAATGTTCTTTGTGTGTCTTCTATCTTTCATTAATTATAACTAACCTTTTTGAACATTTGCTAATCTTTCAGGGCTATCCTAAGTACTTTACATGTGTTAACTCCTTTAATTCTACAGCAGATAGGAAAGATCAAAGCACAGAGAGTGCAGTTACCTTTATCAGGGTCACACAGACAGGATGTTGTAAAGCTGGACTCAAGCTTTTGGCAGTTCAGCTCTAGAGCCCTTACAGTGTTAAACCACCTCTCCATTAGGGAAGAAAAGATTTGCCAGAAGACCTTTGGCAACTTCACCGTATGCTTCATTGTTTAGACCTGGGTCACATGACCACCCTGGCTGCAAAGGAGGCTGGGAATACAAATATCTGCCCATTTCAACCTATAGGAAGATGGAGGCTGTGATGGTCAGTTAAATAGCCAACTAGAAGTGTCTGCCATGGTTGCAAAAGAAACAATGGCTCTGGTCATAACTGAAAGGTCCTAGTGCTCTAAGGGTGTAGGTGAAAGTCTCAGGTCACAAGGCTATTGCCACTGGGGAAGAAAACCAAGCTTCTGCTCAAGACCAGCCAGGAATAACAAAAATGCCAGCAGCCTAGTAGTCATATCTTTCAACCAGTCACTGGAGTGTCTGTGCATGAGCAGCTCTTATTAAATTATTCATCCTGATTTAATGGAGAGGAAATCAAATGCAACAGGTGTGGTTCTTCCTGCTTGTTGAATGGTTTTAAAACAAGCTTTCAGATACAGGTTGCCTTGGGGGAAAGCAGCAGGAGGACAAAGCAGCTGTATTTTAAGCTAATTACCAAAACGCCACACTAGTACCTGTCAAAGACAGACATTTGTTCCCGTGTCAGTGGTCATAGGATAAAAATATGGAAAGAAAAAGAGAATATTAGAATATTACATAAGCAATTTGCTTTACATGTACTTTAAAAAAAAGCCTCTTGAATGCAGAATACGGTCACATCTCAAGTGTTACTGTACCTGCTTGTAAACTTGAGTAGAATCTCATTTTAATAAGCTTGAAGAGACTTCTGAATTGCTACATTAGATCCAAATCTCATTAAACTTGAAGCCTATTGCTATAATATACTAAATATACTCTATTGTTTCCTGGGCTTAGAATTCACTTGCATAAAGCCAGCGTTAGGTATGCAATTCATTTGCAAAGATGTGGGGAGACAGGGAGGAAAAGATAGGCACCAAAGGATCTGCTTGCCTTGTGCCAGCCCATTAGGGCCAGAGAAGGTAAACGATGCTGCATCTTTCTGCACTGACTGTAACTGAACACAACACAATATCTTAATGAAATGCAACATGTTTTTCAAATCTTAGGTGGTTATGTTTCATGGTTTTATAAATTATGTGGTTGTTTGGTTTTACCCCCATTTTTCTTTCTTTTTTTTGGTCATGAGCTCATTGTGTTAGTACTAACAGCTAAAATAGGGTATAAAATGAGCAGGGTTTCGAATTGCCATTATCTGTTCAGAAAACCGGAGAAGGCAATGGCACCCCACTCCAGTACTCTTGCCTGGAAAATCCCATGGATGGAGGAGCCTGGCGGGCTACAGTCCATGGGGTCGCTAAGAAGCAGACACGACTGAGTGACTTCACTTTCACTTTTCATTTTCATGCATTGGAGAAGGAAATGGCAACCCACTCCAGTGTCCTTGCCTGGGGAACCCCAGGGACGGGGGAGCCTGGTGGGCTGCTGTCTGTGCGGTCGCACAGAGTCGGACATGACTGAGGCAACTTAGCAGCAGCAGCATTCAGAAAATAATTAAAGGTTCACTAAAGACAATCTGTAACTGGAAAATGCTGACAGGTCACAAAGCAAACCTACCCAGATCCACTCTTTTTCCTCCCTGGCCTTACAGAGAACCATTGCCTCCACTGTCCCTCATCTCCCTGAGCCTCAGTTTTCTCATCTGCAAAATAGGGAACTGGACTCCATGATTTCTTGGGCCTTGAAGGCCTGAGATTCTGAAGTTCTGTGATTCTGTACACCCTAAGTCAATATTTAACAGAGACGCCAAATTCGATAAATAATGTTAAGCCACAACGGACATGCTTTTGCATATGCTGCTAAAAATATTTAACAGAGTGATAAGGGATATAGTCAACCATATTGTAATAATTTTGTATGGGTGAGAGATGGTTACTGGACCTGTGGTGGTGATGATTTTGTAATGTATTTATTTGATCGTCAGATCACAATGCTATACACCTGAAACTAACATAATGTTGTATATCAACTATATTTCGATAAAAAGAATATTTGATAATGCAAACAAAACTCTATATGAAAAGGAAATAGCTTCATTCAGAAAGCAGATGATTAAGAGGATAAATATTTCTAAATGGTTTGTTGCACTGGGATTTTTGTTCCCCAATACTATTTCCTGTGTGCACCCTGACAAACAATGTTAAGATGTAAAGCACTCTTAAGGGCATGGAAATAGCCTTGTTCGGTTGGATGTTAAAATGACATTCTACTTACATTATGCTGTATGAATGGAAGGTTAATGGAATTGTGCATGTTTCAGTTTTCACTCTGCAGGTTATTTTGTAATAAGGATGAGACTGTCCTACCTTTAATCTGGTGTTTTATTAAATTAAATGCATTGCAAAGAAGGGCCTTTTTATTCTGCTGTACTATCTTATATTCACAAGCAAGAGGGCCTGCCAAATGCTTCTCTTGTTGATTCTTTTAGGAGTCTCCTATTTCCAGTGAATATAAGCCCATACTTAGTACATGGAAGAACAATATGATTAATTTCTTTAAATCAAAGGTCTTTAAACAAAGGGAAGAACTTCCTTTTGGGTTTTTATGATTTGCTATTATCTCACCTAAAAAAAAATAAAGACTTAACCATATGAGTGATTAACTCAAGGGTTCTCAACTAAGGGCTTACCATATCCCTTAACCCAGTAGTTCTTACCTGGAGGGTTACTGGCATTGGTGGAATGATATTCAATATTTGGTTTGCATGACTGACCATGCATTGCAAAGTATTTGGCATTCCTGTATCCCACCCACTAAACACCAGAAGCATGCTCTGACCATTGTGACAACCATACTTGCTCTATACATGTCACCAAATGCCAGCGCCTCTGAAAGAGTCCTCTGCAGAAAGGGGGTCTGGTAATAAGAGATTAGTTTTCAAAAGCCCAAAGAGGGTCTGTGTCCACATGTGGAGAATGTGACATTTCATCATTCTAGTCCTCATCTCCAGTGGATGTACCTTGGTGACTTCGTTGCTCCCTGGATGATGACACATATTAAGAGGAGAATCATAAGAGAAAATGTTTGAGAATCATATGACTTATAAAAAACATATACTTTCTCCTAGATCTTGAATAAGCATCAAAGCTTGCAGCGTGTAACTTTATAGAAAACATACCCTTTTTTCTTTTTTGTACTTTATGAAATAGACCACATGTGTCCATGGTAAAATAACTCTTGAGAAGTAAAGATCTTGTGTAACGAGAAACACAACAAGAGAATGAGTGGATTTTATTTCCTTGTTCCAGATTCTTCTGTGGTGCCAGGATTTTGAATTCCAATGAAGTTCAACATTTTTGGGTGTTGGATGCTAAATGAGACGGATGCTCTCTTGGGCCCGTGAAAGACGAATCAGACATGTTCTCTGCTTTTGAGGCTCACAGCTGTGCCTGGGAGGCTGACTGCTGGAAAACCAGAGTGTAAAGTAATAAATACCCCCATGGAGGTATGTTTACATGCGATGGGAATCAGGGAAAGGGGTAGCTGATTTCACCCAGGCATCAGGGAGTAGTGGTGGTGGGAAGAGGCAGAGCTGGCAGATCCAAGGAAGGCTTCAAAGAAAGGGGATCAGATGAGTGGGCCTTAAAGAATAGTACATGGGCCTTTGCCAGGTGGTGATGGGATAGGGAACAGAATTCTAGTAGCAGCACATACATGGTCACAAAGGTGTGGAAAAGAATGGAGAAAATCCAGTGTGGTGAGGCATTAGTGGGAGGGTGCTGGAGCAGGTGGTAAAAGATAAGTCAGGGTAGCAGCATTTAGAGGTCCTGATATACCAGGCTAAGAAGTTGGAACTTAATTCATAGGTAGAAAGGAAGCAATTTAGATTTTAAGCAGGAAAGTAAAATAATCAGATTTATATAGGGACAGAACTCTGATGGCAATATAGAAGATGGATAAATGTAGACAATTTCAACCAGGGATACCAGGTAAGTGAATTAACTGAATACTTCACTTTTAACCACTCCTTCTTAAGACTTGAGAAGCCAAGTTAATTCACAGCAAATTAAAGGCAGGCAATAAATTTGAACTAAAGAGCCTCTTGATGAAGGTTAAACAGGAGAGTGAAAAAGCTGGTTTAATCTGGTCCCATCCCTTCATGGCAAGTAGATGGGGGAAAATGAAAACAGTGGCAGATTTTATTTTCTCGGTCTTCAAAATCACTACAGACACTCACTGCAGCCCCAAAATTAAGACATTTGCTTCTTGGAAGAAAAGCTATGACAAACCTAGACAGCATATTGAAAATCAGAGACATCACTTTGTATAGTCTGTATAGTCAAAGCTATGGTTTTTCCATAGTCATGTACGGATGTGAGAGTTGGACCATAAAGAAGGCTGAGCGCCAAAGAACTGATACTTTTGAATTCTGGTGCTGGAGAATACTCTTTAGAGTCTCTTGGACAGCAAGGAGATCAAACCAGTCAATCTTAAAGGAAATCAACCCCGAATATTCATTGGAAGGTCTGATGCTGAAGCTGAAGCTCTAATACTTTGGCCACCTGATGTGAAGAGCCTACTCGCTGGAAAAGACCCTGATGCTGGGAAAGACTGAGGGCAGGAGAAGGGGGAGACAGTAGATGAGATGGTTTAATGGCATCAACTCAGTGGACAAAAGTGAGCAAACTCCGGGAGATAGTGAAGGACACGGAAGCCTGGCGTGCTGCAGTCCATGGGGTCACAAAGACTCAGACATGACTGAGTAAACAACAACATCTGAGGGACAGAACTGGGATCTGGAGTCAGGTCCTAGGCTCTAGAATTGGCATTCTTTTTTAAGATTTTTTTTTTCCAATGTGGACCATTTTTAAAGTCTTATAGAGTTTGTTCCAGTATTACTTCTGTTTTATGATTTGTTTTTTGGCCACAAGGTATGTGGGATCTTAGATCCCCAACTAATGATCACACCCGCACCCCCTGCATTGGAAGGTGAAGTCTTAACCACTGAAATACCAGGGAAGTCCCTAGAACTGGCTTTCTTGACAACTGTACCTTTGTAGCAGAGATGGTGGGCTGCTTTCCCCAGTTTATACTTCACCACTGCACTTACTAACCTCATTTGTTCTAGGGGGAGCCACGTGACTAGTTCTTGCCAGGGGAATATAAACTTTAGTATTGAGTGTCAGCAGAGAAGGCAATGACGCCCCACTCCAGTACTCTTGCCTGGAAAATCCCATGGGCAGAGGAGCCTAGTAGGCTGCAGTCCATGGGGTCGCAAAGAGTCGGATACGACTGAGCGACTTCACTTTCACTTTTCCCTTTCATGCACTGGAGAAGGAAATGGCAACCCACTCCAGTGTTCTTGCCTAGAGAATCCCAGGGATGGGGGAGCCTGGTGGGCTGCCGTCTATGGGGTTGCACAGAGTCGGACATGACTGAAGTGACTTAGCAGCAGCAGCAGCAGCAGCAGCATTGAGTGTTAGCTGTGGGCAAAAAGCCTTCTCCATACTCTTGTCTTCTGCCAGCTGAATACAGATGATGAGAATGAGGCTCCAGGGAACAACAAGACCACGGTATGGAAGCGCCCATGTCCCTAAGGCATAACATGGAAGAAAACTGCTGAATTAAAACCCTTGTATCATCACATAAGCAAGAAATAAACTGAGATTTGGGGGTCTGTCCACAGTGTAATACAGCAGTGCTGCCTCCCTTTCTTGCCTTAGGGTCAAGAGCACAACAATAAGCTTAAAGCTTGAACCTCTGGTGCCCTAGTAGGTTACCCAACATGGCTAAAGGATCCTGGTAATGACCTCAGATTGCATGGTTTTCCCACACCACAAGTGGCTTCCTCTTTTCATTCAGCATAACAGAAAAAGCAGAAGGTGTTAAAAACACAGAGTATGTTTGTAAACACGTTGTTCTCGTGTCTTCTCAAAATCCTTGAAATCTCAGGAAGAGGAAAACAACAGAGCTTTGAGCCTAGTAGCACCTCTCATCTGTGAGAGGCCTCCATTCTAGTCCAACTTATATTTAGACGTCACGCCCTCTTTTACACCCCTGCCTGCCGGATCGCAGCCCCCTTTGGTGTGAAACCTGGCACATGTTTAATGGGCTCACAAGAGATAATACAGCTGCTTCCAATAGTAAGCAAAAGAGTAACACACCTGGGGAAAGGCAGCGTGAGTGGAAAGGAGGAAAGCTAGCAATGTGGAGAGTTTGCATACACTCCTACCCAGCTGTGAACAATGTCACTGCTGTGGGTGCCTGGGGTCCATCCCACAGGGACCCTTAAGGGAGACCTACAGACTGCACCTCAACATTATCTGCTTGGGAGTAGAAAGGGAAAGCACTTACCCATGAGAGACCATCCCCTGTTGGTCAAAGGTTGCCCAGTGAGGTGTTAAGCTCTGAGACCCTCCAGGTTGCACATTCCTAGTGGCCAATTCCAACACGTACACAATGCTCAGATGTCAAAGAGGCCCCCCCTTAGAGAAGAGAGGCTATGAGGTGGAGCACCAGCAGTGTCTGATACAGGCCTCAATGTTAGACAATGCAGGTGGGATTTGAATCCAAAACCTTCTAATCCCAGAGAACAATGTCATGGCTCACACACTGCGGAGAGAACAACAGGCCTGGAACATGGAACATTTGCTTCTAGTTCTGGAATTGCTTCTCCTGGCTACTTGATTTAGGCAGATTCTTTAATAGCAGGATCTCAGTTGCCTTACCTAAAATAGGGATGCTGAACTAATTCCTTATTCCCCAAAGTGTGTTCAGTTTTACAATAGTGTTGCAAAATATTGATTAGCAGGTATAGTTGAGAAGAGGGAGTTTTGTGGCTAATACTGGTAAATACAGCAGTTATGCAGATTTCTTCACTGAAGAAATAAAAATTATGCAGATTTCTTCACTGAAGGATATCTCAGAGTCTTTTTTTTTTTTTTAATTTTTTTTCATTTGTGTATTTGGCTGCACTGAGTCTGAGTCGCTACATGCAAGATCTTGTTTATTTGTAGCATGTGCAATCTAGTTCCCTGACTGGAAATCAAACCCTGGGCTTCCCCATTGGGAGTGCAGTCTTAGCCACTGGGCCAGGAAGCCCCATATCTCAGAGTCTTTATATAATATATATTACATGAGCTACTTTATTCAAAAAACATTTCAAAGAACTAATTTCGTTGATATTTATTGAGCAGTTACTATTTGCCAGGAATCATGTCAGGATCTTCTCTTACATTGTCTCAGTCATTCATTTCTTCAGAACAGTGTTTGTCAAGTTTCCTGCTATGTGACCACACTGTTCCTGGCACTGGAGATACCTCTGGGTACAAGATAAAGTCCCTAATTTTCACCTGGGAGTGAGGTAAGGACAGACAAGAAATAGGTAAGCATGAACAAATAAATTGGCATGCCTCATCTCTTTGTATTCTCAATTATTGTAACAAGGACTATTTATCATGCCTATTTTATAAATACTGAGACTAAGGATTAGAGCGGGTAACATTTAAAATCACAGAGGTGGCTCTTTCGCTCAGGCCCGTGGCGCTGGCAGGATGGGCAAGTGTCGCCATCTTCGTACTGCCAGGAAGCTCCGTAGCCACCGACGAGACCAGAAGTGGCATGATAAGTGGTACAAGAAAGCCCATCTGGGCACAGCCCTGAAGGCCAGCCCTTTTGGCGGCACTTCTCACGCCAAGGGAATTGTGCTGGAAAAAGTAGGAGTTGAAGCCAAACAGCCAAATTCTGCCATCAGGAAGTGTGTCAGGGTTCAGTTAANCCACTGAAATACCAGGGAAGTCCCTAGAACTGGCTTTCTTGACAACTGTACCTTTGTAGCAGAGATGGTGGGCTGCTTTCCCCAGTTTATACTTCACCACTGCACTTACTAACCTCATTTGTTCTAGGGGGAGCCACGTGACTAGTTCTTGCCAGGGGAATATAAACTTTAGTATTGAGTGTCAGCAGAGAAGGCAATGACGCCCCACTCCAGTACTCTTGCCTGGAAAATCCCATGGGCAGAGGAGCCTAGTAGGCTGCAGTCCATGGGGTCGCAAAGAGTCGGATACGACTGAGCGACTTCACTTTCACTTTTCCCTTTCATGCACTGGAGAAGGAAATGGCAACCCACTCCAGTGTTCTTGCCTAGAGAATCCCAGGGATGGGGGAGCCTGGTGGGCTGCCGTCTATGGGGTTGCACAGAGTCGGACATGACTGAAGTGACTTAGCAGCAGCAGCAGCAGCAGCAGCATTGAGTGTTAGCTGTGGGCAAAAAGCCTTCTCCATACTCTTGTCTTCTGCCAGCTGAATACAGATGATGAGAATGAGGCTCCAGGGAACAACAAGACCACGGTATGGAAGCGCCCATGTCCCTAAGGCATAACATGGAAGAAAACTGCTGAATTAAAACCCTTGTATCATCACATAAGCAAGAAATAAACTGAGATTTGGGGGTCTGTCCACAGTGTAATACAGCAGTGCTGCCTCCCTTTCTTGCCTTAGGGTCAAGAGCACAACAATAAGCTTAAAGCTTGAACCTCTGGTGCCCTAGTAGGTTACCCAACATGGCTAAAGGATCCTGGTAATGACCTCAGATTGCATGGTTTTCCCACACCACAAGTGGCTTCCTCTTTTCATTCAGCATAACAGAAAAAGCAGAAGGTGTTAAAAACACAGAGTATGTTTGTAAACACGTTGTTCTCGTGTCTTCTCAAAATCCTTGAAATCTCAGGAAGAGGAAAACAACAGAGCTTTGAGCCTAGTAGCACCTCTCATCTGTGAGAGGCCTCCATTCTAGTCCAACTTATATTTAGACGTCACGCCCTCTTTTACACCCCTGCCTGCCGGATCGCAGCCCCCTTTGGTGTGAAACCTGGCACATGTTTAATGGGCTCACAAGAGATAATACAGCTGCTTCCAATAGTAAGCAAAAGAGTAACACACCTGGGGAAAGGCAGCGTGAGTGGAAAGGAGGAAAGCTAGCAATGTGGAGAGTTTGCATACACTCCTACCCAGCTGTGAACAATGTCACTGCTGTGGGTGCCTGGGGTCCATCCCACAGGGACCCTTAAGGGAGACCTACAGACTGCACCTCAACATTATCTGCTTGGGAGTAGAAAGGGAAAGCACTTACCCATGAGAGACCATCCCCTGTTGGTCAAAGGTTGCCCAGTGAGGTGTTAAGCTCTGAGACCCTCCAGGTTGCACATTCCTAGTGGCCAATTCCAACACGTACACAATGCTCAGATGTCAAAGAGGCCCCCCCTTAGAGAAGAGAGGCTATGAGGTGGAGCACCAGCAGTGTCTGATACAGGCCTCAATGTTAGACAATGCAGGTGGGATTTGAATCCAAAACCTTCTAATCCCAGAGAACAATGTCATGGCTCACACACTGCGGAGAGAACAACAGGCCTGGAACATGGAACATTTGCTTCTAGTTCTGGAATTGCTTCTCCTGGCTACTTGATTTAGGCAGATTCTTTAATAGCAGGATCTCAGTTGCCTTACCTAAAATAGGGATGCTGAACTAATTCCTTATTCCCCAAAGTGTGTTCAGTTTTACAATAGTGTTGCAAAATATTGATTAGCAGGTATAGTTGAGAAGAGGGAGTTTTGTGGCTAATACTGGTAAATACAGCAGTTATGCAGATTTCTTCACTGAAGAAATAAAAATTATGCAGATTTCTTCACTGAAGGATATCTCAGAGTCTTTTTTTTTTTTTTAATTTTTTTTCATTTGTGTATTTGGCTGCACTGAGTCTGAGTCGCTACATGCAAGATCTTGTTTATTTGTAGCATGTGCAATCTAGTTCCCTGACTGGAAATCAAACCCTGGGCTTCCCCATTGGGAGTGCAGTCTTAGCCACTGGGCCAGGAAGCCCCATATCTCAGAGTCTTTATATAATATATATTACATGAGCTACTTTATTCAAAAAACATTTCAAAGAACTAATTTCGTTGATATTTATTGAGCAGTTACTATTTGCCAGGAATCATGTCAGGATCTTCTCTTACATTGTCTCAGTCATTCATTTCTTCAGAACAGTGTTTGTCAAGTTTCCTGCTATGTGACCACACTGTTCCTGGCACTGGAGATACCTCTGGGTACAAGATAAAGTCCCTAATTTTCACCTGGGAGTGAGGTAAGGACAGACAAGAAATAGGTAAGCATGAACAAATAAATTGGCATGCCTCATCTCTTTGTATTCTCAATTATTGTAACAAGGACTATTTATCATGCCTATTTTATAAATACTGAGACTAAGGATTAGAGCGGGTAACATTTAAAATCACAGAGGTGGCTCTTTCGCTCAGGCCCGTGGCGCTGGCAGGATGGGCAAGTGTCGCCATCTTCGTACTGCCAGGAAGCTCCGTAGCCACCGACGAGACCAGAAGTGGCATGATAAGTGGTACAAGAAAGCCCATCTGGGCACAGCCCTGAAGGCCAGCCCTTTTGGCGGCACTTCTCACGCCAAGGGAATTGTGCTGGAAAAAGTAGGAGTTGAAGCCAAACAGCCAAATTCTGCCATCAGGAAGTGTGTCAGGGTTCAGTTAATCAAGAATGGCAAAAAAATCACTGCTTTTGTACCCAATGATGGTTGCTTGAACTTTATTGAGGAAAATGATGAAGTTCTGGTTGCTGGATTTGGTCGCAAAGGTCATGCTGTTGGTGACATTCCTGGAGTCCGCTTTAAGGTTGTCAAAGTAGCCAATGTCTCTCTTTTGGCTTTATACAAAGGCAAGAAGGAAAGACCAAGATCATAAATTTTGATGATGAAAGCAAGATAGTAATAAATTTTCCTATACCAAAAATAAAATAAAATAAAATAAAATCACAGAGGTGGACGTGCTAGAACTAGGACTGTAAGTGCATTAAAGTCTAATTTAAAAATGTTGGCATCAGGTGAACAGCAGTGGATTCATCAGTATCCTGGGTCCAGCACATACCTTGTCATCAATCCACATGCAGCTCATGCCCAGGGCTATTAAGGTCGCCACCACTCTGCTCTGTTGTCTTGTCCACCATTCTGAAGGTCAGTGTTCTGCAAAACGCCAGTTTGAGAAACAATACAGATAGTCTAGGAGGAGGACCTCTAGCCATAATGAGACAAGCAGCAGCAAAAGATTTTGCTCATATCCAAGTGGAGATTTGGAACTCAAATGAATGAGAGGTGACACTTTTGCAAAGTATTGCCTAGCGTCTCATTAGTTATGCCTCTCAACAATTCTGAATAGAGTTAAACTATTTTTCTCTTCTTACTGTAACATTTACGTTTTTTCTCTATAAAAATGTAATTGGTGAGGTGGAAGTTTTTGCACCTTTAATAATCTAAGGAATGACTTGTCAGTAATAAGCTGATTTTTACAGCATATACTTTTCCTTGACACATTCCTTTGAAGAAAATTAAAAATCCAGGACCTGATTTTAATGATCCTTTGGTCTGTGATATGACTCTCAGAAAAAATAAAGTAGGGAAAAGAGAATTATACTTTCTGTATATGACCTACTGAAATAATCAGGATTGTTGCATGTTAGTTATAATGAACTATCCTTTCAAGATATAGGCTATTTGTGTATAGATAACAGTTCCTTAAATGCTTTGCTATTTTTACCATTGAGAGACCACTCATAAAGCTCAATCTAGATCTAATCTGACTTTAAAATTCCCCGATGAAAGGAGCTTGAAGGAGTTACAATTTGTGTAAAATCCCCACAGTTAATGGAAACATCACTCACATACACATTGTGTTTAAATAATTATGTGCCCACATTTGAAAAATGAAAAAAAGAAATACCGTTCTTTGTGGAGATTTGCATAACTAAAGAGTCCCAAATAATAACAACACAGGATAGTCGAGGATGATGAGACCTCAATCATCTGAAGCCTTTAGGACCACATCACCCACTGAAACTGGAATCTCTAGCCATATAGTTCCCTCTGCTTCTGCTGGTTGACATCCAGCTGGGCCATGTTCTTCCAGTGTGCATTAGGGAAAAGAACAGGAACTGGAAAATGTATGACAGAGTAAATGTAGTGCCATTCACCATGTGGTTTTTTTAAATATATATATCATTTTGCTTAACAGGACTAAGGCAGAGATCACAGAACTGACACTTTACAGGTGACCTAGAACGTGTTAGAGGCTGCTCCAGGAGAATGTCCAAGGCCTCAGCACTTTTATGACTTGCCACTAACCATAAGCCAAGCCTCAAAACCTCATTCTCTGCTCTTCTATGAGAAAATATGATTCACCGTGTCCAACCTTTTTAGAATAACCCAGGTTTCACCAAATGTGAAGTATAATATTCAACTAGATGGTCAAGGGAAGTGCATCCGCTATTCTAAACAGGTTGTGGCGGGAAACTAACAGATGACTTGCAGAGAGAAAAGGGCAGAGTGTGTGGATAGTGAGACAGAAAAACACATTACAAAGCAAAGGCCATCTCACTTGATCTTTGAAATTATTGATTCAGGATTCCTGAGTCTTGGTTAAGAGGAAGTAAATGTTAAAGCTGTAACTCTCATCTTACACAGAGGAGTGTAAGAACTCTCTACAAGAACTCTTTGGATACTCATGCAAAAGCAGAAAGGACAACTCTTGCAAAGGAAATGCTTGCCGATCTTACTAGAATAAAATCAGAATTAGAACTGCTTTCCAGAATGGCTGAGATAGCAAAGTTCTCTGCTTTAAAGGGGATTTAGTCCAAGTAGTCGCCCTGTGCTTTGATCTTTTCTACGTCATTGTTCCCAGGCTTAGACCTCCTGTGGGTCAGAAACCTACCTCTGGCCTGACACAGCCTACATGTTTATGGGGATGACACAGACAAAACACTACCTACTTGAAAAGTCCAAAAGAGATGACTAAAAGGAAATACTCATGATAGGTATGGATGGCTAATTTTTTTCCCTTCAATAATTCATCAGACATATACTGAGCAATTTCTATGTCTCTACCAGGTCTTGGAAACACCAGAGTAAATGACATCTTGTTTTTGGAGAGCTTTCCATTTTTCCTTTTGTGTAATAAAAAGGATAGATAAGTCATAGGAAGCCACACTGTGGTAGCTAACAGGGGAGATACATGGTCTGGGAGCACAGAGAAGAGCTGTCTAAGAACATCTTGGAAATCAGTGAAACCTTCTACAAGTTGCCAAACAATAACCATGAAAAGGAGATTTGGAACACTGAATTTCCTTATTCATCATCTTGCCTTTATTCATGATGTTCTCTTGGTATCCAAGCACATAGAAGCTATAATTTATTTTATTTTATTGTGATTGATTTACAGTGTTGTGTTTAATTTCTACTGTCCAGCACAGTGACTCCGTTATACGTGCATATATTCTTTTCCATTATGGTTCATCACAGAATACTGAATATCATTCTGTCTGTACTGTTCTGTCGTACCTTGTTTATCCATCCTATGCATACTAGTTTACATCTGCTAATCCCAACCTCCCAATCCTTCCTTTCTCTCCCCTGCCCCTGGCAACCATAAGTCTGTTCTCTATATTTGTGAACTTGTTTTTATTTAATATTTTCATTTACATCATATTCTAGATTCCACATATAAGTGATATGATATGGTATTTGTCTTTTTTCTTTCTGACTTACTTCACTTAGTATGATAAGTTCCAGGTCCATCCATGTTGCTGCAAACGGCATTATTTCTTTCTTATGAAATAATGGCAGTATTTCATTATTTCATATGGCTGTATATATGTACCACATCTTCTTTACTCATTCATCTATCAGTGGACATTTAGGTTGAGTCCATGTCTTGGCTGTTGTAAATAGCACTGCTTTGAACATAGGGATGCATTTATCTTTTCAAATTATAGTTTTGTCTGGGTATATGCCTGGAAGCGGTTTGCTAGATAATATGGTAACTCTATTTTTAGTTTTTTTATGAACTTCCATACTGTTTTCCATAGTGACTGCACCAATTTACATTCCCACCCAGAGTGTAAGAAGGTTCACTTTTCTCCACAGCCTCTCCAGCATTTGTTATTTGTAGGCCTTTTAATCATGGCCATTCTGACTGATGTGAGGTAGTATCTCGTTGTCTTGGTTTGCATTTTTCTATTAGTGATCATGAGCATCTTTTCATGTGCCTCTTGACTATCTGTATGACTTTAGAGAAATATCTATTTAGGTCTTCTACCATTTTTTGATTGGGTTGCTTGTTTTTTAATTATTGAATTGTAGGAGCTGTTTGTATATTTTGGAAAATAAGCCCTTGTCGGTTGCATCATTTTCAAATGTCTTCTCCCAGTTCATAGGTTGTCTTTCCATTTTGTTTATAGTTTCCTTTGCTGTGAAAAAGCTTATAAGTTTGATTTGGTCCCATTTATTTTTGCTTTTATTTTATTGCCTTGGGAGATGAAATCCCTTTTAGAAGTCTACTCTATTTCTTTTCCCTGAATAGTGTCACCCTATGCTGTGGTGAGTTGAAGAGCTCTGTCTCTGAGGACCTATTCACAGTCTGCTAATAGAATGAATGTTTGTGTCCCCGCAGAATTTATATGTTGAAGCTGTAGCCCATATTGTGATGGTCCTGGGAGGTGAGATCTTCGGAAGGTGATTAAGATTAGATGAGGTCCTAAGGATGGAGCCTTCATGAATGAGATTAACGTGCTTAGAAGAATCACAGGAGAGATTGTTGTGTCTGCTCTCTGCCATGCAGGATACCATGAGAAAGCAGCTGTCTGCAACAAGAGGGAGAGACCTCACAAGAACCTGAGCATGCCTGCACCCTGATCCTAGACTTGCAGTTTCCAGAACAGTGAGAAATAAATTTCTGTTGTTTACGAGCCCCCCGCCACTCTATGTTATTTTGTTATAGCAGTCTGAGCTGACTATGACACGGCCCGTTGCTTACCTTCACTTAGTCTTACAGGCCACATTGGTCTCATGCTGTCTTAATCCTTTACCAGACTTGGTACAAAGGCAATGCTGGGCACAAGTCCAGTTGAAGAACTTGGCCTTCATCATTGTCTTTTAACCAAAGCACAATGTCAGCTTTGTCTCTTTTATTATGCTGATAGCCTGCACTAATCAAATTTAACATTTCTGTCCTTCTATTCATTTTCTATAGCTATCATTCCTTTAATATTTTATTACCTACTTTTTTAGAGGAAATGATTTTTTGTCCAATGTGGTGAGGGTATGGTAGAGAAGAAGATAGATGATTGCAAAGGACTTATCTAAATAGGGATTCGCATAAAACCAGTTGCTATCAGTTCAATAAAAAATTGTGTCTATTATGGGCCAAGTGTAGGCAACTTAAATTTTGGGTATGTAACTTGATGTACCAGAGAAGGCAATGGCACCCCACTCCAGTACTCTTGCCTGGAAAATCCCATGGACGTAGAAGCCTGGTAGGCTGCAGTCCATGGGGTCGCTAAGAGTCAGACACGACTTCACTTTCACTTTCCACTTTCATGCACTGGAAAAGGAAATGGCAACCCACTCCAGTGTTCTTGCCTGGAGAATCCCAGGGACAGGGGAGCCTGGTGGGCTGCCATCTCTGGGGTCGCACAGAGTCGAACACAACTGAAGCGACTTAGCAGCACCAGCAGCAACTTGATCTACATGCAAATAAATGGGTAGATGGATGGAGGTGGCTGGAAGAATAGTCAAACAGATAAGGCAGGTGTCTCTGTCCTCCATAATGTCACCAAAAGGAAAACAGTTCACATTCCTAGTGGGATATATGCCGTAACTACAGTTGCCATGTTGTCTAAACCAAGACTGCCAAGTACTGGCATCCTTGTGTAGATAAGCTGACAGAATATTTGAAACTGAGATTGCCAAAGAGCTAGGGCTTACGTTCACTCTACCTGTAACACAAGACAAAAATAAAACATTAAAAGAAAAAAATCAGTTCTGAACAGGAAAAGAGGGATGTTTACACGAAGGAGTTGATATGTGGGTTGGTTGTGAGGGGCGAGCAGGCTCATTCCATTAGGCAACCAGGAAGGGCAGAGCATCGAGGTGGAGAACACACTGTGTCAAGGGCACAGGGCTGGGTAGCTGCTACCCAGCGGGCCAGGAGGATTGGGGTTCTACCCTGAGGTCCTGGGAGATGCTTGAGAGACGGACTAGTGTTGCGGTGAAGGAGTTTTTTGCTCCATAAGAAATCAGACAGAGATGAAGTGACACTTTAAATCTGAAACGAGAAGGAGAACCAGGGAGTCTGACAACCCAGCTTGAGCTCCAGAAGGACACAAACCATGTCTCCTAGTTCAATAGAATTCCACTAGTAAACATTAGAGCTTAAAGGAAGATTAGAAGAGCTCTACTGCCTAGTCTCCCAGTCCTCATCTCCAAATGGGAAAACCCAGTGACTTGAATGACTCACTGCCTGCTCAAATGACTCAGTTATTACTTAATGATAAAATCAAATTTATGCTTTGTCACTTACTATCTCTGACTTCGGGCAAATTACTTAACTTTCCTCACCCATAAATTCATGGTTAGTGTGATGATTCAGTGATGATATATGTAAAGTGCTTTGTAACATGCCTGATATGTAGGAAGAACATAAGTTAACATAAATTAAATTAAACAAATTTATGTTAAATTAACATAAATTTTATGAACAACAAAAATAGTAACTATAATGTTATTGAAGTTCCTTGGTTTTGTCCAATGCTCTTTTATATATGTCAGTAGGGCCCAATTCTGGCTGATCCTCTTAATCACCTGGAATGTTTTAGACAGTTACAAATTTCCTGGCCTACCCCAAGCCTACTGAATATGAATCTTGAGATGGTTGGGGAACCTGAGCTTTCAAAAATTTCCGTAGCTGTTCCTGCCAGTACGAACTAGGATTAGGAACAATTGTCCATATTTACTGTAGTTCAAACTTTATTTTCTTAGTCTTTGGTTAAGAAATAGGAATTAGGTATAGGATCAGGGGGTTGGGAAAGGGGTATTGCACATAATACTGTGTTCCCAGCAGGTTAGAAACACACATCTGTGCTCCCAAGAAAGGAGGGATTGGACCACAAGATTGGAAATGGGATATTTATCACTGGTGGAAATGATTAATTATGACCAGTTTTGCACATACATTTGCATGCCTCCTGATATAACATATGCAAATGCAACTTTAATAACATGACTTGTTTGCCAATGTTGAATGTTAACTGTAAATAATTTCTATTTTTTGTAGTATTTAGGAAACTTCAATATGGTACTTGCTGGCAGACAGTTGCTGTCTCCTGGATTTAGCAACATATTAAGTAATCACTACAGAAACATTTTTTCACTTACTACTAACAAAAGAAGTCTAGACAACAATTTGTGGTTGTCTATGGAAACAGAAGATAGATAAAGCAGAAATAATTTAAATTTAAGAAAACAAATTTAAATATGGCCTATAGTTTCCCTTTTTTTCTTACTAAAATTTAACTAATACAGAAAAAATAAGCAATTAGAAGTTTCACCCCTTCTTTTAGGATCCTAGTTAGTCTCTTTGATGTCATCAACAACCAACATAAGGTGGGCAATAGAATAAAGGAGAGAAAATAAGCAGGCGCCCTGGTAAGCCAGTAGCTGGAAATATTAATCCCTGAATAACTACCTGTTAATGTCCTCCTCTCCCTGCCTTTCCTCTACCCCACCTCACCCCCACCATCCCCCAACACCCAGTCCATTGTTCTTAGTCTATATAGGAATCAAAGAAACTTTTGTTTGACCTGCAGATTCCTGGGACTCCACTTTCAGAGTTTTTGATACAGTACGTCTAGGGGGCGGGAAATCTGCAATAAGAACAGTACCCTCCCTCCCTAACCAACCCACTTTGTGGTTTTGATGTAGATGGTCATCAGGACATACTTTGAAAAACACTGCCTTGGGTAATGCAGAGCCTTCAGATTCAGTGGTTCCTGGTCCAGTTGCATCAACATCACCCAAGTTCATCAGACATGCAGAATGTCTGGACCCAATCCAGGTCCGCTCACACAGAATCTGCATTTTAACAAGATCCCAAGCGTGATTCCTAGGCACATTCAGGTTTAAAAAGTTTGGTATTTCACAGACCAGAGAAGAAGTATCTTCTCCCCTTTTTGCATGTATGAACCTATTTGGGTTTTTTGTTTTGTTTTTCTGACAATCTTCCTCTCCTCAGTTACCTGGGATTGCTGAATTCCTAAGGTGGGTCCCCAGACCTCCTGAGTCAGAAATTCTGGAGGTATGGTGGGGGGGAGGGGCCAGCAATATGTGTTCTAGCAAGCCCTCTGGGCTACTAGGTCTGGGTGATTCTGATGCGTGCCAAAATTTGAGAACCACTGGCGTAGTGGATGTTGTTGACCAGCATTTTAAAATGAAGTTTCACTGGAACACTCAGTGTCTTCAGTTGTGTATAACAGGCCAGTGCCACCTGAGGCAGAACACATCACACAGACTTGTGCTTTGCAAAAGAATCAGTCAATCGTCCAGCATTTCCTACCTCCCGCTTCACTGGTCAAGAGGATGCTTCAACTAATGCAAGTGATGGAGGTGATCATCTTGTAGTAATTAATGAAATGCCAAGATCTGGGCATTTCAGCTAAGCTGAGCAGCTAAGCTGTGTAATGGTATTGGGATGAGTGGCTCAGACAGTTGCATTTCAAATGAAACATAACTTCCTGATCCAAATAACTTGGAGATTACAAATTAGTATTTTCTACTTTCTGGTGATTGACCCAACTGAACAACCTGAGTGAAAATACCAAGGTTAAATGATGCTCAAAATGGAGCCCCTGAATGTGAACTGGGGGCATGATGTGGTAGAAACATCAGGGATAATATGTCTGGACCACTCAGCAAGTCAATTTAAGCCGAAT
This sequence comes from Neotragus moschatus, assembly GCA_006410615.1. NCBI lineage: Eukaryota > Metazoa > Chordata > Mammalia > Artiodactyla > Bovidae > Neotragus > Neotragus moschatus. The sequence goes on from SJYA01002821.1 coordinate 1,141,152, forward strand.
ACACCCACCTTCATTTCACTCTTGCTTGAACTTTCCAACAGGCTGTTATACTCAATGCCCAACCTAGTAACAGTTAACTCTTGAGTTAGAGGTTTCTGTTTCTCAGCTTCTCACTCTATGTCTTGGTTTCTTTTTCTCTGCCTTTCTCCCGTCTCTCTGTCTCTTCCTCTGTCTGTATCTCTTTATCACATTCTATGTCCTTCTGTCTCTGACCCTCCCCACCTTCCCATCTCAATCCCTTTAATGAAAAAAATTGAGCACACCTCCCAGGGGATTGTGGGAGGTGGAGGGGACTTCAATATGGGCAACAGTAAAGAGACTGCCAATAGGCTTTTGTTGGTACTGTTGATTACTTTTCTGACGTTGGAGAGCTGCATTTTATCCTGCTATCTCTGCTCCTTTTTTTTTTTATTTGCAAGTGTTTGCTATAGATTCTTATCATGCTATTTCTCCGTGAGACTTGAGTACTAGTTTATCAAAATGTCAGCATAAAGACCAAAAGTCAAGCAAATTTGCTGCAATAAGGAGAGGCTGTAAATTTGCTGTCAGTTAAGAAATCCTCTCAAAGTGCAAATCTAACCAAAACCAGTTTTTAATAATTGAGACTGAATGAGTATGAGGTTAAACCAGTGTACATGCACTTTGATCTTGTGCCTTGCTGAATTTCTCAATTTTAATAATAGAGGCTATTATTTATGCTATGATTCTAGGAGCTGTGCTATCAGAGAATGCCTAAAATATAAAATCAAGTTCATTTTGCTAATTTCATTTGTTGAAACTCATATCTGCTCCTCTTTTATTCTTTCTGAATGTTAATAATGATATATCCAGGAATAACTTTCTTCTTCAGGTCTTAATTACAGTTTGGGTGAAATACTGAACCATTTTAACATTGTCAATATTTGGCAAATAAGCCTGATAAGAGAATTTTTATAAAGGTTTTCATTGTGTCTTGGATAAAAGCACAAGGAGATGAAATATGTGGAGAAAGACTTTTACCTCCTTGGAATTTTAAGTCTTTCTGCAATACACAAAACAGTGGAGTCATGGAAAAAAAAAAAAAAAAAAAAAAAGACTTCCTCAAATCTAATTATCAAAAAGCAATTCATCTTGCTTGAGTATTTCAATCAACACATCCCTGAAGCCACTTTCTCAATTTGCCCTCCTGTCTGATGTATGGAATTGTGTGTGTGTGTGTGTGTGTGTGTGTGTGTGTTATCATTTGTAGAAACCTCTTAGCATATGGTGGGAAAAAGGCTGTTTTGTTACTTTTATGTTTTATTTCTTAATGGCCTTCTTTGCAGCAGCTTTAGTGGAATGGTTTAAGCTCAATCTGACTTTTTTGAGTCTTTTACTCTGTGACAGTGACTCAGCTGGGATAGAGCCAATATGTTTACCTGATTGAGGCTGGGGGTGGGGGGTGGGGGGCGCTGTGCCTCGGCCTCAGCTTTTGCTGCTTTTGCAGAGAGCTTACAAATTGTAGGCACTCAGAATAAGTGGCATCATTAGTGGGCGTAAAATACCCTAAGGGTATGGGAATGATTTAGAATTCTAGGATTCAGTAAAGAGAGTGCATTTGCTAGGGGCTCAGGTGTCTGAGAGAACTGTATCCCTAGTAGTGCTGAAATGTCACCTTGGTTATATCAGTTGACCTTAATTCTTTACCTTTAAAATAAGGTGAATGTGGGCATTTTCTGTTTATTGAAATGCTGCTGGCTATCAGGGCAGTATTTGTCAAGCACAAGGAAATCTTTTCACTTTAAGACAATTCTTTTAGGTAATGTTTTGCACAAGATTACTTAACATGGGCAGCTTCAATCTAAGATTCTGTGAAAATTGCATATGTCACAGAGGACATCAGCTCATAACTAGAGAGGTCATTGTCAAAATAGCTGTTTCATTTCCCTGAAGAGGGAGAGATGAGCTGGGCTCTTTGGAAATTTGGTGTTTTGAAATGAAAATTGAAATTGTGTAAATAACTTAATCAACCAGTATTTTGTAGCCAAGGTCAAACAATCATGCCTACATTAGCATTCCCATCAAATGTGAATACCCTTGGCAAATCAATAAAACATAAGTGCTCAATTGAATTTGTCCTGTGTAATCACTGTGTTAAGTACTGCTGGGTTTCCAGAACCTTAGCTATAGTCCTTGCCCTCCAAAGGTCTACATTCCAGACCTGTGCTCTTTAACAGAACTTTCTATGATGATAGAAATACTCTTTATCTTATTGGATGGCCATTTTAATCAAAGACAAAATTAGTGTTCATAAAATCATTAGTGACCACCCATAAGGAGCTTAATAAAAAAATGCTGTCTTGGACGAAGGGTAGTCTGAGCTAAGTCTTGTCAGCTAGGATAAGACAGAGGTGGAAAAGAGAAAAGTAGATGTTCTGGACAAAAAAGGTAGCAGACAGGAAGGGCCTGGTGCTATTGCTGAATAGTTGGGTGATCACCTTGATGGGAGCTGAAGGAAGGTTCCTGCTAGAGCTGAAGAGGAAAGAAGACTAGCAGGGGTGGGA
>SJYA01002821.1:1149115-1248654 GCA_006410615.1 Neotragus moschatus
ACAAATAAGAATAGAAGTAGGGAAGAAAATAGTATGCGCTATTTAGCTGTGCACACAAAGGTGTTAGGAACTGCACAGGCTTCTTGGAGTTTCTTAGCATCTCACCTGGAGCTGAGGAACCCCCTGGTCCCTAGACCCTAGAGTTTTTATAAACTCTGTAAAAGTCCATTGCTCACAAGATTCTGGGGAGACATCCCAGGGGCCCAGAATTGGCAACAAGTTTCTTCCATGAACCTCAAGGCAATGAGATTTTTCTCAGTCAATTCTGTCTTATGGTCACTTCCCTCAAATTGTACATAGTTACCCCCTTTTCCCCATCCTTTTGCAAAGAACTTTTCAACTTGGAATATGTTCACAGAGGCTGTATCCCTAAACGTTGTATCCTTGGTGTCAGAAAATTCCTATTGAAAAAAATGATAGATAACTTCCAGGCTAATCTGACATTCCAAAATTAATGGTATGGTTCTGAAGTATTGAATGATATTAATAGCCTTACATACAGTACAATGTAGCATAAATAAAAACACAAGTTCCTTATTTAACTCTCATTTGAACATTTTATGCTGCTCACCTTAGGGATTGTCTCATTTCCTTGGCAACTAATGACAGGTAAGCAGAGACAGGCTGACCATTGTGGAGTTGGACTTCCTGGAAGCAAACAAGGCCTTCTGGAAGGCCATATAACACATCTTTTAAACATGTCAGATCTGGAACCCAGTTGCCTGAGTTAAGTTCTCATCCTTCCATTATCAGCTCTGAATCCTTAAGCCAGTTGCTTAACTTCCGTAGATCTCAGTTTCCTCATTTGTAAAATGGAATATATAATTATATGTACCTCAGAGGATCACTGTGAGAATTAACCAAAACCATTCATATCAAACACTTGATAAATTTTAGCTGCCATTATTATTAATTCATTTCATCTACCTTGATAGTCCTCTATCTGGCATTTCAGACACAAGGATTATTCAGAATTACTATTGAGAATGATTTAGCCTACACAAATTCTGAATGCCTAAACAATTCTAGAAAAAGTTATGTATCCTTTAGATATAATACAGACACATTACAACAAAGTCCTGCTCTCTGGGTTTCCCCTCAGCACTGATAGAGTATCCTTCAGTTCAGTTCAGTTCAGTCGCTCAGTCGTGTCTGACTCTCTGCGACCCCATGAATTGCAACATGCCAGGCCTCCCTGTCCATCACCATCTCCCGGAGTTCACTCAAATTCACATCCATCAGATCGGTGATGCCATCCAGCCATCTCATCTTCTGTCGTCTCCTTCTCCTCCTGCCCCCAATCCCTCCCAGCATCAGAGTTTTTTCCAATGAGTCAGCTCTTCACATGAGGTGGCCAAAGTACTGGAGTTTCAGCGTTAGCACCATTCCTTCCAAAGAACACCCAGGGCTGGNATTGCCTTTCTTTGGGATTGGAATGAAAACTGACCTTTTCCAGTCCTGTGGCCACTGCTGAGTTTTTGCCTACCCAAATTCTGAATGCCTAAACAACAATTCTAGAAAAGGTTATGTAGCCTTTAGATATAATACAGACACATTACAACAAAGTCCTGCTCTCTGGGTTTCCCCTCAGCACTGATAGAATATCGTTCACTTCAGTTTAGCTCAGTTCAGTTCAGTCACTCAGTCATGTCCGACTCTCTGCAACCCCATGAACTGCAGCACACCAGGCCGCCCTGTCCATCACCATCTCCCGGAGTTCACTCAAACTCATGTCCATTGAATCAGGATCTTTAGACCACAATTATACCCAAAGTTTCTTTAAGTGGGCACAAAACCTCTAAAAAATAAGGTAAATGCACAGTTTGGAGGCCAAGTAGCATTCCAATGATTTTGAACATCATGATAACAGAAGTTTCTGATCCACTGGGACATACTCTTCTTATTTTTCTAAGTAGAGAGAGCTCTGTATTTCCACCAGCCCCTTTCTGGCTCTTAAAACTGTTTCTTCAGTTTTGAAAATGCAGTACAATGTGAAGGGAGAAGGTGCTTGAGCACCTATATAGCCTGCTGCCCACCTGGTCTTTGATGGTTTGTCAGGGGTTTGATTCTGGAGTTCATATTTTGGGTTATTGGTGGATTAGAGGTTATTGGCTAGAATTTTTTCTAAGCCATAAAAAATAGTTACTTTGGTTTTTTAGGGCATAGCATTCATGAATGTTATTAAAGATTAGTATGTAGTATAAAAATTTGTTTTTCTTAGCATTCTTGACCTAAAAAAGTAACCTTTTCGTTTTAACTTGTTAGCTTACCTTGCAATACAAATAAATAGACTGTAGCAATATTATATTGCTTAGCTGCAGCAGCAAACATTTTATCTTTCTTGGATGCTGCAAAATCATAAACTGAAGAAATCAAAGTCAATTTATGAACTCTCTAAAATCTGGCTTAGGAAATAGCTAGAAAATAGATTGAAAACATATATTTATCCTTATGATACATACAAAATAATCTTAGTACACTTCCCTAAGTGACTCTACTATGCTACACTGGCTATGTAAGATTATGAATGCATTGAGTTTACTTAATATGATGCTTTTGGGAATGTGTATAATTGAAAGCTTCAGAGATAAAACTAGCATCAATTGAGTTGAAAAGTTCCTTTTTAAATAAGAGCTGTTAAATTATACTGCAAAATGCTGGAGAAAATATTGCACACTATCTAAATGTGAAATTAATGTCTCCTTCAACATTGCTGTAAGTAGTGCCTTTCAACTTAGTTCATAATTGAATGAATTGTTTCTTTTGTTTCTGATGATTCAGATTTCCCACGTAATAATACATGGTATCGTTTCTTCGTTTCTTTCTGTAACCAAACTTGCTGCTAGACCAGGCTGTTTGAACAAGAAAATTAGCACCTTAGGAAGGTGTTAATCAGTCACAGAGCTGAGAGGAATATTTCAAGGTAAATAAACACAATTTTCTGAAAACGAGCAAGTCTGCTTCATGATTTTCCTCATTGACTTGGAACCATAGGTCTTTCACCATGGTCTTCCTTCTCTTTTGTAACTTGTGGCTTCACTCGTATAACTTATTTCACTTCTTAGGTTTATCTCTATGGACAATAACCATCCAATAAATCATACTTTGAGCATTTATGAATCAGCAATTCTCAACCTGTGTTTTGAATATCCAAGGATGTGTTAATGTAAATCAAAGGGTGTATTTAGTTCTTTAAAAGCTAACTCAAAATTGCATTGGACTGCAAGATGCTACTGAAAACTAGAATGAATGATTTGCAACAACTTGCCTTTTAAGATTTGAAATGCAGTTGCCCTCAAATAGCATGGGGATTTAAGACCCCATTTTCTACTCATTGGAAAATCCTCTAGTAACTTTAAAGTTGACCCTCTGTGTCTATGGATTTGTATCCACAGATTCAACTGAGGATCATTTAGTATTATAGTATTTACTATTTTAAAAAATCCACATGTAAGTGGACCAGCACATTTCTAACTTGTATTGTTCAAGAGTCTACTGTGTATATACAAAAAGGATTCTTAGGATGGCTATAACTACTTGATTGTATGGGTGTGCTCAGGCGTGTCTGACTCTTTGCAACCCTTTGGACTGTAGCCTGCCAGGATCCTCTGTCCATGGGCTTTCTCAGGCAAGAATACTGGAGTGGGTTGCCATTTCTTCCTCCAGGGAATCTTCCCCACCCAGGAATCAAACCTGCATCGCCTTCATTACAGGCAGATCCTTTACCTGCTGAGCCATCGGGAAATTGAATAAATCAGTTGCTCAGCAAACAACTGAATGGTTTTAAAATATAACTTGCACTTACTTCCAGTTTTGGATTCCCATTCCCTTTCCCCAGATCCATGATATTGAGAGGCACTGTGTTGATATTATAAAACTTATAAAGTAGACTCTGCTTATCAGATTTCACCATTGAAATGTTTAGGCTCTAGACATCATTTTCATTTTAAAAATTGGCTTTCTTTAGCCAAATAAAATCATAGATGTGTGATTTTAGAAACTCTTCATTTGTAAAGAAGCAAAGGGCCCCAACAATTCAAAGGAATTATTTGAGTTTACCCAACTAGTTAGCAACAGAGTTCCACCAAGTACTTAGGCGCCTTCTCACCAGTATTGTATTTTTTTCCCGAAACACCAAACTGTAATCTCATTGGCATGTATCCATCATACATTTTAGAACAAAGTGAGTGACAAAGCAAGGGAATAGAAATTGAGAATTAGAAATTTCAGGTAGGGTCAATGACATTGTGTCTCAAAGTATAATCTGATGATCACCTATATTAATTACTTGGATGCCTGTTTAAAATCTAGATTCCTGGACCGGGAGTCTAGATAGTAAACCCCAGACCTACTGAATTTCGATCTTTCAGTGATTGAACCCAGTAATACTCAATTTAAACAAGCTCTGTAGGTGATCTTTCCATATCCTAATGATATTCTACACGTTTCACTGGAATGTTATTTAAAATGTTTTAAACTATCAATATAATAGATTCCCATTTGAGAACTGTATCAAATATTGCAATGGACTCTAAGGGGTCATGCAGAGGACACTTGGGGTGAAAGGGAAGGGCCTTGAGTTTAGGTTCCAGTGCAGGCTCTTCCACTTTGCTGTGTGAGTCTGGGCAAGACACTTAACTCTCTGAGTCCCCAGTTTTTTCTTTTCTAAGATAAGAATACCAGCACCCTTGTAGGATTTCTAAGGGATGATGGATATAAAATACCTGGCAGGCACTGGGCCTAGCATAGTAGAGGCATGTAGCTATTAATTACTGTCATTACCTAAGCTACTATAACTATTATTTTCCATGCCTCTTCCTTTATCATGTAAAGTAGAAATACACTGGATTCTACATTGTTTCAGACCTAGCTAGCATCTGTAGATTATTTCTGCCCTTCACTCCTCCTCCTATCCTCTGTGGCTTCCTGCCTACCTCTTGGCCGTTTCACTGTCTGTTAGTTATCTCCACCAGGAGAAAGGGAAAATAAGAGATTCAATTCAAAACACCTATTTTCCTCATATGCCGTTACTTTTACCGAAAAGTTTGGTTTGAGAGAAAGAGGCTGAATCACTGGCCAAATAACATTTTTTAGTTTTTTTTTGACAATTGAGTTTCTCTATTTTGTAGATAATTTCTGTTCCTGCTCTTGTGATAGATAAATGGTAGTCATCTACTTGACATGCCCTCATTTGAAAAGTTTAGTCAACATCTAATGATAAAGAGATATTTCTAAATGAATCATGTGAATCTTGTTTCCTTCCTTATAGTTTAGGGAAACTAAGAAGATTTGGTTTAGTGAAACTCATTAAGATCCCACAGAGCAGGAACCTGAGTACGAGGTAGGTCAAATTCAATCTCCTGGTCATGCCCTTCGGGCACCGCTGATGCGAGCGTCTAGTGTGGCACAAGCGGGTTGCATGTGGACAGAATCCTAGATCGCAGAGCTGCTCAGCACAGCTAGTACCTGATGAGAAGGTGCTTGCACACAGCCCTGCAGCCAGGAGTCTAGGTTTTCATGTAAAATGCCCTTGGTTCCTACAAATCTTCAAGCTTTTCCTCATGAAAAGCTCTTAGTGTTAGGTGTCTGCTGGCTGGAAAGGAGAGCTGCCTCTTAGCACATGAACTGTGAGCTTTCAGAGGTGATAAAAGCCAAAACATCATACAAAGGTGAGTGTAGCAGTGGGGGTGGGTGGGGGGGTATTGGGGAGGTGAGGGGATTTTCTCTTAACCATGCTGATGTATAGTCAGTCTGGCAGGAGGGTAAGGGTGAGGCGTGGCTCTCTGGAGGTCTGGTCTTTTCTCCTCCCTACTCTGTACCTATTGCCAGTCTTGTGTCCGATCCTGGCCCTAGATGGATGGATAATGTGAGTGAGAGGTGTGGCATGAGTGGTCCACTAGAATAGTGTCTCCTTGAGGGTAGATATTTGGGGGGGGTTGAGGAGGAGCTTGGGTTTTTTGAGTTTTCTTTCTTTCTTTTTTTTTGGCTGCATTAGCTCTTCTCTGTGGTGCACAGGCTCTTCACTGCTGTGTGTGGGCTTTCTCTAGTTGCAGTGCCTCGGCTTCTCATTGCGGTGGCTTCTCTTGTTGCAGAGCATGGACTCTAGGGCTCCCAGACTTCAGTAGTTGTAGTGTATTGACTCAGTAGCTGCGGTCTGTGGGCTTAGTTGCTCTGCGGCATGTGGAGTCTTCCCAGACCAGGGGTGGAACCCATGTTGCCTGCATTAGCAAGTGGATTCTTTACCACTTGACCACCAGGAAAGTCCCTTGTTTCTTTGTTTTTAATTAGTTTCTTTTTAAAAATTTTATTGGAATAGTGTTGTGCTAATTTCAGATGTCGGAGAAGGCAATGGCACCCTACTCCAGTACTCTTGCCTGGAAAACCTCATGGATGGAGGAGCCTGGTAGGCTGCAGTCCATGAGGTCGCTAAGAGTCGGACACGACTGACCGACTTCACTTTCACTCTTCACTTTCATGCATTGGAGAAGGAAATGGCAACCCACTCCAGTGTTCTTGTCTGGAGAATCCTAGGGATGGGGGAGCCTGGTGGGCTGCCGTCTGTGAGGTCGCACAGAGTCGGACATGACTGAAGCAACTTAGCAGCAGCAGCAGTTTCAGATGTACAGCAAATTGACTCAGTTATACACATACATATATTCAATCTTTTTTTAGATTCTTTTCTCATATAGGTTATCACAGAATATTGAATAGAGTGTACAGTAGGTCCTTGTTAGTTATCTATCTTATATATAGTAGTGTGTGTGTGTTCATGCCAAGTGCCTGATTTATCCCTGAGGGTAGATTTTTTAAATTTTATTTTATTGCTTTAATTTTAAATTTAATTTATTGGTGTAGTTGATTTATAACATTGTGTTAATTTTTGCTGTACGGCAAAGTAGTTCAGTTGAGTTGGCCAAAAAGTTCATTCATAACATCTTACAGAAAATCTGAATGAGCTTTTTGCCCAGGCAATGCATTCTTCTTCATATTATTTTACATTTTGGTTTATCACAGGCTATCGAATATGGTTCCCTGTGCTATACAATAGGACTTTGTTGTTTATCTGTCTTATAGTATATAACAGTTTGCATCTGTTAATCCCTAGCTCTCAGTCCATCCCTCCTGTATCCACTTTTCCTTCTGGCAACCACAACTCTGTTCTCTATGTTTACGAGAGTGTTGTATTTTGTAGATAAGCTTCTTTGTGTCATATTGTAGATTCTACATGTAAGTGATATGAAACAATATTTGTCTCTCTCTTTCTGACTTATTTCACTTAATATGTTCACCCCTAGTTCCATCCTTGTTCCTGCAAATGGCATTATTTCATTCTTTTTTATGGGTAAGTAGGTGGCTCAGTGGTAAAGAATCTAGCCTCCAATAGAGACACAGAAGACATGGGTTCAATCCCTGGGTTGGGAAGATCCCCTGAAGGGGGAAATGTCAACCCTCTCTAGTATTCTTGCCTGGGAAATCCCATGGACAGAGAAGCCAGAAGTATAGAGGGATGGGGAATTGAATAAGGAAGTTATGAAATGATGATTGGCTTGTTTGAGTTAATTTCATAATCTGGAGTATCCTTCTCAGAAAAAAAGAGGATGCTTCTTTGGTCAAAGGCATGTGAGATTCATGCTATGCTAGACCCTCCAAAGTTTTAGGGTCTACCCCTGATACTATTAATGTTGATGATTGGTTGGATTGGAAAAATAGTAATGATAATAATAAAGAATAATAGCAATAGCAGCAACTAACATTGATATAGCACTTATACCATGTGGATTACCGTTCCAAATCCATTTGTAAACTTAATGAATGATAATAAAAGTATAATGGCACTTTGCTATAGCAGTATGAAAGCTTAGTTTCATATGGAATCAAGGCCATTTAGTCACAGGAATGCAACATTACAAACCAGCAGCTAGCCTGGTTTCTCTAAAACAACACTGTGTATGTGTGTGTGTGCCCGCACATATATATACAGCTAAATACACAAAGCCTACTCAAAATCATTTTAGTAATAGCCTTGATTGAGGAAGTTAGGTTGCTAGGCAAAGCTACATATAGATTTTACCTTAATACCATGTCCTTTTATTCAGAGCATGGTTTTCTGGGAAGTTTCCAAAACCACAAATGGAAATTATGCATGCATCTCTAGAAATTTCCCTTTTGGGTGAATGGCAGTATGCCCACAAATGTGATATATAGAGCATACTTTTAAATGAAGCCCCTTACTAGGTCTTATTTTATAGATCTGCTCTGTGATCTTTATTTTGTCATCTTTGCTGCTTTAACACTTTGGCTCTCAAAGGTACTTTATTTAAATTCATTTAAGTCCAACTAGAATGAATGGAACCATTGAATAGATTGTAATGTCCTTGAGCGTGGCCTCTGTGAAAGGCCGTAAGCTTTGAAGGAAGATAGGCATGAGTGGTTTGAATTATAACTCCACCAGTGGTCACCTGTATGATCTTAGATAACTTTCTTAATAATCAGAAATCTCCTCCACAAAATAGAAAAAGAAATAAGTTCCTAGGGTTGTTATGAGGATCAAGTGAATAATACATGCAAAAATGCTTAACACAATAACATGGCATGTAAGGTGTGTACATGGGGGCTTCCCAGGTAGCTCAGTGCTAAAAAATCCTCCTGCCAGTGCAGGAGACACAGGTTCAATTCCTGGGTCGGGAAGATCCCTAGAGGAAGAAATAACCCATTCCAGTATTCTTGCCTGAAAAAAATCACATGGACAGAGGAGCCTGGCGGGCTAGAGTTCATGGGTTCACAAGAGTTGGACACAGCTGAGCATACACACAAGGTGTACACATACTTACTTCCCTTATTACCAGCTGTTTAACCCCTCTCGGCATGCTGCACAAGATAGGTTGCTTGGACACCTAGACATCGCAGAACTAGAGTAAATTAAGAAAAAAAATGAACAGTGTTTCCTCTTGTGTGTTTCGCCTTTATGTTCACACAGAACACTTCACTTCTGACACTTCTGCTCACCAAATGCATGGAGTGTTTTTCCCCACAACAAGCAGTTCTCTGTGATACCAGCTGTGCAGCATATAGTTTAACTCAACGCTGGCACTATCTACTTGGTAGATAGTGTCAGATCCTGAAGGTTAAGGTTTTAGACGCCAATCACAAGTAGTTAGCTGGTCCCCAACTTCTGTCTGGCTCGGCTGTGAATCAGAGGTTCCCACCACCCCTATCTTGGGCTTGATTAATTTGCTAGAGAGGCTCAAAAAACTCGGGAAAACACTTACCAGTTTATTAAAGGGTACAGGTGAACAGCCAGATGAGGAGATACATAGGGGGAAGTCAGGGAGGGTCCCAAGTGCAGGAGCTTCTGTCCCTGTGGAGTTGGGGTGCATCACCCTCCAATGTGGATGTGTCCACTAACCCGGAAGCTCTCTGAACCCCGTGCCATTGGGATCTTATGGAAGCGTCCTCATGTAGGCCTGATTGAGCTCTACTCCATTCCTAGTCCCTCTCCCCTCTCTAGAGAAGTCGAGGTAGGGGCAGGGCTAAAATGTCTAGTCACGGTTTGGTCTTTCTGTTGACCGGCCTCCATCCAGGAGCCCACCCAGAGTCATCACACTAGATCAAAAGATGCTTCTAGTGCTCTTATCACTTAGAAATTCATAAAAGTTTTAGGAGCCCTGTGTCAGGGACTAGGAATGAAAACCAAATATGTATTCCTTATTATAAATCACATTATCACACAGAGCCTCAAGATAGCACCTTCCTTCTCTCATAGACTGTTGCAGTTACACTTAGACATAGTACTCTCAGCCCACTCTCTTCATTGCCACAGGCATTATCTTACACACACACACACACAATCTTTTATTCCATTTTCTTAATTTTCTGCTATTTTCAGGATAAAGCCCTAAGTTCCTTGTTGAAACATACAAACCTTCCTCATCTAGCTTTAGGTCTGTTGGCTCATTTCTTGAAGGTCCTGAACTGTTTCTTCAATCTTGCCCTGCTCTTTTGCACCTCTGTTCCTTTATATACGTGTGTGTATATACACACACAAATAAAATTTTAATTTTTACTCAGCCTAAAATACCCGTCCACCCACTGTATATCTACTGTCTCTTCTTTCAAGGTAAAGCTCAAATATTATCTCCTCTAAAAAGTCTCTCTGGACTGCCTGGAGCCAAGTTGGTCACTCCCTTTTATATCTTTCTGGCTCCCACAGTTCTTTGGTTGTCTTTATTTCAGCAGTGTCATATAGTAATTAAAATTCAAACACATTTAGCAATGCTGCTTTCTGGATATGTGACTGTCATTAACTTTGTTTTCATTCGCAAAATGGAGACAATATTACCACCTATCAGACGGAGTTATCGTAGGTATTAAATGAGATAACCCATCTAAAGCATATAATACACTCCTTGTGTGTGCATGCTAATTGTCTTCAGTCGTGTCCGACTCTTTGTGAGTCTGTGGACTGTAGCGCACCAGGCCCCTCTGTCCATGGGATTCTCCAGGCAAGAATACTGGAGTGGGTTGCCACATCCTTCTCCAGGGGATCCTCCTGACCCAGGGATTGAACCCACATCTCTTTGGTCTCCTGCATTGGCAGGTGCGTTCTTTACCACTGGCGCCACCTGGGAAGCCCAATACAGTGCCTGCTGCTGCTGCTGCTGCTAAGTCGCTTCAGTCGTGTCTGACTGTGCGACCCCATAGACGGCAGCCCACCAGGCTTCCCTGTCCTTGGGATTCTCCAGGCAAGAACACTGGAATGGGTTGCCATTTCCTTCTCCAATGCATGAAGGCAAAAAGTGAAAGTGAAGTCGCTCAGTCATCTCCGACTCTTAGCGACCCCATAGACTACAGCCCACCAGGCTCCTCTGTCCATGGATTTTCCAGGCAGGAGTACTGGAATGGGGTGCCATTGCCTTCTCTGAATACAGTGCCTAGAACATGGTATTTACAGGGCCTAACAAGATCTCTGTTAGACTATGTGTTACTTTATTTGTGTATTCCCAGTACCTAGCACAAAGTCTGGATCACAGTAAGTATTTAATATATGTTTGTTGGAAGGAAAGGAGGAAGCAGACAAGCTACTTTTCATCTCTATTAACAAAGAGAACAGAAAGTGTTAAACTGTATTTATGAGGAAGGCTCATTAGTTGACCTTTCTTTCAACCTTCAGTTAATACTTGGATCTTCAGTTTTACCAGCTATACAATGCCTGCTTCCTCCTCTCCTCCTAGGAGCTTAAGTTGTCTAGATATGTCTTGGTTATAGAAACTGATCCAATACTGTCCTTCAAAAAGAGAAGAAAAATTAAGAATGCATTTAAACTGTGAAATTGAGGAAACTTGGTAAGATGGAGGTCAGATAAACCATTCAACGTTATTTCTAGAGTACTCTATTTTCTGTATATAGTATCAATACTTTTGTTTTCAGAAGAATTCACTCTCCCAATTGTCAATTTTTTAAAATTAATTGTTAATAGAATGATAATGTCATCTTATTCTTATACTTAAAACTGAAACTCAGTTGTACAAAACATATGCCAAGTTTCACTGTTGAACTATAGCAGCCCATTTCTTTCTAACTAAAAGTGAGCTTTGGCAGTGGGTGGCAAGATTATTGGTTTCTAGTTCAGAAACAAGGTATTAACAAGGTTCAGGTATTAACAAGGTTCAGGTATTAACAAGTGAGTTAATGAAGCCAAGTTTATAATTTAGCATATTAACAGCACTGCTATTGATCTCTTAGATGCTTTGAGATTTTTAACATTATTTCATTTTTCTGCAATTCAACTTCCTCATTTGCAAAAAGAAAGTAAAAATACCTGCAGAAAGGTAGGAAGGTTAAATATGAAGGTTAAAGAAATAATGTAGATAAAACATCTAATATGGTGCTTTGCACATAGTAGATGCCCAATAAATGTTATTTTCTTTTTCATCAGGATTTTCTTACAGCATCATATTTTGTTCAGTCTAACCTGCTTACCTCACTATACTGTAAACTCACTCATGGCAGAAATTATGTCACACCATCTTTGGATTCCTAACACCTAGCACACTGCTTAATACATAAGAGGTGTTGAATATGTAATTATGGAAGCCATGAAGAAAAGATGGGAGGAAAAAAAGAAAGAAGAAAGTTAGGAGAAGGTGAGGAATAAATAGAACTAAATACTAACTAGGTAGAGTTGAGTACCATGGAACAAAAACCCCTATATAATTATTCAGATTATTATTTTTTAAATATTTATATTTTATCACGTTAATTCTAATAAGTGTAAGAAATTGCCAGCATTAGAAAAATACTTGAATACAACTTTACACTTTTGAAATAAAACTAAATATATATCTCCTTTTGTTTTATGCCAATGTACATGAACAAGCATTACTGAATGAAAATTGCTTGTCAAAAGTGTGACAGATATGAGATGGGCTGTGGTTTTGATGGCATGTGTCACTTATGCCAGCAAAATAAGAAAAGTGTCACTATGTTTCAGGGCTCTTATGTGGCACTTAGAAAACTCTACAGCCTGCCGTCTACTCATTCTGTGACCTAGTCAAGGTGATTTATCACAGGTGAAAAGCATATGTTTTGTGCTTTTATAGTGATGGGCTTGACACATTACAGAATGATACAATCTATATAGTATAAAGTTGCAGTGCATACTAATCAGAGATGTTATGCTTTGGGGTTACATAATTCACTGTTTGAAAATACCTTATCTGAAAAAAAAAAAACCCAAAAATCTGCTACTAAGATAGCTTTCAGCCTTCTCGAACAGACTTTAGTATGCTTTCTCTAGTGCGTGCTATGGCCTCTAACTTTATTTTAGGTTTTTTGTTGCTGTTACTGTTCTTTACCCTCAGTTGACAATTGATCCATATCATTTGCTTTATACTTTTTAAGAGATTTATTATAAAATGTAAACAACATTAAAGAATCAGTCAGTTCAGTCAGTTCAGTCGCTCCGTCGTGTCCGACTCTTTGCAACCCCATCAATCGCAGCACGCCAGGCCTCCCTGTCCATTACCAACTCCCGGAGTGCACTCAGACTCACGCCCATTGAGTCAGTGATGCCATCCAGCCATCTCATCCTTGGTCGTCCCCTTCTCCTCCTGCCCCCAATCCCTCCCAGCATCAGAGTCTTTTCCAATGAGTCAACTCTTTGCATGAGGTGGCCAAAGTACTGGAGCTTCAGCTTTAGTATCATTCCTTCCAAAGAAATCCCAGGGCTGATCTCCTTCAGAATGGACTGGTTGGATCTCCTTGCAGTCCAAGGGACTCTCAAGAGTCTTCTCTAACACCACAGTTCAAAAGCATCAATTCTTTGGTGCTCAGCCTTCACAGTCCAACTCTTACATCCATACATGACTACTGGAAAAACCATAGCCTTGACTAGACGGACAGAAGTAGCAAATTCCTCTTTATCATATCTTTACCCTGCCTCCCTTGCAACCCATCCACTTTCTTCCACAGGTACATATCTTTCCTTCCCATACATTAAATGTATAGATATATGTACATAATGTACACATATATTTTTCACACAAATGGAATGTAGTTGTATGTATAGATACAGATATATATATATATATAATTAAGTGACATGCTTTTTTCATTAATATCTCAGGGATCTTTTCATGCTAGTACATATAAATACATCTCATTCTAATGGTTGCATAGCATCCCATATCATGGTTCTAATGTAGTTGATTTATTTATCTTCTTTTAATCAAAATAGATTTGTTTTCCCTCTTTTGCAATACAGATAGTACATCAGTTGACATTCTTGTCTATCTGTCCATGAGTCAGAGTTGTAGAAGAATTGCTGTGTTAAAGGGCACACCATGTTTTTGAGTGCCACGTAGAATAGTCTGTTGCAACATTTAGTAATCATTGCTATTTGGTTTTTCTTCCCTGTTTTATACAAAGTTATGAATCTACTCTGGTTTAACTAATCCTCAGACACATTGAAATGTCAGTATAAAGAAGCTTCAGCTTCTTAAACAGAAGGGGGAGTGGAAAGATTGTGCCTCTTATGTTAATTTAATCAGGAAGCTTTAATGATGTCTCAGTGTTTGGGTCTTCACCATAACAAAGTTTCTCTTAAAGTTAAGTTCAGTTTGTTTTGTCTTATTGATTTATCTTATGCCACATCCAAGAGTAGCAATCACTTATATAGGTGCATGCTTAGTCGCTCAGTTGTGATCCTTTGGTCTGTAGCCCACCAGGCTCCTCTATCCATGGAATTTTTCAGGAAGAATACTGGAGTGGGTTGCAATTTTCCTCCTCCAAAGTACTTTCCTGACCCAGGAATCAAACCCACATTTCCTATGTCTCCTGCATTGCAGGTGGATTCTTTGCAGGCTGGTAGTCCCTTAAAAAAAAATTACTCCCCTCCCCACAGCATGGATTTGAAGGGGGGCACACAAATATGGAGTAAAGTGCTTCTCATTAGATTATACAACTGCAGTCCAGTTCTACTGAAGCCCTATAGAATTATTGCTGCTAAATTTAATGTATATTTTCTGTTTTTATTTTAGTTTGGGACAGAACAAATGTTTTCATTATTTCTTTCATATTGCAGAAAGGGAAGAATCTAAGAACTCTGAAATTTTAAGTGTTGAAAATAAGAAATGTAGGCTACAATTTTATAGGTCATGTTTTGAGCTATCTTTTTAAAAGGTCACAGAGATTTCTAAGAATGGGGATATATCACAGCCCCTCAAATGGACTTATAAATGATGCTCATAGAGGATTGAGGAATTAGGGCCATAGAGATTTGGGGAGATTATTGGATGATGGTGTTTGAGGATTGTTTGGTCATGCATCCTGAACTCTCTGCTGCATTCTCCTGGTACCCTTCTCCATCTGTCCTGACTGCTATGGTCACAAGTAGAATGCTTTTCTTTATCATTTTATTGCTAAGTTTGTACCACAGCTTCAAAATAAAAAAATTGTAAAGTGGAAAAGGAGTCCTTGGAAACCATGGACTTCTTTCTTTTGCCCTGAAGCAATAAAACTGAGCTGCATTCTAGGGTAATCACAGGTCACCTGTCTTTCCAAATGATTCCTACTGAATTTCACTTTTTAAGTTTTTTAAAAAACTAGTTTAGTTTTACTCTGTTCACTGTTGCAGCTCCTCTTCCTGATTCAGACTCTGGTTGTTTATCATCTCCTTGGTGATGGAAGCCTTCTTTGGTACACCTTCCTTCCCAGTGGAGAGCATTCTTCTAACATACTTATCACTATAATCCAGTACTGTTCTCCCATTTCTCTCTCCTGTTAAACAGTGAGAATAGATTTATCTTTATCTTCATGTCTCCAGCACCAAGCACAACATCCAGCACTTTGTATATGTTGGTTAAATGAATGGACAAATGAACAATTGACTGAAAAACCAGCTGAACAAACAGTCCTTAGATGTCATAAATATATTTCAATCTAGAGGAAGATAGATGGGGTATGAGTCTATAAAAGCTATAGTCATTTTACTTAGATGCTTTAAAATGTTTTTTGTAGGGATGATAATCACTTACTTTGGAAAATGACTAGTGCATGATTTGGTGTTTGTTTTCCTGGTAGCTCAGCTGGTAAAGAATCTGCCTGCAATGCAGAAGACCCCTGTTCAATTCCTGGGTTGAGAAGATCCACTGGAGAAGGGATAGGTTACTCATTCCAGTATTCTTGGGCTTCCCTTGTGGCTCAGCTGGTAAAGAATCAATTTGCAATATGGGGAACCTGGGTTCAGTCCTTGGGCTGGGAAAATCCCATGGAGAAGGGAAAGGATACTCACTCCAGTATTCTGGCCTGGAGAATTCCGTGGACTGTATAATCCATGGGGTCACAAAGAGTCAGACTCAATTGAGTGACTTTCAGTGTGCTAAAAGGCATCACAATAGCTATTCTTCATCCATCATTTGGTAATTTGCTGGATTCTTACTAGCCCATGGAAAGGATTTGAGAGCTTTCTTGTAGAGACTTCTGATCATTTGGACTGGGCCAAACTGATCTAGAAAAGTTTGAAATTTTCAGGGACATTTGCACCAAGAAACATTCCAAACTTTGTGTGGGATTGTGTTTAGATTGCCTTTTTAAAAATTTGTCAGATGAGGGCAAAAATGACAAGAGCTGTATCAAAACAGAACACACTGTGGAAAACAGTGGCATTTGGGAAACATGGTAAAGAGTGTAGGCTTTTGAAAATGTGATTAAAGTGAAACAGGATTAGCAAAAATTTAGGGTTCAAGATTAGCATAGAAATTAATTTCTGAACAAGCAGGTTGTCTTGTTTCATTTAATTACTTCCTGTGTGATTATGTAAAGCTGAAATTAATTTCTGAACTGCGTTTTAGCCATGAAACCGTGCTGGCATTTCTCAACATTTTATTTGTGTCTGTGTCTAGAGGCCCATCTTGTGTCCTCCCATCATGCAGTGGCTAATCAAGGACCTAGTATACGCACCCTTGTGAGCTTCTGACCATTTGCTTCTGATCCTATCTCATGCAGCACTTTGCAGGTTGTATCTGAACCATTCCATAATCAGTATATTTTTGAGGAAGATCTTTTTCTTGCCAAGCAACCTTGGAAAGCTTCATGAAGACACTGCTCAGCAGTGTAGAATTTGCAAGTGCTTAATCAGGATGCAGAGCTTGCTCGAGGTGGGAGAATTTGTTTCCATGAATGCTTCTATATGCATTCAGCAGAATTTCAGAAGGGGGCTCAATCCCTGATAGGAGCCTGCAGCGTGGCCCAGTCACCTGCTTCATTCAGGGCTGAGAGGATGAAAAGAAGAAAGAGCTGTGGTGACAGAAGTCTCAATGCCTCACTCCCTAGCTCTACAGAAGTTTTCTGGGTTTAACGTCCTTCTGTTTTAGGCTCAATTCTTCTCCTTTTCACCGCTAACTAAATCGCTGAAACTTTATCATGCTTATCTTGACATTACTCCTTAGATTTTACTCAATATACTTTTTTATACCTGGGTGAAATGTAAGCATACTAAGTCCTCTTCAAACTGGTATTAGTTTGTTCTGGACAGTAGTTCTGTTGCTCTAAATTAAAAGCTATTCTTCCCAGTACGTTAGGTATTCGGTTGCTCTGGAAGCATTAGCTATCCCAAGTTATTGGAGTAGATATCTATTTATTTCTAGGCTCCCAGTATTTTAAAATATTTCCTGTAGTTAGGCTTTGAAATGATGGAACAGTTATGAATAAAAGTTATTCCTGTGACTACCTAAAATAGCCACTAATAATTCAAAATGATTAAGAGGAATTTTGTGCTTGACACTTAAATATCTATCATATGTTTGTGTATAGAGTCATACTAATTTTGTATATATACTTAATTTATGAAAAATATGGTCAGAAGAGTAAAGTAAATGCTAATGATAATGCTCAAATCATATTATTGAAGAAAAGTAAACATTATATAGATCTATAAACATTAAAATTAAAATGTGATTTGATATTTTAAAATTTAAAAGTATAATCTTTTGCTGAAATTTACTAAGAACAGTGCTTATTACTATTTCACTAATTCATTCACTCTCAAAATGTTCCTTAAATACTATTTACATTAACAATAATAATAAAACATTAAATATTTTAAGGCATAGTTTAACTTCAACATTTAAAAAGCATACACAAACGCTGATACAGTAGCTTTACAGTCTTTTAATCAATTACAATCAAACAGCACAAACTAGAAAAAATTGAGTTAATTGTGAAAGTGAAAGTGAAGTTGCTCAGTCGTGTCCAACTCTTTGCGACCCCATGGATTGTAGCCCACCAGGCTCCTCTGTCCATGGGCTTTTCCAAGCAATAGTACTGGAGTGGATTGCCATTTCCTTCTCCAGGGGATCTTCCCAAACCAGGGATTGAACCCTGGTCTCCCACATTGTAGACAGACAATACCGTCTGAGCCACCAGGGAAGTCCTTAAAGCAATTAGGATAGTGATAATTTTGGAGAAGATAATCTCCTACAGTGATTATTTCAATAATTTACTCATTACTGTAAAAAGAGCACTAATAGATACTTTTAGCATTCTTTGCAGACCTTATCTTCTAATGACAACTCTGTTTAAAACTATGTCACTGACTTACTATGTAACTCTTTGGACAGACTTCAGTGTTTCCGTCTCTAATATATGGATAAATATGTTTAAACCTAATTTTTAAGATTGTTTGACTAAATGAAATATAAAAAATAAAGCAATGTCTGAGAAGTAGCATGCTTTATATTTATAATGGGTTTACTAAACGTAAGTATTTGAGAATATTGAGTAATTCTTGATAAGAACAACTTCCCTAGCATAAAAGGCCATATTAATATTGCCATATGTTGACATTTACAGCCACATATGACATTTAAATCCAGTTGCATATGGTTGCTAAATAAAGAATCTGATATAATCAAAGAAGTTTTAAAGCTCAAAGGATTCTTAAAGAGCTGCTAGTCCAGCCTCCTTATTTTATAGATTGGAAAGTTAGGTTCAGAAAGAAAAAGACATCTGGTCATATTTTCAAGGAGTGACTACAGATCCGGATCTCCTTAGCTCCAGTTGTTATTTGCCTCTGAGGGCTGACTTTTCTTGGGCCCTTTGAATGTGCATACCAAACAGTGTCTGGAAACTTAACATACAGTGTCCCACAGGTACAGTTTTTCAAATGTATATAAATGCCATGGGGATTAACAAAATACACTCATTTTTAAATAATAAGAAAATTCATGACAGCTTTTTGCTATTGTCATTTTGTATTTGTCTCATCAACAGATTCTTAAAACACTGTCACATGGAAGCCATTGAAAAATTTTGAAGTGACTATGAAAAGTTTGGGAAGCATGACATAGTGTTCTTTTTCCTATCTATTTATTAAAAATTTGAAGGAAAGGATAATGATTTATTCATTTGTGATGATGATCTGGGAGAACAGAGGTCCAGATATACTGATGCAAAGATGAGTCTGAGACCCAGGGTTCAGCTACAGATGCTGATATTGGTATGAGGCCTGTGACGCTGGAGCATTATTTACCATGCATTCACACCAAGTGAAAGGCAGCCTCCTTGTTTTATAAGCATGTTAAGACACACAGAACATTTCATTTTAATGGCATTTTTCACTTTACCTGAGTAGCATCATAGGAACAGCCACTTAATCTTTTATTCTGACTTATCAGCAGCACTTCTGACTCTGGTTTTCAAATATCTCCAGTGAAAGAAAGTGAAAGTCACTCCATCCTGTCCAACTATAGTCCATGGAATTCTCCAGGCCAGAATACTGGAGTGGGTAGCCTTTCCCTTCTCCAGGGGGGGTCTTCCCAGTCCAGGGATTGAACTCAGGTCTCCACATTGCAGGCGGATTCTTAACCAGCTGAGCCACAAGGGAAGCCCAAGAATACGGGAATGAGCGGCCTATCCCTTCTCCAGCTGATCCTCCCGACCCAGGAATCCAACCGGGGTCTCCTGCACTGCAGGCAGATGAGAGAAGTCTGAAAAACTCGAAGGTGTCTAACACTGTCAGGGTTTCCTTCTTCTCAGCCTTATGGCTGTATAAGCTCATTTCCTTTTGTTCACTCACCACTGCATCATTTATATGCTTCAAAATAATTCTCCTTTTCTCAAGCGAAAGAATCCAAGTTACTTAAAGCTCTTACAGAGCAAATTTTCCATAAATTTTAGCACACTCAGAAGTACTTGCATTAAATTGTGCTCGGTTGAGGAAAAGAGTGAAGAGCACATCACTGAAAGTGAAACACTCTGCCGTGAGTCTGCACAAAGCCAGGCTTCAGCAAAAGGTGCTGAGGCTTTCCCAGGAGAAATGAGGACCTGGAACACAACCCCTGTTACAAGTCCGCAAACCAGCTGCGCTTTCAGTCAGAACATTCTCGGAGTCCCCTCTGTCCCACGCTCCGAGTCTCCTCTGTTACACTCTCTGGTCCCATGTTTGTCCTGACTTATGCGCCTCATCCCCATTAAGTTGAATGAGTTTACTCGTTATCAACAGACCGTCCCTTGTATATGGGGAGCTACCATATTCTATATGTCTCAGGAAACAAGATGCCACAGGAGTAATCTTACACGGGAAGATAACCACAGTCTTCCTTAAGGCCTCCTCTCCGTAGCATAATCTGTTCCTATTTCTCTTCGCATTTAAGTGCTCAGAGTCCGAGTAAACTTTTGCATTTAAAAGAAAAACTAAGATTTTTAGGCTACAATTTTGGCAATCCAGAAAAATCTAGTTTTTGTATAAACAATTTGAGAAATAAACACACATTGCTAAAGATTTTTGACTATTATTTGTGTTGAATCAACTAAAACATACAAACTATATTTTTAATTTTTGGATTTTCAAAACTTAAAGTGTTAAATTATGTTTATTATTTTTCTGTACTACTACTATTACTACTACTTTGCTGCTACTGCTATTAATATTACCAAGAAGACTTGCTGAATAAGAATTCTGTTTTGCTTGTCTTAAAACACATCCCTTTATCACTTTTCTTGGAATGTCCTGCTAAAAGTTTAGTTACATTGAAGAAAATGGAAACAGTATACGAAGAAGGGATGGCTTTTTATGAAATGGAATTTGTGGAATGCCCTCATTTTGGATGAGTTGCAGACTTCCAAATTCCACAGAAACCCAAATAAAAACAGTTATATGCCAGTTAAAACAAGACTTCATTTGGTCTTGGAATGGCCTCTTTGTCATTTAGTGGTATGGCACTAACCTAAAAATTGCAAAACACAAAACCATGAGATTACAACTTTGACAATAGGAGAGAAAAAAATGAGTAGAGTACCTCTAACGATCAGAATCTGAAAAATACCTTAATTACGAAAGTAATTTGAGCAAGTTAGTTGTTTAGTTAGACTAAGGAGAAATGATTGTCTATTCAAACTTGTCATTCTACAGAAAATTTTATCTGTCTATGCTTGGCATGTTTAAAAGGAGAAATTATAAATAATGAAACTTAGAGAATAATAGAAATTGAAAGATTTATTTGCTCTTCACTAAAACATGTAATCTATGGACCTAGTTCTCAGTTAATGTCCAATCCTAGAACATGAAAATGAGCTCACTGCAAGCAGAAATCATGCCTTTCACATTTGTATTTTTGATTTGAGCACAGTCTTTGGTACATAGTGGGTACAAAGTAATAGTTGTTGAATGAGAGAGTATATCAAAATAATATTCCAAAGAGATGATCTACTTAAGTTTCAGAATTCTTGTTCTTTCTGCCAGACAGTATAATTTTAAAGAATGTTGTGAACAAGAAGATATGATTAGTATGTGCAGCATTAAAAAAATCCTCTTTTTAAAAAGTCCAATAAAATATATGGACAAATAAAAAGTATATAAGATGAATATGTAAGAAAGTATATATGATAAATGTGTTTTTTAGAAAATTACCCAGAGATAGCCACTGTAAATATTTTTGTCTATTTTCTGCCAGGCTATTTAAGTATTTACATGTTTGTTCATATGTCTGAACAAATTTGGAATCATACTGAATTTCTAAAATACATCAATCTCCGAGTATATCTCATATGTGAAATAATCTAGAGTAAACTTAAAATAATTACCTTATAACCAGCTTACACTCAATATATATCACTTTCAAACAACAAGCGTTCTCAACATGATTAAACTAAAAGCAAAAACCTAAATAAGATTTGGACCAATGTAACAGGACTAGAGAGACTAAGATTTCCAGTTGTCAGCATTCCTAGAGTGTCCCACTTCATATGAAGACTTTCCAGTTTCAAATGTGGACATTTCATTTTAACAACTTATAGAGTATTTCATTTTACCAACTTAAAGAATATTTATATGGTGGTACTATCAATGCAATGGACATGCACTTGGGTAAACTTTGGGAGATGGTGAGGGACAGAGAGACATGGTGTGCTGCAGTCCATGGATCGCAAAAAGTCAGACATAACTAGGCAACTGAACAACAAGAGTAATTATTCTCAATATTTTAGGAGAGTTTAATAGGCAAGCCATCTTTGTAAGCTGCAGGTGTACAACGTGGCATCTGATTTCTGAAAATATCTTGACAAACACCTATTATTGTGATGATTTAGCTAAAAACACTTATTGTAATGGTGGGATGTGGTAGCCAATTACAACAAGTTAAGATGATGAGATGTTTGGAGAGAGTGGAGAATTTTACCCTCAGGTAAACTCAAAGAATTGTCAGCAGCTTGTTCCAATACAAGGTAAACATACAGAATTCTGTCAAAGCCAGAGCTCTTTTATTAGAATTATTATGACACTTGGGATGCATACCACAGGAACACGAACCCACAGGCCACTCTGCAGATGTATACATTGTAAATCAGAAAACAGTATCCAAACTTCAGTAGCCTCTCTTCTTTCTAATCCCTAAATCACTGTGGAACATGATTTCTTTGAGGCCAAGAAGCTGCCTTCCACTGCAAAACCTTAAAAGGCATGGCAGTATTTTGAGGTATCAAATGAAAAATCACTTTGAAGTGCTCTAAAATTATATTCCCTTGGCTTAAAAGAGTTAACTCACGTTCAAAAACTCTTACTAACTGAAAATGAATTAGGCACCAAGGAGAAGAAGGTTAGCTGTAGTAACACACTTTTGATTGAAATGCCTCGAACATTCTGCTCAAGTCTTGTGCTATTGAGATAGAGACCCAGGTGTCATGAATCAGGGAGCATGTGGCCCACTGTTTAATAGTCCTTCACCCAGATTTTCTGATAGAATGAGTGTACTGTTTCTACAACAAAATCAAATAGGATAACTGGTATGAAGCCATCTCATTTAAACAATGAGGAAAGGAAAAGAAAGCCTAAGCAACAACTATGTATTGCCAGTTAAATAAACTGATTGTAAGAATACCCTGGAAGAGAAAATATTTTACTCAATATTTTATCTTTTACAACATTTTGCAAGTTGGAAAAAAATATCACAAACATGCAAAGAAGTATTGGGAAATATGAAAATAAAGTCATTGTTGCATTAAGAAAAAGTAGTCAGGATTTTTGGAGAGAAAATTTCAATAGAAGAATTTAAGACCCAATGAGACCCAGAATTATAAGATTAACAAGCCAATTTTAAAATAGGCAAAAGATTTTTATAGAAATCTTATCAGATAAGAGATAGCAATGGCTAAAAAGCACATAAATAGATGTTCAACATAATTTGTCATTAGGAAAATGTGAATTCAAGGTACTTATAAGATAGTACTTCTTACCCACTGGAACAGCTATAATAAAAAGATAGACAATAACAAATATTGACCAGATTGTAGAGAAACTAGAACCCTCATACACTGCTGATAGAAATATAAAATGATAGAATCACTTTGGAAAATATGTGGCATTTTCTTATAATATTAAAAATAAGTTTACTATATGACCCATAATTTTCACCTGTAAGTATCTACCCAAGAGAAATGAAAACATATATACATGCAAACATTTTTTTTTTCATAGCAGCATTATCCATGGTAGCTAAAAAAGTACAAACAATCAAATGTCAACTAACTCTGAACAGATAAACAAAATGTGATAATATGTACATCCAACAGAATACTACTCAGCAATGGAAAGGAAGGAATTCCTGATGCATCTGAAAATATGAATGAACCTCAAAAATAGTGTAAGTCAAAGAAGCCAGACACATGAGACCACATATTGTATTATTCTATTTATATTAAATGTTCAGAATAGGCAAATCCTTAGAGATGGAAAGAAGATTAGTTGTTGTCTGGGGAGATGGTAGAAATAGGACTGACCGTAATTGGGCACAAGGGAAAAAAGACATGGGTGAGACCATGAGCACTTGAATACTATTAATAAATAGGATTGTGAAGACCCAGAATTGGCTACTGGATGCTGGGGGCTATATTGCCAATTGGGGGATGGGGTGGGGGAAGAATGATGAATAAATTGTGAGAGTATAAAGGACTGTAAGCTTAGAAACTACAAAGCAATCTTTTGTCAAAGAATGTTCAGGGAAGCTGCCCTTATAACAGGGATATATGACTGGCTTGTTCTAGGAATAGATTTTAGAATGGATTTTGGAGGAATGCAATTAATTTAGTTTCATCAGGATGAATATTTTTTTTTCCTTTGTAGGGAGGGATGAGGTACAGGCCTCAGACAAAACTTACAGAGAAGCTAAGAGTAACAACTCTGTCCTGGGTGTGATGGTGAGTGTGGGTGGGTGTTAAATTAAGTGTGAAACAGGAAGAAGTGAAGCCTGGTCTGTGGGCTAACCTTGCAAAATAAATTCAAACTTCACAATGTTAAAGTGGCAAAGGGACCATTTAGGGATAGGAAACTTCAGAGACATTCATTGACTTCTGAAGGTCACACAGTAAGCAGAACCTGAGATAACAAATTCAAGTCTCCTGATCCCCAGTTTGGTGGTCTTTCCACTACACTAATTTGTGCTCCAGCATTCCTTTGTATTGTAGTAAGAGCATCTTCACTTTTCCTTTAAATTGGTAATTGTTTGTGCTGTGCTGAGGATATAGCAAAGGAGGAGCTCTACAAGATACATTTCTGACTTAGAAAAGCAACCCTCAGTTCTTTCGAGTGATAGGAAGTCAAAGGTAACCTGTGTGCCGCGCTGTGTGTACTTAGTCACTTAGCCATGTCTGACTCTTTGCAACCCCATAGACTGCAGCCCGCGAGGCTCCTCTGTCCCTGGAGAGTCTCCACACAAGAATACTGGAATGGGTTGCCTCGCCTTCCTCCAAGGGATCTTCCCAACTGAGGGATCAAGCCTAGGTCTCCTGCATTGCAGGTGAATTCTTTACTGACTGAGCCACCAGGGAAGCTAAGTATCAGCAAATCCACATGGGAAACCACCCAAATGGAACACATTTTATCATAAACCTTGTAGTACAAAGGGAAATACCAGAGCATATGGAAAGATCAGCTCAGTTTTATCAATATTAAACAAACTATCTATTGTCTATACCTGAAAGTTTTTGCACAGAGTTTTAATGTAGAAAAAGAGCTTAAAAATAGAATCTGTGCCATGAAATCATCAATAGAGGCAATGCTATTGGCAGATTTACATAATTTAAAATAAGTCCTTAAATGTAATAAAACGTATGTTCTTTGGTTGATTTGCTTTGGTCTGTAAGAACATTTAAAAAGTCATCAAAGATAATACAATCTAGTGGTGGAAATAATAGGTTTGCCTAGACCCTTTCATTCCATTATATCAGAGGCTCCTGCAGACAGAGACAGTATCCAAGGTGGCCTGTAAAAGGCCCAAAAGAAAATTAAGAGAGAAGGAAAAGAAGATGGAGAATCAAAAACTAAAAAGAAAGAAGGAAGAAACAGCTAAAGTAGGAGTAAGGGGATAAACAGTGAAGAGAAGAAAAGGAAAGAACAAAACAGGAAATTAGTAGATGTATATAGAGACAGTTCAATTGCTTCAAGACAGTTTACCTTATTCTGCTTTTTACATTGCCTTTCTTTCTCAATTTTCAACCAGTATAATTCCAATTTTTATTGCAAAAAAATTTAAGAAAAGTTTAATTGCAGAAAAAGCAAAAAGAATAAAGTAAACACTTACTATAATATCACCATGTAGATGAAATCTTTTGTTCAGTCACTAAGTCATGTCTGGCTTGGTCTGCAGTGCACTAGGCTCCCCTTCGCTATCTCCCGGAGTGTACTCAAACTAGTGTCCATTTAGCCGGTGATGCCATCCAACCATCTCATCCTTTCTCCCCTGCTTCTCCTTCTGCCCTCACTCTTTTCCAGCATCAGGGCCTTTTCCAGTGAGTCAGCTCTTTGCATCAGGTGGCCAAAGTATTGGAGTTTCAGCTTCAGCATCAGCCTCAGTTCTTCCAATGAATGTTCGGGGTTAATTCCCTTTAGGATTGACTGGTTTGATCTCCTTGCTGTCCAAGGGACTCTTAAGAGTCTTCTCCAGCACCATAGTTCAAAAGCATCAATTCTTAAGTGTTCGGCTTTCTTTATGGTCCAACTTTCACATCTGTACATGACTACTGGAAAAACCATAGCTTTGACTATACAGACTTTTGTTGGCAGAGTGGCATCTCTGCATTTTAATACAATGTCTAGGTTTGTCATGGTTTTTCTTTCAAGAAGCAAGCATGTTTTAATTTCATTTCTGGAGTCACTGTGTGCAGTGATTTTTGGAAACCAAGAAAATAAAATCTGTAACTGTTTCCATTTTTTCCTCATCTATCTGCCATGAAGTGATGGGACCAGATCTTAGTTTTTTGAATGCTGAATTTTAAGTCAAATTTTTCANGCATCTCTGCATTTTAATACAATGTCTAGGTTTGTCATGGTTTTTCTTTCAAGAAGCAAGCATGTTTTAATTTCATTTCTGGAGTCACTGTGTGCAGTGATTTTTGGAAACCAAGAAAATAAAATCTGTAACTGTTTCCATTTTTTCCTCATCTATCTGCCATGAAGTGATGGGACCAGATCTTAGTTTTTTGAATGCTGAATTTTAAGTCAAATTTTTCACTCTCCTCTTTCACCTTCATCAAGTGGCTCTTTAGTTCCTCTTCACTTTCTCTCACTAGAGTGGTATAATCTGTATATCTGAGGTTGTCAATATTTCTCCTGGCAATTTCGATTAAATCTCTAGTAACATGTTAGTTAACAATATTGTCATCTTGTTTTCAAAACATTTTCTTTTTATAAAAATAGAACTGTACTTCCTTCATTGCTTTGTAGTCTATTTTTTTCACAGAAAATACAAATATCTTTCTACCTCCATAAATATATACTTTTAAAATATTTTAAATTTATTTTTAATTTAATTTAATCTATTTTAATTAAATCCACTTTAATTTTAAACAATCTGATTTATAGGACACATAGAGCTTTCATGAACTTTTGTCACTTTTACTTTATCATGTTTGTAAAATCTCAGAATTTTTAATGTAAATAATTTTGGGGAAAAGAATAGAAGAGTTGTTTAATGTCTACACCTAAGAGAACCAAGCTAGAAATAAATGAAATATATGCCAGAGCCCTGTGCTGGGCTGTGCTGAAGAGAGATGGGAAGCCTATTTGGGGAAAGATGAGTGTTATTATTCTTCACTATGTAATAGGTATGCTTGAAAGAACCAGTGCATTCATCAGAAAAAAATCACACTATTATTTGTAAAGCTTTTTGAAGAAAATGCTGAAGCATGGATTGGCAAGACATTCATCATCTACTGCAGTTTATAAAAATAGGTGGAAATAACAAAGCCTTAATTGTAAAGTGATTAGACACATTATTGATTTCAGAAACTGTTAGTTGCACCAGTTCTTTAGAATATTCCTTGACACTTTAGATCCATGGTTACTTGTCACTGGTAGCAATTACCTACCAGGGAGATGTAATATGGAGAAATATAGGTGGTACTTGGGGAAGGATAGCTGACTCAACTTTCACAAGCTAATTCAGCAATTTGTTTAAATGATTTGTATTTTCCAAAGTGATTATCTCAGCTGGTATTTCAAAATAAATCCAAAGTCTTCTGTTAGTAATAAATCCACAGAAATCCATAAAACCTAGAGTGTTTCATATTATTATTACCAAATGTTTACTGAACTTTCTGCTAATCAAATTCTAGTTATTGAACAGGGCCAAACATTCATCTGTGATTCCTACCTTGAGGGGCTTACAATCTAGAGAGTGGGAATAAGGATATTCACAAAAATTATGTGCATAGTTAAACAGTCAAGCAATACAGGTTCCTGTTTCCCACTGTAATGATTTAAAATGACAGTGGTAACAATCTCAAAGATAATTCTTAGGAACCTTTGCAGTTAGTTTTTAGCTTTATGGGGTTAAACTTATTGGGGTTGATTAAATTCAAGCTGTGATCTTTCATAAAAACTCAATGGAGGGTCCAGATGGCTCAACAATACCTCCTTTTGTGAGAAGAAATAACTTGAAGATTTTTGTCTAATTAAAGTATTTGTGCTGGTGAGACCTGAATGAATTGCTCTTCCTTTAAAAGGAGTCTGCATTACAAATAACTTTATAACATACTAATTATTCAAAAACAGAATTTTAATTTTACTCTTTCAGTTATGTCCGAGGACCAGAGCAGCATGAACATGACATTTTGAAGCTAGACTCTGATACAATCTTTGGGATTTCAGTCTGAAAATACAATTCTGAAAAATTCAGAACAAGGTTTTGTGGGACAAAATGCCAATAAGGTCATTGCATTTCTTTCCTACTGTTCCAGTCCCATGCTCACAATTACCTTAACTCTTGTCAAAATATTTTCTACAGTAATAGCCAAAACATAATTAACACCTTTTCTTCATGCTGAAAATATCATTGGTAGCCATAAAACAAATTTGGAGAAAGCTTTTCAGCACCTTAACTCAGCAAATGGCTACTGTGGTTATACTGTGGTTATTGGTTATTGGTATTTGCCTGCTCATAGGAGTAACACCTCATAATACCCTGCTTTCTCTCCTCCCAATAGCTCTAACTATATGGGAAATGGAGAAAAAGAAAGATCAAGGGAGGAGGTAGGGGTTGGACAGGGTGTGGAAACACGTCGTGAAATTCTATGGGAAATTAGACATGAAATAAACTTTCTGTGCTTTGGTTATTGTTATTTGCCTCTGTTATTCTCCAACTTTTTCATGTATTTTTCCTGTAATCAGACTGATATTCTGAGAGGGTCTGTTTTCCAAAAGCTTGTCTTAGTGTCAGACAGGCAAAAAGTGTGGGTTAATTTTGTCACGAATGGAAAGGCCCTTTATGGCTTTTCCTGTATTTTTGGTTCAGGCTACAAAAGCCAAAGTAGTTATAATCAGAGATTTCCAGCAGGGGGTGTACCCACTTCTATAGGGTAAGTTCTTTTGAAACCAAATCACATCAAACATCTGAATATTATATGTAGTGTTACTGCTGATGGTAAAAGCTGGAATGTTGATAACATTTTTTATGGCTGTCATCTCTTTTGATCCTAAAAAGACTGTGCATATGAATACTTTGTTAGGATGTATTAAAGAACTAGAAATTTGTGGAGGATATTTAAATTAAAAACCTAAAATGCCTGACTGAAATCTTATTCTGCTAATTTTTTCAAAGTAAATGAAGAACAAAGCTTTGGGTGATTTTTAATTATCCAGTGGAGAACAAGTGCTTAAAGTTTTTCCTTTTTAGATAAGAAGAGTAGTTGATCGAGAGGGATTGGTAGTATTTACTCTATCTCTCCGGAGTGTTTGTGTGTGTATGTAAAATGATAAGTTACTTATTTTCTCAAAGTTTTTTTGTTTTGGGTGGGGAGGGGTGGTGTTTAAAGCTGTTTCCCTGAAGGCATGGTTCCTAATCAATTTAAAAATATGCCATATTATCCTTGTTTTGTTTTATTTTCTGCTCTTTCTAGCCTTTATTTGTATATATCTAAGCATTTTTAACCATAGAACTTTGACCCCCTTTTTCCATTTTCAGATTTTTATTTATGCAGAAAACTGTATGCTTTCTTTTTCAAGAGGAGCAGATACAAAAATTAAAATGATATAAATTTGTTAGTTATTTGTACTGGTAAGCAGCTCACCAGTGTATTAGTATTAATAAGGAGCAAAGTTGTAAAGTTCAGACTCCTTAAATCACGATGGATAATATAGGAGGACTAAAGAGTAAAAACAATATCAGTTATGACAATTATCATTTGAAAACCATGGCTTCCCCCCTTCCCTGCCCCGCTTCATTTCTTGTGTCTATATTATGAGAAAAAAAAATTTGAAAAGTCTTTCTTTCTCTCCAGTGTTATGTCCTGATTCTTCAGTATGATGTCCTGTTTTGAAGAAAACAGTAATATATAAAGAATGTTAACACCTTTAAAAGCCCTGATTTGACTTTGGTTTGTACTGATACATGCCATGGTTATGAAATTTCTGATTATTTAGGTAGGGTGGACACCCTATTATAGTACTTAATACTTCAACATCAAAATTATAGCTTTGAATTGGCTTCTTGTACTTTGAGGAACTTTTAATACAAAGGTCAAAAAACGCATTTAAATGCATAGACTTTCCAACCTGTACAAGTGATGTGTGTATTAAGGCATTAGTACTGCATTTTGATGGATCCACTCTCCAAAATTTCCTCCTCTCCTCTTTTTCTTCCCTTTTCCTATATTTTCTTTCTTTGCAAGTTTTCTGTAGCGTCCTTTTTCCTTGCCTAGGGTTTATAACTGAAAGAAATAAGTACCCATGTACCTTACTTAACCTATCTAGTACCATTCAGATGCAAGGGAGTGGCTGGAGGAAGTAATTGTAGTCATGCCTTTTTAAAATTAGGGAGCAAGAAACAGAGAGAAATTAAACATCTCTTCTGCTTTTGTCTATTAAGTTTACCTTAGAGAAATACGGAGTAGAAGGGCAGGGGTATGGAAGAAAGGAACAGGACTTCTGCTGAAATTTTGTGGCAGATTTACTGACAAATATTTTCTAACAGATTTTTACCAAAAGGCAGGTTTTTTGTTTTTTTTCTGACCCTAAATGTACTTCTGGTTAGAAGCAGCTGCACACTAAAAAGCAACCTTGGCTAACTAAAGTACCTTATGTAGCATAAGAAATAAAGAATACTTTAAATTTAAAAGAATTTTTTTATATGTTTACTGATGATGAACCGTTTTCAATGCAGGAAATAAATCTACTCCCAAAAAGAAACTGGCCCCCAAATTACTTCTTTTAAACGTAACAAATTGGGGTAGATTTATGTTTTTGCTCATTCATTCTTTCATCTGCCGGCAGCTATTTTAAGAACTATGTGTAAGACAGATTCTGATGACCTTGGGAAAGTCACAAGACCTCAGTTTCTTCAGTGATGAAAGAAAAGACATTTTTCCACCGCCCTTTAACCACGACTCAATGCCAATGCTCAGATAAGAAATACGCCAAAAGCCCAGGGTACCTCCAAACTTGTGAAATTTCTACGTCTCCAAAAATATTGACTATATTTGAGACAGTATAATAAAAGCCAGGTGACCGATGGTTCCTAAAGGTTTGCTCAGTAGTAGTTTGAGCAGGGGTCTTCTGGGCCACCCTGAATTCAATCCGCCCGTGTCTTGGGATCTCGCTCAATTTCCTTAAGAATGGATTAAACCGAGGGCCTGCCTCCGTCCCTGTGCGGTGTCGACGGAGAAACGGAATCTTCTTGCTCCCATGGAGTTTTGCTTTCTGGGTGAGTACGGCACCAGGTCCCGGGCGGGTGCCGTCTAGTTGGCCAGCGATCCCAGGCAGGAAACTGGCTGCACGCGCGGGAGCATGTCCCTGGGAACGAGCTTGGTGCATATATTTTCCTCTCTTGAATTCTTTAATACTCAGAGAGCGTAGGCTGANGTGGGCGCATATTCGCGGAGACGCAGTCTTCATTGCAAACTTGAGCGCCTTTCTGGGGGATCGGCCCTTTCACTTTTTCCCCCTAGCTTCCCCCGGACCCTGGGTTCTGTTCACCAATTTCTTGTCTACTCCTAAAGCTCGGGGTAGGGTGTGAGAAGTTGCACTGCGCAACCAAAACACAGAGTCCTAAGGGTTGGCTGCGGCCGGGTTGAGGCTTTGAAATTGAGTTTTCGCTAGAATAACCTCTAGATTCTCCCTGTTTCCA
Source organism: Neotragus moschatus (assembly GCA_006410615.1). Lineage (NCBI taxonomy): Eukaryota > Metazoa > Chordata > Mammalia > Artiodactyla > Bovidae > Neotragus > Neotragus moschatus. The sequence goes on from SJYA01002821.1 coordinate 1,180,723, forward strand.
CTGAAGAAAAGTATCGGGGTGGGGGTGGGGAACTGCGCGGGAGCGCGCGCGCACTTATCCACACATAAATACACTCACTCCCTCTCACCCTCCCTCTCCAGCGTTATTAGAAATGCAAGTGAGGTGGAGGCTCAGGATGTAGCTGAGGCTGTAAGGTGCTCGGAAGTCTAGGCAAACTATCAGGACGTTTAGTAAAATTCCGAGAAAGTTGTAAGGAAGATGGTTATGCTTTTACAATATGATAGAAATCCAGTTTGGGCCCATGTTTAATATATGGAATTCGAATGTTTTAAGTATAGACCAAAAGAGACGTACAGATGGCGTGTACGCGCGTTTTTAAGTTTAAATTCCCATCGGTAATTTGCTTTTGCATTTGTAATTGGTAGGAAACGACATCATTTTTTTTTAAGTGTTCAGGTATGAAACTGAAATGCGTCGCTATGTTTACTGATCTTTTCTTGTGCAGTCTTCTACAGGTGTTGGGAGGGCGGGGTTTGCCGACTCCACTTAAATTACAAAACCAGTATTCAATTTTAATTTATTAATAAGTGTTTATTTCCATTGATGTTCTTATTCATTTCAGGGACTATTTCTCTAAATCTCCACTTTAAGTGGTTCTTTTAACAAAAATTTGATCTGGATTCAACGCTTCAGAGAAGTATTTGGTTGAGTAAAATATGTTAATAAAATGTGTTTGGAAGTACTGTTAATTCCGGTTTGACTTTAATGTGATGAAACTGTACTCTTATTTAGTATACTTAAATAGACATACTGACCATACCAATAACCTACTAGGCAGTTTCAGATTAAGGTTTTGCTTCCATTTTAAATTGCTTTTTTATTTTTGGCTCTTTCATCTGTTCTTTGAAATTGACCCACGTTTCATGCATCTGTAGTCCATCAGAGGAAGACACTGGTAAATGCAGATTACCAAAAACTTGCATAGGCCTTGGAGCATGTGATTAAACATACATGATTGAAAATCTGGGTATATCTGTGCATTTAACTTTCAAGAAATAGCACTACTGATTTAATGGACTTAAAGCAGAAATTAGAGCAGTTCAGGTGACTAGATAACAATCGATTTGGTTGTCATGTGTAGGCTGCATTTTTTTAAACCCACTTCAGCATGTATTTTACCATTCTTTGTACATTAATTATAAGTGCATTGGGGAATGGGGTGTGTTACACTTGGATATTCAAGAAAGAATTGTCACAGAATTCTGATATCTTTATCAACTTTTTATCACTCCTACCCACATTTAAAATACTTTAGCACTTTAGAAATTGTATTGCAAGTAATGTCTTAATTCTGTCACATGGTACTTATCCTAGATGTTTTGAAACCATGACCCCACCCCTCTCTTTTTCTGTTGGAAAGGCTGATTTAATCTGTACACTTCCTGGAGAAAATTATTTCCACCTTGAGAGTTAAGATTTTTTAAGGAATAAATATTGCATTTGCATTCTTTTTTTGGAATTAAAGTTGTGGTACAGCTTAGAATAATATTTTGTAACTCACTTTTACATTGAGGAAAAAGTCATTTCTCAAGAAGACTGTACTAAACTTTTACTTTTTCATCATTAATGGTACTTATCACAGGTGTTGCTTTTAGTATTCAGTTCTTAAACATGAAATGGCATAATCGGGATTTTCTTGGTAGCTGCAGAATGTTTTGTCACAATTAAGTTTCCATAAATATTATTTTTGAAATTTATTTGGACTGATTTTTTCTTTGCATACCCAGAAAATATGCAGATAATATAGTTGACTCAAGAAGTGTTGTATGGTGTTCTGTTTTAGTAACATTTGTGTTCCTAAAGGATGTTTGTAAAATACATTTGGGGTACACCATGGGAGTTTGGTTTTGCAAAGAACTGCGAAGAAAGTTTGTAAAGTGTTCCATTATTTGGTGACTTGAGTAATCAAGCTCCTATTTAAGTGAAGGTTGTTGATAATTTTCTCAAACTAGGAAAACAAAGAAAAATATTAGTTCACTGCTTAGAATTTTAGGTATGAACTTTAATTGATTTTCAAATTCTGTTCCTTGGATCCCGTATGGATTTTTGCTGGATGCCTTGAGACTTCCTCTGATATCTCATTCTTGGAAACTAGGGCAGCTTTTATTTTTGTCTATTAAAAGTATTCTTCCTATATACAAGAATTCCTTTGAAAAAAGAAATCATCTGTATTAAAATTTGTTTGAAAGCGTCCAGTTTGTATTCATTAATTGAGATTAACTTCATTCGGCACTTACGTGCCTGGCCTTAGAGGTACCAAGATAAGTTAGAAATAATGTAGCTCAAGCTATAGTTTGGTAATAACTTTACAGTAATAAATATTGATGGTTACAGGTACTAAGAAATGTGGAAAAGAGAACCACTGTTTCTATCAGGGCCTCTTTGGGAAGTCTTTACAGAGAAGCATTTGAATTTGAATGTTTTGAATGCAGGTAGAACTTTGAAAGTAAGAGAGACGAAAAAGGTTTTTGTTTTGTTTTCTCTGTATTTTGGAGATTGTCCACAATTCCTTAGATTTGCAGTCAGATAAAATAGATTGTTAATATTTGGTCATGTCTGTGTTTTACTCCTTAGAACTATTGGGGAAAAGTTATGCATAACTGTAATTTTTGGGTTAAAATAGTGAGCCATAGTATGGTTCCATTTGGTTAGACATTCAAGCTTTTCATCAGGAAGAGTAAATGAAAAAATGCATTTTCATTTTTCTAGCTTCGTGTTAGATTTAGTCTATTTTATTATCCCTGACAAATATTTTATTGCGCACCTAGGTGTTAGAGTGATACAAGGAAATGTTGCTCCCTTAAAAGAGCTTACAACTTTGGTGCGGAGCTTTGGTGCTGGACAATTTAGGAATAAATGCCAGTTAACACAGTAGAAGAGCCATATACAAAGTAGTACATATTGATTTAAAAATCGGTTTAAAGAAATTTAGATAAAGGAGATATCCTTTTGAAGTTGCAGGACTGGGATAAATGAGAAAAAAAGACATAAAGTTAATGACACTATGGACCCACAGCATAACTCCTTGTGTGGATAAATTAACCAGGGGCTGGGAGGGGTGGGGTGGGGTAGNAAGGAGATATCCTTTTGAAGTTGCAGGACTGGGATAAATGAGAAAAAAAGACATAAAGTTAATGACACTATGGACCCACAGCATAACTCCTTGTGTGGATAAATTAACCAGGGGCTGGGAGGGGTGGGGTGGGGTAGGGTGGGGAAGGAATATAAGGTAAAAATGTGCAAACTCAGTTTGTACATTGTAAGCCAAATTGAAGGATTTGGGGGAAAATATTAACACAGGGTTAATAGAAGGAGTAATGGGGAAATAAATTATCTCTGCATTCCTATCTTTGTTAACTATATTTGGCATTGTCAGACAGCCTTGGAAAACTGATTCTTTGCCTTCTAATAGGGTATACAGTTTGTTAATTTTCTTCCTATTCAGTATTGTGATCCAGCATTTTATATTTCTTTCTATACTTGCCCTTTTAGAACCAAGATAATACCTCTCTTTATTTTCTTCTTTATTTTTGTTTTGGTTGACTGTTAAAGGGAAGGTGAGACAAAGATCCAGATTTCTACTTTACTGTCTGAGTTTATAACTCTTGGAATGCTTGTTACAAAGGGTATCACATCAAATGGTCTCTTAAATTATTTTCTCAAGTTTGTGATCTTGAAGTTGATGTTACTAATCTTGACTTTACCTCATTTCATTTCTGTGTTTTCACTTTTCTTGGTAATACTATCACCTGAAACTTAAGTGTTAGCACCATCTGTTGCTGAAAATGATTAGTTTTTCTTTAAGAAACTTGACTCATTTGTCTTTTATTTCCTTTATCTACTAGCCAGTCACCAAAGTCTTTGTCTTGAATGGCTCTTTTCAGTTCTGTGATAGTTCAGGTGCTTTCAAGCCTTTAGTGTTTGCCCATCTCTTAGGCACTGTGCCCCTCCAAATCCAATTTTGTATTTCACTTCTAATTTAGAATGGTTTCCTATTGCTCACTACAAGGTCTAACTCCTATTTGCCCTTGAAGACCTTCCATAGACATATCCTCAGCAATAAGTAAGTTTCTACTTTCTAACATGGCAACTGTACTCAACCACTCCACACTAATCACATCCCAGGAAGGACTTTTTAAAATCCAAATCCAGTCTCTTTTTTCAGAGTTTACTCAAATCCTTAAATCTATTGCAGAAGTCTGCAGAATATAGTCTGTGAGCACAGTCCAATCTGCTGCTTATTTTTGTTTTAATTGCTTTTTACTTTTTGAAATGGTTGGGGAAACAATTTTGAATAATATTTTGTAATATGTGAAAATTACATGGAATTCTAATTTCCTTGTCTATAATGATCATTTGTGTAAATATTGTCTGGGCTTATAGTATTTATTGTTTGACCTTTCACAGAAAAAGTTTTCAAACCCCTGACCTATTCTTAATTTGTACTGATCTTTCAATGGCACCCCACTCCAGTACTCTTGCCTGGAGAATCCCATGGACAGAGGAGCCTGGTAGGCTACAGTCCACAGGGTCACAAAGAGTCAGACATGACTGAGCAACTTCACCTTCACCTTAGTTTCTTTGAGTTTTTATTACATTTATCAGTCTTACAGTGTATCATATTGCTTATGTCTCCTCATCTGTAGTACTTGTTAAAGAGTGGGCAGTGGTTTTCAGCCTTTTTAAAAAAAATCCATACCTCCTTTTTAGTCTATACCCTTTTTTGAGATTTTTATTTGACCACTTAATGTTCCCATAAGTAAGAAAATTGTAGTTTTCCCTACTGTGTAGCATCACAATAATGAACAGCAAATGATGCCCTTCCCCCCATGTCTCCATTCTCCAAAGTGAGAAGAAGGAACTTGGACCCTGGAAGGGAGTATATTCATAGCTCCCTGGCTTAGTCAGGCCACCTTCCCTGACCACCCTATCTAAACTTCTGCCATAAAGCTAAGCAAATAGTAGCTAAGCACAGTATATATTTAATGGGTTGTTTACGTCAGTTCAGTTCAGTCGCTCAGTCGTGTCCGACTCTTTGCGAACCCGTGAATCACAGCACGCCAGGCCTCCCTGTCCATCACCAGCTCCTGGAGTGCACTCAGACTCAAGCCTATCGAGTCAGTGATGCCATCCAGCCATCTCATCCTCGGTCGTCCCCTTCTCCTCCTGCCCCCAATCCCTCCCAGCATCAGAGTCTTTTCCAATGAGTCAACTCTTCGCATGAGGTGGCCAAAGTACTGGAGTTTCAGCTTTAGTATCATTCCTTCCCAAAAAATCNTGATCTGAGCCACAGTCAGCTCCTGGTCTTGTATTTGTTGACTGTATAGAGCTTCTCCATCTTTGGCTGGAAAAAATATAACCAGTTTGATTTCAGTGTTGACCATCTAGGTTGATGCAAATGAGGTGACCCTTGATTCTTCTGTTTTCACCACTGAGTAAAGAAATGGACTGGGAAGGGCTGAGAATAACTTTGATACCATGTCCTCAGAGGCATGTTGTTAGAGGAAAGTGTGGCTTAAAAATAGGATTGGCAGTAAATCTGTTTATAGTTTATACCATTATGTTCTGCAGTGAAACTTTTTGAAACAATAAATACTTGAAATATCATAAGATAAAAATGGGTAAAAAGCAGAATTACCTTTGCCGAGTAGAGTTTGGAGAGATCCCAGATTGCCGCATACTGAGAGACCCTTCTGGAAGTACCCTTCAGGCTTAATGTTTATAAACCCATTATTTCTATTAATGAACAGACTAAAGGTCTTGGGGGAAGAACTGGACTTTTTATATTGGAATATTCTGCAATGCTATACCTTATGGATCCCTAATAGTATGTGATTTTTGTTAATTGTGACTATGAATGTGACTTCAAGATTTTCCAGGATCTGAGTTTGAAGGTTGATTCATTTAGTCATCAAATACTTGATCTTCCATTTATGTCAGGCGCTGATCTGAGTGCTGGGAATATGGTTAAAAAATAAAAAATCTCCATCCTAACACTTTATCCTGGATCCTACCAAGATACGCTTCCATGAAGACTAATTTATGGGAATATGACTTTGCCATTCCTTTCAACCTTAAGGTAGTATGCTTATGTGGTACAAACCTTAGTCAAAGAAAATATGGAATATGATTGACTCTCCTATAGGCATGAACATTTTTTACTTAACTCTCTTTTATATGTTAAAATGGCTTTTTCATTTCCTCTTCTAATTTTTATAGCATAAGTTTGTATTGAGATATACTTAAGAAAAGTATATTATGAAATAGGCAATATTGTGCCATATTCATCTTTTAGTATACAGTTGATAGTTGTACTCTCAAACTTTTCTAGGTAACTTTTTCTAAGATTGTGGAATATATGATCATCTTTGGGCTTGAATCTGTCTTCTGTCTTGAATATTTGTTTACTTAAGGGATATTTTCTTTATTTGACCTAAAAAAGATGGAGCAGGGCTTCCCTGGTGACTCAGTGGTAAAGAATCCTCCCTGGTCTGGGAAGATCCCACATGGTGCAGAGCAACTAAGCCTGTGTGCCACTACTATTAAACCTGTGTTCTAGAGCCCAGGAGCTGTAACTACTAAAACCTTGTGTGCCTTAGAGCCTGTGCTCTGCAACAAAAGAAGCCACTGTAACAAGAAGCTTGCACACAAAAATTGGAGGATTGCCCCCACTCTCTGTGACTAGAGAAAAACGTGTGAAGCATCGAAGACTCAGCGCAGCCAAAAATAAATACTTTTTTTAATAAAAGAAAAAAAGAATGTAATTACAAAGCTGCTTCTGTGTAATTAGGTCTTTGAAATGTACTTTTCTGTAGTAAGTGTTTGTGATTTAAAAAAATGTTAAGTGTCAAAAATAAAAATTAGGTGATTATTCTGACTTAATACAGGCATACTTTGTTTTATTGTGCTTTGCAGATCCTGAGGGTTTGCACATTGAAAGTTTTTGGCAACCTTGTGTAGACCAAGTGTATAGATGCCATTTTTCCAACAGTGTTATTTTTTGATTAAGATATGTACATATAGACATAATGGAAGCACAGTTAATAAACTACAGTATAGTGTAAACTTTCATATGCATTGAGAAACCAAAAAATTTGTGTGACTCACTTTATTGTGTATTTGCTTTGTGGTGTCTGCAGCCAAACATGCAGTATCTCCAAGGTATACCTGTACATTGTTATAGACCATAGTTAGTCTTTATTCTGATAGCTTAAATTTTGACAAAAATTTTGGAACCTTGAATATATGTATATTTCCTCCATAAATAGCTTTATGGTATCTTTTAGATTAATAAATTGTAGCACTTTTTTAGTAAACCTAGCATGTTTTACTTTTTATTTTTTTTAACCAGGGAATTAAGAACATTTGATTGTAGTATTTATTAGGCTTCATACATTTATTGAATAGCTACTGTGTGGGAAGGACTATTTGGGGTTCTTGGAATATGGTGATGGAGTGAACAGATTTGTGCATTTGTACATCATTTTTAAACCTAGAATGGGAAGGGGAGAGGGATAGAGTTAATGACAAATAACAAAGAAGTTGTAAATTAGGGTAAGCAAAGGGGAATTTGGAGATTGATAGGAATAGTAAGGGCAAAGATAGGACCATGTTTAGCTTGTTCAGGATTCTTCACTGTGACTGGAATAGAATGAGGAATGGGGAGAATAAAATGGGAATAGGTCAGAGAGTAAGATATGGTTGGAGTAGGTAGATCTTGTAGGAAGCCATTGAAAAGACTTCGCTTTTACTTTTTTGGAGCCACGGGAGAGTTTTAGCCTCAAGAAAGGAGGGTCTGATGTATGTTTTAAAAGAAATAGTCTTGCTGCTCTGTGAACAGACTGAGGAAGAGGAGCAGGAGTGGAAGCAGGGAAATTAGTTGAGAAGCCTTTGGAGTAATGAAGAGCCAGAGATGAGAACGGAATGAGATCAGACTTACAGCAATAAAGGTAGTGAAAAGCAATGATTTCTGAATGTATTTTGAAGGTGAGGCCAGCAGGAATTTCCTGACAGCATGTAGTAACTTGGAAGTGTAAAATATTTTTTAAAATATACTTTTTATTCATGAGTGCAACGGTTTTGTGAAAACTTACAAAATTTAGTTTAAATCCAGAATTACTAAGAATATTTCAATTGGCTAGAGTCTTTATAGAACTTTAAAAAAGAATTTTTTTAGTTTTCCAGGAAGCCACTTCATGTTATTAAAACTCCATTAAAAGGATCATGTTGTGTTTGAATGACTTAAAACATTTCAAAACTTAGTTGTAAAGATAGCTTCATTTCAGCACAGTTGTCCAACTTTAAGATTATACATTGCCATTAATTTCTGTACAGATACTTATTCTAAACATTTCCTTGAAAGTTTATAGGATAATCTTAAAGNTATTAAAACTCCATTAAAAGGATCATGTTGTGTTTGAATGACTTAAAACATTTCAAAACTTAGTTGTAAAGATAGCTTCATTTCAGCACAGTTGTCCAACTTTAAGATTATACATTGCCATTAATTTCTGTACAGATACTTATTCTAAACATTTCCTTGAAAGTTTATAGGATAATCTTAAAGGCAGGAGGAGAAATTACATTGCAGGTTATTACAAGTAGCACTAATTTTTAAGAAGGGCTTCCCTGGTGGCTCAGTGGTAAAGAACCTGCCTGCAGGTGCTAGAGACATGGTTGAATCCCTGGGTCAGGAAGATCTCCTGGAGAAGGAAGGAAATGGCAACCCACTGCAGTATTCTTGCCTGGGAAAATCCCATGGACAGAGGAGCCTGGTGGGCTACAGTGCATGGGGTTGCAAAAGAGTTGGACACGACTTAGTAAACAACAGTGACAATGCTTAAGAAGGTAAAGGTTGGTCATCAAGAGATTCAACCCTATAACTTTGAGTAGGTCATTATTGCTTTATATCTTGGTTTCTATATATATTTTTTACAAAGATTGTTATGTCAAAAATAGAAAAGCTATGTCTGGATCGACATAGTCAAGGGTTAACCATTAAAAATACTTGAAAGGAGTTTTCAAATTGAATCTAACAGCCTGCCCATAGACATTGGCCGTTAGCTTATTAGTGGAAAATTTAAAAAAGGCATTCTTTTTTTCTCAGTACAGAAGAAAAACTACCTTGGTTAGTTAATGGAGTGGAATTTTGACTTGAATAGTGAGGGCCAGTGGATTAATTACATAAACTATCAAAGTGTCTGAAAGTAAATTTCCTTATAGACCTGTACAGAAGGTATAGCCTTCTTCCTTGAGGTAGTTATACCATACTCACTCAAATGACAAAATCTTTTCAAGGACAAGATGACAATAGTTTTCTAGTCTAGGGTTTCTCAAACTTTGTTAAAATCTGAAAATACTTTTAAACTAAAGCTTCTGAGTTAAGTAAACCTGTAAATCAGTTGAAGAAGGCACTGCTCTGTTGAAGAGTTGGAGATAGCAGCTATTTATTTGTCCAGCATTCTTTCCTACCTCTAGATAAATGAATTTTCTCACCAGATAATCACTATATGGTGACTCATGACAAAAATTCTGGATCTGACTTCAAAAGGCCAGCAGGTAGCCTGCCTGAGAACATTGTTAGTAGAAAGAGCATGGATGTTCTTCACTGTGTCTTAGTGGTAGTTTACTGTGAATTTGGTCTGTAAACCACACGTCACACAAAGCTACCTTGTTTTTAATTTGAACTTTAATATTTGTAAGTCAGAGACTGCTACTAATTAGGATGTGTCAAAGCCTTAGTACTGAAAATTTGTCAATACAATAGAGTTTTATTTCTCTATTAAATAAAAAGCCTTCTAGTTTTCAATGACTGATAAAAGGATAATGACTTCATGCTTCCATTCACCTTACGTTTAAGGGCTTTTTCTTTCTGAAACTTTAAAAATTCATTTTGTGGTAGTGTTTTTATTTTGACTTTTATGCTGGATAACTTTAGATAGAAAAGTATCTCAGTCTTCTGAGGTTTATGCTCTAGGAGAGCATGAATGATTCTTTTAATGTGTTTGGATAAGTATTTGTAAAAAATATTAACCAAAATGTAACCATTATGATAAAGATTAGATTTGTAGTTGAAAATTTTCCACAATACTCAGGTCCATATAACATACTGTTCCTTTTCTATTGAAAATTTTGTGTTTCCAATTTTAAACTGGAAAGCAGGGAACAATCTTTCATTGCTTTGAATTGCTCTTAATTTTCAGAATAGATATTTGTCCACCAGAGTTAATCAAGAGCTCTGTGTAGTTCTGGTGTTTGTAGAATTCAATGTAAAAATTCCCCATAGTAATCGCTGGTTATATTTTCTTTTGGTGTACATTTAAAAGGATATCGTCTGCAATTTTTTGCTTGTCTAGTAAGAAAGAAAGATAGACTTTGTATTCTGCTGTTTGCAGGTTTTTTTTAAACCATTTGTTATGGAATCACTATGCTATTTTCAGAAACTAATTACCCTTTTTATTGCTCTTTATAACTTTTTTATCCAGTTAGTTCACTGTTTTCTTTTCAGTAAATATCCATTAAGTAGCCCAATTGTTCTTTTCTGTAGTTTAAGTAAAGAATGTTAAACTTGATGCTCAGTGCAAATATTTTACTTGATAAAAGAGAGGTAATAGGATCGAGTGGGACTGCCCTAATTTCTTACACTGCTAGTTATTGTATGTACTGCTCTCAGACAAATACTGGTAAATCACCAGCCTGAACACGTCATTTTTTTTTTATAAATCTTCAACAGCTTCCTTGATTCCAACAATCAAATCTTAAAAACGGAACTTAATATTTATTAAACATTTTTTCTTTGCATTTAACATTACAAAGAAAAACTTAGTTCTTAAATCTGTTTAGATAGGCAGCTCTATTTTATACATGGGGGAACCATGTCTCAAAAGATTGAGGGTTTTACTGTTGTAAACTAATAAATGTTAGGAATTTAATTTGAAGTCATTTCCATTTACTCATGATTTTCTGCTACTGATTTTGATGCTTCAACATTATATTACAAAAGTGAACGTAATATTTTGCTTGAGTGTTTGGTGGCTGATACAGTTAAAATTAGTATTTCATTGAGGTTGCTAGGATAAACTTAGAGAATACAAGAATAAATCTTGAGATTTTATTTTTAAATATTATTGTATTAGAAATAGTCAGAATTTTAAATTGTAAGAATAATTTCTTTTTACCATTAGTATAGCAGGTGTAGACTATAATCTTAATAGATATTGCAATTTTGAGGGTAGTGGAGAAACCACATATTTGGGGCAAACTGGTTATTTTATGACCTTTTTTTTTTCCCCTCATGATCTTTATGATCTTTTATTTTGTCTGGATTGAAGATAGTTTTCATATATGTTGATGTATATGACTGGATATTTTCCTTGTGAAATTTGGTATGATAGAAATTATGTATTGCTTTTAATTAAACCTCAGAAGAATGTGAAGAGTCTCCAAATAAAACCATTATAAGAGACTAATTCGTTGTTTCCACACAGATAACCTGAATTAAATTCATGCAAGTCTTATGGGTTATTTGTTGTTGCTTTTATATCAAATAATTCTAAAAGATTATCTCAGATATATAATCTTAAAACTCTTGAGCTTTGTGCTACTCAAAATATGATCTGTAAGCTTTTTGTAAATACTCTGAGAGGAAATAAATGCAGGGGTCAAGAACATTTAGAAACAGTTTGGCAGTAATTTTTTGTGTCTTGAATCTAATGAGAAATCGGGACCTATATTTTTAAAAAGATTTCTTTCAGATTAAAAATTTCATTATGTTTTTAAAAACTGACTTGCGTATATGAAATAAAAATTGGTCCTTAGTTTGAGAAGTGTTGATCCAGTTAATCACTGTAATGATTTGTATTAACTGTTCATTTTTTTTCCATTTTCTTGTTTATGTATATGAATATAATTGGTTTTGTATATAATATTTGATAGATTGCATAATACTTAAAAATTCTAAGATCTTGCTAAACTCACATGAAATTCCATTTTAGGGAATAAGGTTTGAGGAACTATGTAATAGAAAGCAGATAGTTTTTTATGTTGTAGAGAGTTGTTAAGGCAACTAGTTTGTTTTAGTTTTTATCAAACATAGCCTCCAGACAGAGAAGACAGGAAAATTGAGGGAAGGGAAGGACTAGAAACAAAATACTTGTTTGTTTAATAGGGTTTCATTTTAAAGTTTGTAAGATCACATTAAAATTTGTATTTAGTTTTTTTAGTTGTTAGATTTGCCTTAAATTTTGAGGTCATCTTGTACTTTTAACAGTAAATCATAAACTGTCTTTGGTGATTTCTTAAAATACTGTGACATTGTTAACTTGTGCTTTATTATGAACATCTTTAATGTGTATATAGTTCAGCATGTATCATTCATGACTAAGATTTGTCCTTTTTCTCTTTCTAGGAAGATGATCCATATGATCTTGAAGACCTTTCTGCACAGAAATGAGGGAAATACAAAGAACCAAATGTAGTTCTGAAATGTGGGATCTGTATTTTGAGATGATTTTATTTTCAAAATGAGAAGTATATCTGGTTATCTTTATGAATGTAGAGACATGACAAGAGAGTTATGATGGCAAAAAACAAAGAGCCTCGCCCCCCATCCTATACCATCAGTGTAGTTGGACTCTCTGGGACTGAAAAAGACAAAGGTAACTGTGGAGTTGGAAAGTCTTGTTTGTGCAATAGATTTGTACGCTCAAAAGCTGATGAATATTATCCAGAACATACTTCTGTGCTTAGCACCATTGACTTCGGAGGACGAGTAGTAAACAATGATCATTTTTTGTACTGGGGTGACATAACGCAAAGTGGTGAAGATGGAGTAGAGTGCAAAATTCATGTCATCGAACAAACTGAGTTCATTGATGACCAGACTTTCTTGCCTCATCGGAGTACGAATTTGCAACCATATATAAAGCGTGCAGCTGCCTCTAAATTGCAGTCAGCAGAAAAACTAATGTACATTTGCACTGATCAACTAGGCTTGGAGCAAGACTTCGAACAGAAGCAAATGCCTGAAGGGAAGCTCAATGTAGATGGATTTTTATTGTGCATTGACGTAAGTCAGGGATGCAATAGGAAGTTTGATGATCAACTTAAATTTGTGAATAACCTTTTTGTCCAACTATCAAAATCAAAAAAACCTGTAATAATAGCAGCAACTAAATGTGATGAATGTGTGGATCATTATCTTAGAGAAGTTCAGGCATTTGCTTCAAACAAAAAGAACCTTCTTGTAGTGGAAACATCAGCACGGTTTAACGTCAACATTGAGACATGTTTCACTGCACTGGTACAAATGTTGGATAAAACTCGTGGCAAGCCTAAAATTATTCCCTATCTGGATGCTTATAAAACACAGAGACAACTTGTTGTCACAGCAACAGATAAGTTTGAAAAACTTGTACAGACTGTGAGAGATTATCATGCAACTTGGAAAACTGTTAGTAACAAATTGAAAAATCATCCTGATTATGAAGAATACATCAACTTAGAGGGAACAAGAAAGGCTAGAAATACATTCTCAAAACACATAGAACAGCTTAAACAGGAACATATAAGAAAAAGGAGAGAAGAATATATAAATACTTTACCGAGAGCTTTTAACACTCTTTTGCCAAATCTGGAAGAGATTGAACATTTGAATTGGTCAGAAGCTTTGAAGTTAATGGAAAAGAGAGCAGATTTTCAGTTATGTTTTGTGGTGCTAGAAAAAACACCTTGGGATGAAACTGACCATATAGACAAAATTAATGATAGACGGATCCCATTTGACCTCCTGAGCACTTTAGAAGCTGAAAAAGTCTATCAGAACCATGTACAGCATCTAATATCAGAGAAGAGGAGGGTAGAAATGAAGGAAAAATTCAAGAAGACTTTGGAAAAAATTCAGTTTATTTCACCTGGGCAACCATGGGAGGAAGTTATGTGCTTTGTAATGGAGGATGAAGCCTTCAAATACATCACTGAGGCTGATAGCAAAGAAGTGTATGGTAGGCATCAGCGAGAAATAGTTGAAAAAGCCAAAGAAGAGTTTCAGGAAATGCTTTTTGAACATTCTGAACTTTTTTATGATTTAGATCTTAATGCAACACCTAGTTCAGATAAAATGAGTGAAATTCATACAGTTTTGAGTGAAGAACCTAGATATAAAGCTTTACAGAAACTTGCACCGGATAGGGAGTCTCTTCTACTTAAGCATATAGGATTTGTTTATCATCCCACTAAAGAAACATGTCTTAGTGGCCAAAACTGTACAGACATTAAAGTAGAGCAGTTACTTGCCAGTAGTCTTTTGCAGTTGGATCATGGTCGCTTACGGTTGTATCATGATAGCACCAATATAGATAAAGTTAACCTTTTCATTTTAGGGAAAGATGGCCTTGCCCAAGAACTAGCAAATGAGATAAGGACACAATCCACTGACGATGAGTATGCCTTAGATGGAAAAATTTATGAACTTGATCTTCGGCCTGTTGATGCCAAGTCGCCTTACTTTTTAAGTCAGTTGTGGACTGCTGCCTTTAAACCACATGGGTGCTTTTGTGTATTTAATTCCATTGAGTCACTGAATTTTATTGGGGAATTTATTGGAAAAATAAGAACTGAAGCTTCTCAGATCAGAAAAGATAAGTATATGGCCAACCTTCCATTTACATTAATTCTGGCTAATCAGAGAGATTCTATTAGTAAGAATCTACCAATTCTCAGGCACCAAGGGCAACAGTTGGCAAACAAGTTACAATGTCCTTTTGTAGATGTACCTGGCGGTACATATCCTCGTAAATTTAATGAAACCCAAATAAAGCAAGCTCTAAGAGGAGTATTAGAATCTGTTAAACATAATTTAGATGTGGTGAGCCCAGTTCCCACCAATAAGGATGTATCAGAAGCTGACTTGAGAATTGTCATGTGTGCCATGTGTGGTGATCCATTTAGTGTGGATCTTATTCTTTCACCCTTCCTTGATTCTCATTCTTGTAGTGCTGCCCAAGCTGGACAGAATAATTCCCTAATGCTTGATAAAATCATTGGTGAAAAAAGGAGGCGAATACAGATCACAATATTATCATACCATTCCTCAATTGGAGTAAGGAAAGATGAACTGGTTCATGGTTATATACTAGTGTATTCTGCCAAACGGAAAGCATCAATGGGAATGCTTCGAGCATTTCTGTCAGAGGTTCAGGACACCATCCCTGTACAACTGGTGGCAGTTACTGACAGCCAAGCAGACTTTTTTGAAAATGAGGCCATCAAGGAGTTAATGACTGAAGGAGAACACATTGCAACTGAGATCTCTGCTAAATTTACAGCATTGTATTCTTTATCTCAGTATCATCGGCAAACTGAGGTCTTTACACTGTTTTTCAGTGATGTTCTAGAGAAAAAAAATATGATAGAAAATTCCTATTTATCTGATAGTACAAGGGAATCAACCCATCAGAGTGAAGATGTTTTCCTGCCATCTCCCAGAGACTGTTTTCCCTACAACAACTACCCTGATTCAGATGATGATACAGAAGCACCACCTCCTTATAGTCCAATTGGGGATGATGTACAGCTGCTTCCAACACCTAGTGACCGATCCAGATATAGATTAGATTTGGAAGGAAATGAATACCCTATTCACAGCACCCCAAATTGTCATGACCATGAACGCAACCATAAAGTGCCTCCACCTATTAAACCTAAACCAGTTGCACCGAAGACAAACGTGAAAAAATTGGATCCAAACCTTTTAAAAACAATTGAAGCTGGTATTGGTAAAAATCCAAGAAAACAGACTTCTCGGGTGCCTTTGGCACATCCCGAAGATATGGATCCTTCAGATAACTATTCAGAACCCATTGACACAATTTTCAAACAGAAGGGCTATTCTGATGAGATATACGTTGTCCCAGATGACAGTCAGAATCGTGTTATTAAAATTAGAAACTCATTTGTAAATAACACCCAAGGAGATGAAGAAAATGGATTTTCTGATAGAACCTCAAAAAGTCATGGAGAACGGCGGCCTTCAAAATACAAATATAAATCTAAAACCCTGTTTAGTAAAGCAAAGTCATACTACAGAAGAACACATTCAGATGCAAGTGATGATGAGGCTTTTACGACTTCTAAAACGAAAAGAAAAGGAAGACATCGTGGAAGTGAGGAAGATCCACTTCTTTCTCCTGTTGAAACTTGGAAAGGTGGTATCGATAATCCTGCAATCACTTCAGATCAAGAGTTAGATGATAAGAAAATGAAGAAGAAAACCCACAAAGTGAAAGAAGACAAAAAAGTAAGTTTAATTTATGTTTCATAATGTTTCTAAAGATGTCTGTTTTGACTTTTAAAAAATTATTTTTTTAAGATAGTGGATTTGACGTCAGTGAGAAGTTAGGCTGTCTGTCATTTAGTAAGTGTAATTGGCAGCTCTTTTTAATTTTCTGGATATTTTGTGAGGGTTGATTATTTTTTGTTACTTCATTTTATTTATTTGTGCCTTACTTATTTCACAGAGTCAGACATGACTGGGCAACTGAACAGCAAAAAGCTTATTTAGGGTGGGAGTTTGATTTTGTATTCTTCAGCATAAAAATTCTAGGTGAATATGTAGATTCTCTCTACAGAAACTTAGATATAAAATGCTTTTGTTCATTTTCTCTGTAAGCATCCTATTGTCTGTTTTTCCCTTTTGACTTAGCAGTTTTGCAGCTTGATTTGTTGACATAAATATATTAATTTGATATATTGGCATATTTGATAAATTCTTTTCTTGCGCTTTGCTCTTTGTGCTTCCCAGATACTGCATTTTTTACAAATTGAAGGTTTGTGACAACCCTGCAATGATCAAGGATTCATAGCACCATTTTTCCAGTAGCATTTTCTTACTTCTTACTTGCTTTTGTGTTATATTTTGGTAATTCTCAAAATATTCTAAATGTTAAAATTATTATAATATTTGATACACTGGTCAGTGATTTTTGATGTTACTATTGCAAAAGGATTACAGCTCACTGAAGGCTCAAATAATGATTAACACATTTTAGCTACATTTTAAAATTGATGTACATACATTGGTTTTTTTTAGGCATAATACTGTAATATTAAGTGTACTGTTGTACACTTAATAGACTTATACACTTAATAGACTGCTTAATAGACATGTACACATACAGTGCACATGTAATTTTTACATGCACTGGGAAACCAGAGAATTTGTGTGATTCACTTTATTGTGATATTTGTTTTTAGGCAGTGGTCTGGAACTCAACCTGTATTATCTCCAAGACATGCCTATATAACATTGCTTTAAATTTTAGATTCATTGTGTTACGATACTTGAACTTAAGAGAATTGGAAAACATGATATTTTGGAAGCTTTTAGATCTATAAGTGATTTTTTAATCCTTCAGTGTTTAAACTTAAACATAAATGTCACTTAAATGTTTGAACCTCTGTTCTTAAAAAGATAAACGTAGGTTACAGTGCAGCTTTATAAATACAGTTTTATGCTGCAATTATACTTTAGGGCTTTGTATTATATGGGTACAGTGAAGTGCCTTGGATGTCTCTAAGGCTAACTATTTATATCATAGTTATCCATGGTATTTTTCCTTTAAGCATTACAGAAAAGCTGGAACATTTTAGTGCAGCTTTTGTTTGCCTGGAAATTATTTTCATTGTGTAAACTGGACTTGAATAAGTTGTTTTCTGTTTCAGTTTAGTGAGCATTCACTAAAAACCTGCTGAATGCTTAAGTCTGTTCAAAAAGCTGTTGAAGGATATAAAAGAAATGAAGATGCGCATCCCTAAAAAAGCTTAAACGTTACTTTGAAAGACAGCACCCTGTTTTTGGAACAGTGGTAGAAGAGTAACCCTAGAGCGCTGTAGGGAAGTGTAGTGTAATGGCTAGGATTGCATGGTCTAGAGCCAGACTGCTAGGATTTGAATCCTCTACTAGCTGTGTAACTTCTGTGTACTCCTTTCAAGGAAGATAGAAGTAAACGCATTTCCCTATGAGAAATATGTTCATAGTTATTTAAAATAGTGCTTGCTGCTGCTAAGTCACTTCAGTCGTGTCCGACTATGTGTGACCCATAGACGGTAGCCCACCAGGCTCCCCCGTCCGTGGGATTCTCCAGGCAAGAACACTGGAATGGATTGCCATTTCCTTCTCCAATGCGTGAAAGTGAAAAGTGAAAGGGAAGTTGCTCAGTTGTGTCCCACTCTTCGTGACCCCATGGACTGCAGCCTACCAGGCTCCTCGGTCCATGGGATTTTCCAGGCAAGAGTACTGGAGTGGGGTGCCTTCTCCGAAATAGTGCTTGGCATGTGGTAAATTGATTAAATTAAAAAGTATATACGTTATTTTGTGATAATACGGTCAGATACATATATTAAGTGAATACAAGATGAGAGATCACCATAGGGGTATAGAGTTAGGTTCACAAAACTTCATGAAAAAGGTAAATCACCAGTTTTGAGTATTTTGATCGGTTTTTAGGAAGAAAAGATACTTTAAGAGGGGGAAGTCATTTGTACAAGAGCTGTAAGATTGTGTCTAGGCAAGTTAAGATACAATAGGAAACTGTCCCAGTTGAAGGTATTGTGCAATATTGCCCTTATAGGGAGTTGGTGATGGACAGGGAGGCCTGGCATGGTGCAGTCCATGGGGTCACAAAGAGTTGGACACAACTGAGCAACTGAACTGAAACTTAAGAGTCTGGTAAACTGAAGAGCTGGTTCAAATCCAAAAGCGGTTAGTTAAGCAGGGCCTAAGCAGTAAGAAAATTGTTTTGTACTTGAGATTCCATATAGGGAGGAAATTGGCATCAGGTAGTCTAGCTAGGAGGCCGATGTACACATTCAGTTTTGAAATGATGAGTACAGAGACTAAAGGAGAAATCAACAAAACTAAAAGTTTTATTATATGAAAAGACTAGAAACATAGACAAAAATCTGGCAAGATCAGGTAAAAAGGGGAGGTGTAAACCCTGAGAGTGAAAAGGGGAATATAATTACAGATAGATCAGATTAATAAGTGGAGAAAGCAATGGCACCCCACTCCAGTACTCTTGCCTGGAAAATCCCATGGATGGAGGAGCCTGGTGAGCTGCAGTCCACGGGGTCGCTAAGAGTTGGGCACGATTGAGTGACTTCACTTTCACTTTCATGCATTGGAGAAGGAAATGGTAACCCACTCCAGTGTTGTTGCCTGGAGAATCCCACGGACGGAGGAGCCTGGTGGGCTGCCGTCAATGGGATCACACAGAGTCGGACACAACTGAAGTGACTTAGCAGCAGCAGCAGATTAATAAGATAGTAGAAAATACTGTCAACAATTTAGATCAATAAATTTGAAAGTTAAGCAAAGTTGAAGTCCATGACAAGAAAGCTTAGAATAATCCTGTAACTGTTAAATAAGTTGAAGTAGTAGTTACATCTTAGCACAAAAATACCAGGCCCAGGTAATTCTACAGGAGACTTTTTAAGGAACAGGTCATTCTAATGTTCTACAAATCCAGAAAATAGAGTAGAAGAATTCATTCAATTCATTCTCTGTGAAGTTATTCTTAGTCCCAGAGCCAGTCAATGATAATATAAGAAAGGAAAATTATAGTCCCATTTTACTTATGAGTGCACATGGAAAAATTTTAAAGTGCAAGTCCACAGACCCTTAACTTCAACTTTGAAATCCATAACCTCTGAAAATCAAAAATTTTTGTAGAATTTGGCAGCATGATCTGATTTACTCTGTTCTTGGGAAAATCCTACTTGAACTGGTGTGTGAGGCTACATATAATCATTGTTTGTCTTATTTTAAAAAATATCCATATAGTTCACTGCAGATTGTTAGATGTATTTAAACGCAAAAAAAAATTCAACAGTATATAGAAGCTACTTGATAATATTTATTTCATTATTTTCCTGCTAATTTAGTGGAAAGCTACTAAATTATGAACAGATGAGAGCTTACTTGAGAACAGGTATCTATAAGTACGCAAACTAGTGAAATCACTTTAAATAACATCCTCATAAGGGAAACATCCTCATGAGGGAAATGAATTCCCTTTTCACCCAGTAACAAGATAGAATGTTTATGATATCACCACTTCCAGTCAATATTATACAGAGATCCTAGTTAAAGCAAAAAGATAAGGAAAAAATAATAAAAGCATGAATATTAGAAAGAAAACTTTCATCAGTGGCTGATGATATGATTGGCCTATGTAAAAGCCAAATAGGATCTACAGATTAATTATAAATAAAAGAGCAGAGTTAGTTCCATATATCATCAATAATCAAGTCAGTTGCATCTCTATACATCAGCAATGCTACTGCTAAGTCACTTCAGTCATGTCCGACTCTGTGCGACCCCATAGACGGCAGCCCACCAGGCTCCCCCATCCCTGGGATTCTCCAGGCAAGAATACTGGAGTGGGCTGCCATTTCCTTCTCCATTGTATGAAAGTGAAAAGTGAAAGTGAAGTCGCTCAGTCATGTCCGACTCTTGGCGACCCCATGGACTGCAGCCCACCAGGCTCCTCCATCCTTGGGATTTTCCAGGCAAGAGTACTGGAGTGGGGTGCCATTGCCTTCTCTGATACATCAGCAATAAATATCTAGAAAAAATAATTAGAGAAGACACCAGTTACGAAAGCATAGCAGATTATCTAGTGCCTGGGAGTAATTGTAACATAATGTGCAAACCTCTGTGTTGAAATGCATAAAACATTATTTTAAGTCATTAAGGAGTAAATAAATAGGGAGCAGTTGCCTTCCTGTCCATGAATGTGGCTTATCATAAAGAAGTTATTGTTCTTCAGACTCTACATCTCTAGCTTGTGTTGTTTCACTCAAAGTGTCAAAGATTTTTCAAGAAATTTTACACAGATTCTAATACAAATATGGAAGAGTAGATAGTAAATAAAAATATTGAGTAGGACACTTCTGAAGAAGAACGGCAGAGGTGGAGTGATGATATATGTGCTTATTCTGTCAAATTGTGTAGAACTTTAGTATTTAACACAGTGTGGTCTAGAGACAGTCACATTGACCAGTAAAATAGAACAGAGAGCTCCCAATATACAGACCTCTAACTCAGAACTGTCCTTCCAAGTCACCTAAGGCTGTTGAACACTTGAAATGTGGCTAATCTGAATTAGGATAAACTGGTCTACAGGGGTAAGTAAAGGCTTCCCTGAGACTTGTCATTTTTTAGATCTGATAGATGAATAGAACTTAACTAGGGGAGTGGTTGGGTGGATGGAAGAATATTTAATCCTGAATGAATAGAATGTGCATGTTCTTAAAGGAGGTCACTGTGACTAGTCAATGATCTAAAACAGTTGTTGACAAACTTTCTGTAAAGAGCTAAATAATAAGTATATGAGACTTTGAAGGTATAATACATCCTGTATCATAACTGCTCAGTTTTACTGTTGCAGTGCAAAAGCAGCCATGGACAATACATAAATGAATGAGTATGGCTAGTTTCAAAAAACAGGCAACAGGGTTAACTGGTCCGTGGCTGATACCTGATCTATGGGAGAGAATAGTACAAGGAGAGATTTGAGAGTGGGGACTGGACTCAGACCTTGTTAGTACTGTTGGACTTTTTGTTATTGACCCTAAGGGTAAATTGAAATAAACAGAGTTAGTGAATCTGGAATCACTTGTTTCAGTGTGTAGTATGGGTTGAGTGATATGGAAGACCAGTAGGCATTTACAGTAGCCTAAGGGAATCGTGATGAAAGATTTGAATAGTTGGAGTCGGGAGGGAGAATGGTGGCAATACGTAGAATGGGGTGGATTTGGTGACTATATTGCATATATGAGGGAAGGGTAAAGACGATGAATGAGAGAGGAAAGATACCACTCTCGTTTCTAGCTTGTGCAGCTTAATCAGTGATGATGCTGTTCCTTACATGAAGCGAAGTGAAGTCATTCAGTCATATCTGACTCTTCGACCCCGTGGACTGTAGTCTACCAGGCTCCTCTGTCCATTGATTTTCCAGGCAGTAGTACTGGAGTGGATTGCCATTTCCTTCTCCAGGGGGTCTTCCCGACCCAGGGATCGAACCCAGGTCTCCCGCATCCTAGACAGACACTTAACCGTCTGAGCCACCAGGGAAGTTCCTTACATAGAGCATTGGAAATTTGCCAGGTTTGGAGTTGAGGGGTAGAAATTAGAGTTCAGGTGGAGCTGTCAAGTAGGCATTTAGATATGCAGATCTTCAGAGAAGAGGTCTGAGTTGGAGATACATATTTAGGAGACAGTGAAGCAGAGATGGCAGTATTTGAAATGACATAGGGAGAGTGAATACAGTTGTCTAACACAGCCTTGAAGAGCTACCAACGTTGAATGGTCAGGTAGCAGAGGTGATCGTTAAAGGTAGGGAGAGTAAACATAAGATCACATACCCTTTCTTAGCTGATGGCCTCATCTGTAAATTAAGAATTACAATATTTTCCTTGGAATTGTGATAGAAATTGGAACTATGTGTTTCAAATGCCTGACATGTAGCAGTGCTCAATAAATGCTATTATAATGTGCTTCATGCCTGAAATATCCCAGTATACTCCATCTGTATTTCAGAATAGTCCTCTATCCCATTTGCTGGATTACTTTCCTGACTCATTTTTAAATACTCCTAAATTTTGCACTTAGGTGATTTCTGATCCTAAGTTTATGCACTTCTTTTCCTTCTTTTATTCTCTCTCTCTCAGAGAAAAGTTCATTCTCTTAACCTTTGTTCTTTGATTCTAGCATGGGAGCTATAGTCTAGGAATATTTTCTCAGGTTCCTTGGCATCTGGAAAATCATAACATTTGGGCATTAGCAGCATTTAAGAGAGGCTCAAAGACCTGATTGTCCTAATGTGGGCTTTAATTGTCATTTCTGCCAATTAGAGATGGCTTTATGCTTAATTATCTTTTGTTCTGTACCCCAAAAGGAGTTTAGTATTAGTTGGGGGAACAAGAGCTGCAAGATATTTCTTGATTTGGAAAGATTTGTAAGGATTATTTTCTTAAATCATGGCCCATTATACATATATATATATATCTGTGTAAAGGAAATTTTCTAAAACAATACCTACTTTATAAGTTATTTTGATTTTCTATCCTATTATAGTGAAAAAATAGGTGCTGGTTGTGATCTATTAAATTGATTTTGTAACTTACAAGTGCTTGTAAAACAGTGCTTAAGAGAATGAACTAAATGAGAAATTTTGAGTTGTATTGATAAAATTGCCAGTTTTTAATGCATGCATGCAGTGAAATGAGGTGTACTTGTCTTGTCTTCAGTATCCATTTTGGTGCTGTCCTCTTGATTCAAATAGTAAATAGTAGAATACTTGGTGAATTTTGTGGTGCATTAGAATAAGCTGGTATTCTAATGATTTTTCATTTTCAGTTTTTTTAAAAAGTTGTTTTCCTGTCGTTTCCAGGTTGTGAATCTTTTCATCCACTTATTTTTATTAGCAACTACCAACTGGTATTTTACTCTCAGATGTTCCTTCCAATCCATATTATTATTATTATTATTATTGTATTTTATTGTTCTTTTCTTACTAAAACTCCTCTATCAGTATCTTCGAAGATTCTGCTGCTTTAGCTGTTATACTAGGGCTTAGAGCCTGTTAAGGAAAGAATACCAAAGTAGGTATGTTTTCTTCAAAAAAAAAGTGGAAGAGTTATCTATACATTGAGTCAGAAGATGTTAATTTATTAGTAGTAAGTAATGAATTGATACCAAGCTATTACTATGGTAGATCCTTTAGAATAGTAGATCTTAAGTTTAGAATTATTAGACTTCTGACTTCTAGAACCTCAGTCTTTATTAAGTAAAATGCCCAGTTTGAAAATACTGTCAAGCCAAACAGTGAGTGGTAACAAGAATTTTCTCTTGATCTAGAAGTTGTTCATCCCAGATACAAAAGTAATGAAATTTGTGAAAATATGTCTGTGTTGAACTGCTGTTTGTCTGTATCAGAATGTATAAGTTATAGGGTAAGTTGTGTTTGTTTTTTTTTTAATGTGTATCACTTTTTTAGTGTAACCTTCTGACGGTTGCTTAAGTGACTGTCAGTGTTCACATCTGAGAGAAACTAGAGTCCTGAAAGAATTATATTTAAGGCTAACTAAAGCTTGGATGCTTGAAAAACTTACTATAAAAAGAGGAGTTCTTAGAGGTCAGATACAGATAATGTAGTTTGTACCTGTTTAATGAACAGGGTCATTTAATCAAGTCTTGAATTGCTTGACAGTTTCAGATTTTCTATTTTTTACCTACTTTTTTTTTTAATCTAAAGATTTCTGGGCAGTTGATACAGGGTGCCCATTGTATCTATTATTACCTTGCAGACACTTCCTTAAGAGAATAAGGTTCACTTTTGTAAAGGAAGTGTATTCAGAAGAATGAGAAAGCTGCTTTCCCAGATTCCTCAGTCAGCATCTTTTCCAGTTTCATTGCTGTGAGTTGGGTCCTGTCTCCATTCCTAACCAGTGAAGTCTGGCCAGGAGAATAGAATTATGCTGCTGAATGTTGACCTGAGCCTTTAGAGCTCTGGGTGAGGTTGGCTTACCCAAATTTTAGGGTAATTTCTAAGGGATGAAAACCAGTGTCTACTGCAGGCTGGATTTATATCTTGTTTATAGTTGATCTCCATGTCCTCGCACAATGTGTTGTACTATGATCAGTTGAAGTCAGTATGAATATATGACTTTTTTTTGTAGTGATAAAAAACAACCATTTATTTATATGTTTTAATAATTGCATTTATTTGACTCAAGTAAATTGTTTTTCTATCCAATAAGCCTCTTACTGAATGCTTGCTATGACAGGAACACTGTCCAAAGTTATGACTTGGTTGTGGGCTCTGCTCTCAGGAATTCAGTCTAGTAAATTTGGCTTTGTTGAATATTGAGCATTTTTTATATTTTCATCAAGGTTAGTAAAACTTCTGGTATCTCTCATTTGGAAAGCATTT
The DNA here is from genome assembly GCA_006410615.1 of Neotragus moschatus. Classification (NCBI taxonomy): domain Eukaryota; kingdom Metazoa; phylum Chordata; class Mammalia; order Artiodactyla; family Bovidae; genus Neotragus; species Neotragus moschatus. The sequence goes on from SJYA01002821.1 coordinate 1,205,736, forward strand.
ACTTAGGTGTCTTTAGTAACAGCTTCTGTTGCTTTCATACTGGGTAATTGGCTAAATATGTTCTACCTCTGATTGATTAGTTCTAAAGTGTTTCAGAAATTTCTCATGAAGTTAAAATTGGTTTCTTTAGTAGCATTTCTGGTGCTGGTGACATCAATTAATTGTATGAATTGTATGACATAAGTGTGAATATATGAGTATTTCTGCCTGTATTTTACTGTTTGCTGTTTCTTTGGATTTGGTTTTTGCTGTGGGTTTGACCAAGATCTATTACTCTTCAAATTCAGAATGAAATGTAATTCAGAATGGTTAGTGTTTAAAGTATATTTTGATTGGCATGTTCTAATAAACTTATTTTAAATGATTCTGTCAGTGGTATGCTTGTTTTTTTAGTAATTTAAGAGCAAATGTCTATGTCTTCAGTGTGTGTTTCTATTCAGACTGGTTTTTCTTAGCTTTCATAGTAGTATGTTGAATGTTTAGCAAAACCTGGCATAGCTCAAATTATTGAAATTACTCTTAGTTCTATAGCATTGTAATTTTTAGAATATGTTTTAGAATATGGAGCCTATATATGAAGTGAAGTAAGTCAAAAAGAATAACATTAATACAGTATATGAAAATATATATGGAATTTAGAAAGATGATAACAATGACCCTATAGGCAACACAGCAAAAGAGATGTAGATGTAAAGAACAGACTTTTGAACTCTGTGGGATGGGATGATTTGAGAGACTCGCACTGAAACATGTATATTACCATACGTGAAACAGATGACCAGTGCAAGTCCGATGCATGAAGCAGGGCACTCAAAACCAGTGCTCTGGAACAACCCAGAGGGATGGGGTAGGGGAAAGATGTAGGGGGAGATTCAGGATGGGGAGACACATGTACACCTATGGCTTGATTAATGTTGATGTGTGGTAAAACCACCACAATATTGTAAAGTAATTAGTCTCCAATTTAAATAAAGAAATTAATTTAAAAGAAAAAAATATATCAAGGAGGCACTTAACTCCTATAACACAGAATATGTGTTCTTACTATAATTTTATATCAGTAGGCAGTTGTTACTCTTCCAAGACTTATGAGTCTAAAGGGTTATCAATTTTATGTGCTCCAAAATTTTATTTACTGCAAATTGTCCTGCTCAGCCCTAGAAGAGTTATTTCTACAGTAGGTATTGTTTTATAATTTTTAGCTCTTAACTTTTTCTTATCATCATAGTCGGTGTGTTGAAAGAGCCGTCAATAGGACTTAATCTGTGACTATGTAGAGAGACACCTCAGAGGAAGGACGACTGCTTTTTAAAAGTAGTAATTTTTGATGTTTGCAGTTCTTAGAACAAAATATCAAGGGTCTGACAAAAGTGGTCTTGAGAAAGTAACTTTGTCCAAATAAAAGGTACATTTTGCATGTGCATGTGTAATTGTTTTGAGCTTTCTGGAAATTGTTCTTAGCCTTTGGGAATCTAAGGAAGGGTTTGGGAAAAAGGAAAAATGCCCATTTGCAAAACTTTAGTAGCATTTTAAAGGTTTCTTATGTAGTTACTAAAACTGTGGACTCTCGAACCTTTGTTGATGTAAGAGGAGAACACACTTGAATTTTTCTTCATTCTTTACTGATGTTCTGATTGTTGGATTAGCACATTACCAGAGTACTAGAAAGAACCTAACAGATGACATGAAAAGCAAAGGGAGAAGTAGTGGTTTTAAGAATAAAATGCTGGGTATAATATAAAACTTATTTTCCTTTTAATACACTTGAAAATAAATATTTAGGGAAGCTGGGAAGAAATCTACTCATCCTTTACTGGAATAGATTTTGCTAGGTCCCTCTCCTGGTGGTGGTGTTCAGTCGCTAAATTGTGTTCAGCTTCCTCATCCTTCACTGTCTCCTGGAGTTTGCTCAGATTCATGTCCACTGAGTTGAGTTGATGATGTGACTCCAGATTTTTTTTTTTTTGGTAATAAAGTTGTTAATGGCATTAATAAAATGCCTGCCAGGTAGATGATATATGTGGAAATGCTTTATAGGAAGATGTCATCTTAGAGATTAATCAGTGTGAGAACCATTTTGTCTGATTAGTATATACAAGAACCCAGACCACATTTTATTTGCCCTCAGTTATTTTCTCTTCCCTCTTTTCACATAGTGTTAGGTTAAAGGGTGTCAGAGAGTATTTACAATATCTCTCATTTGTAAAGTATTTGGAGTCTCAGCACCTAACATTTCTTATAGAACTGGTTTTTTTCTAAAGTATTAAGTAGATCTTCACAGAATACTGCTGCTGCTGCTAAGTCGCTTCAGTTGTGTCTGACTGTGCAACCCCATAGACAGCAGCCCACCAGGCTCTGCTGTCCCTGGGATTCTCCAGGCAAGAGCACTGGAGTGGGTTGCCATTTCCTTTTGCAGTGTATGAAAGTGAAAAGTGAAAGTGAAGTCATTCAGTTGTGTCCAACTTTTCGCGACCCCATGGACTGCAGCCCACCAGACTCCTCCATCTGTGGGATTTTCCAGGCAAGAGTACCCACTAAAGACTTCTTTCTTATATTGGTGTGTTATGCTATGGGCTTCCCTAGTAGCTCAGCTGGTAAAGAATCTGCCTGCAATGTGGGAGACCCAGTTCGATTTCTGGGTCAGGAAGATCCCCTGGAGAAGGGAAAGGCTCCCCACTCCAGTATTCTTAGGCTTCCCTGGTGGCTTAGCTGGTAAGAAATCCACCTGTAATGTGGGAGACCTGGATTTGATCCCTGGGTTAGGAAGATACTCTGGAGAAAGAAACAGCTACCCACTCCAGTATTCTTGCCTGAAGGATCCCATGGACAAAGGAGCCTGGCGGGCTACAGTCTATGGGGTCGCAAAGAATTGGACACAGCTGAGCGATTAAGCACACACACACATGCTATGGTGTAATATTCTTCCAGCATAATCACTTTATAGTAGTTTTACTGCTTTGTAGTTCGGTAAGTTTTATTTTTATTATTACATTTTAAGCTTTTTGAGGGCTGTTATGATTATCATTCATCTTTGTGTACCCTATAGTAGTGATTCTCAGTCCTGAATTAAAAAAAAAACTCAGACTTCTCAGGGCTCTATTTATAGCCATCTCCCAAATTTGAATTCTCAGTCCTTATTATCAGCCTAGCACAATGGTTCTCAACCAGGGTCAGTTTTGACCTGCAGTGAGCATCTGGCAATGCCTGAAGACATTTTTGGCTGTCAGAACTATGGTGGGGGTTTGCTTCTGATAGCTGTTGGGTAAAGGCCAGGGATGCTGCTAAACACCCTGCAATTCAAAATGTCAATAATACTGAAGTTGAGAAACTCTGTCTAGCTGAATGGGTCTTTAAGGAAATTCCTGTGCGTTCTAGAAGTCAATCATATGAGGCATGTTTGTACCTGCTCATTAGGAGAGGCAGGTTTTTCCTTACAGGTCATAGATATTACTTCCTATCCTTACCATGATTGGTTAAGAATGTATTATCATGAAGGAGGTACTCTGGGTCTAAGCTACATGCTATTGCTATTTATTTTAGTTGGCTGATCTTTATTCTGCCATAAAATATGCTTCCATTTCATTGTCACGGTCTTAGTTGAGGTTCTCATAACTTCCTACTTGGATTATTGCAGTGACCTTTTTAAGAAAAATTTGATTCATTGTAGATGGACATACCATTGTAAGAAATAATGCAGAAAGATTCCATGTACCCTTTGTCCAGTTTCCCACAAAGGTAACATCTTACAAAACTAGTACAATATCACAAACAGGATATTCACATTAACCCATGGGTCTTTCGAGTCTACCAGCTTTGCTTGTACTCGTGTGTGTCTGTGTATTCTGTGAAGTTTTTCACGTGTGTAGCTTTGTGTGCCCTGTCCTGCACAATACCTAGCATGATGTTATGTACATGGTAAATGCTCAGTTCTTAAATACTGTTGAAGATACATTACCTTATTCCAAATGAAGTTGCATAGAGTTGGCTGTTAATTCTTCTTGTAGTTTTATGATAGGAATCATTATTTTGTATGAATCTTGATTTTATTAGGTTCAAATACTTAAGTATAGGTACACCTATATATAATGACTCCGATAGGAACAAAAGGTATAATGAAACTATTTGCAAAACTGGTAAATAAACCAACAGTACTTTTTATGTTTATTAACAGAAACATTATATAGTGAATGCTTTCTCAGACGCCTGTTTATCATTTTGTTTGCTTCTTTTAGTGTTGACTGAGCACCCATGTGCCAGATACTGTGCCAAGGTGTAGGTAATAAAAAGGAAATTTACCCTTTAATAAAAAGGAAATATTCTAGGACAATTTCTAGAGTATTTTGGAAGTCTTACCAATAGGGCTTCTTATGCATTCACTGTAGAGAGTAAGGAAAAATCAAGGTTGATTATTAATTCATGGTATAAGCAATGGTATAAACGAGTAGGTTTAGATTTACTGGGGTAGTGAAGAATACTAAGCTAAGGGTGAAAAGTTTCAGATCAGAGAGAATCAGGACATCTGTTTTGTGCCTTTTATATTATGTTAAAATATCTGTGTTGACATCCCAGTGGAAGTATAAAGGTTAGATGTATGAATCTGATACTCAGAGGAAAGAAAAGTTTTCAGGATAGAAGAACATTGAAAGCCATGAATTTAGATAAATTCACATAAGGACAGAGAATGGGTGGAGAAGGGAGAACTTAGAACTGACACTGGGTAAACCAGAAAGAGTTATAGTAGATGAAACTGAAAAAGGAATTCTTGGGAAGAAAAGAGGAAAAACTAGTAAAGAGTCATGACATGGGAGCCAAGAGAGCAAGTGTTTAAGGAAGAAGTGATCAATCAAGAAGGTTGCTGAGAGCTCAAGAGGAGTGAAAAGTTTCTTTTTGATTTGATGGTGTAGAGGTGTCTGATTTAACAAGCATTTCAGTGGAACGGGAGAGAAAGCCAGATGGAAGTAGGTTGAAGAGTGAATGGGATGTGGAAAAGTAGAGATTGTAAATGTAGATGACATCTTCAAGAAATTTTTCTGTGAAGAGGAGCAAGAATTGGGACAGTAGAGCTCAATATGGAATCAAAGGAGGGTTTTGTTTTTGTGTTTGATTTTTAAAATGAGAGATAGTATATTTATATATTCATAAGAATGACCCAGGAGAGGGATAGATGGATGAAATATGAATTGAGGACATTAGGAAGAGAGAGGGTAGGTAGTGCTTGTAGTTACATGAGTCTCTTTAATTGCCCAACTTCTCAATTTTTTAGCATGCTGTGTGATACATTGAGAATCTGTGTGGGACAGAGTATGTAAGGAGAGAAAACTCAAATTGGAAGCTACTGGGGAAAAATTTGATTTCCTATCTCTCTCCTTTTTGAAAACAGGATTACAATTTATGTATTGTAGACAGTTTTTTTTCCATAGGCATAATTTTTAAAATCTTGATTTTTTTTTTTTTCCTGGTTACACAAGTAATCTTTATCTTCTCAGAAAGCATTTTATTTACAAAAGGAACTGTACAACTTAGAGTGAAAATTCTGTGTAACCTCACCCCAACCTTTTTTCTTTCCTTCCTTGTTTACCATCCTCTAAACTTAGAGGATTGTTGTCAATACTTTAGTATTTGTTTTTTAATTTTTTCTTTAATATTAACATAAATGAATTACTTTGAAATGAAATTATATACTATTTATCTGGTTCCTAAACTTTAACCTATATTAGTATATATAAATCTGTTGAAATCAACCTTCTTAATTCATCCTTGTTATCCATAATTTTGGTATACTTGATCTGACAAGAACTGAAGGAGATCATTTAAAATTTTCTGTTTCCTTAGAGGTACATATTTGTGCTATAGTTTGTTGTTGCTTCTTGATGGGTTGAATTCTGGCTAATTGTCATGTGAGTCTTTTTTGTATGGTTCACAGCTTTTTGCTTTGAAAACAGCAACAGGGTTAACATTACTCTTGTAAAAACAAAAATCATTCTTTTTTCCATCATTTTGTTCTCAACTTTTAGGAGTGTCAGTTAAAATGACATGTGGTTAATCGAGTTTAGTTTTTTTTATACCAAGTCTGAAAGTCTTTTATAAATTACCTGATCTTATTCCATTTAGATATTTAAAAAAATCTTTTTTAATCTTCATTTTTGGCTGTGCTGGATCTTCGTTGCTACATGGACTTTTCTCAGTTTGCAGGTGGTGGCGCTACTCTCTAGTTGCAGAGCTCGGGTTTCTCATTGCATTTGCTTCTCTTATGGCTGAGATTGGGCTCTAGGGCACGCGGCCTTCAATAGTTGGCGGCAGTAGTTGTGGTTCCTGGGCTCTATAGAGAACAGACTCAGTAGTTGGGGTGCACGGGCTTGGTTGCTGTGAGTCATGTGGGATCTTCCCGGTCCAGGGATCGAACCTGTGTGTTTCAGTTTTCTTTTTTCTTATTTTCTATTTTTATTTTTCATCAGCAAAAAAGAAAGGAGCTATTAGTTTATTTGAGGCTTCTTTTTAAGTCTATATTGAATCCCAGCTTCAGTTTATCATCCTTAATCCTTCATAGTATATCGTGATACCCTGTTGCGTATTAACATAATTACTTTATCTTTTACTCCCCACCACCTTTTTTAGGATAGGTTGAAGCTTTTGGTTCTGGCATACTAGTTGTTTAATTTTTACATTCTGTACATTGGCTCACAAAATTACAGATAATATTCTGTTTAGTAGCTATACCACTCTAACTCAGAATTAGTTTTGTGTTTAAGTGTTAATTTTTATGTTTTTCAAAGCACACATTTTCCAAATGTAAGTTATTTAATACTGATGATGTTTCATTGTGGTTTAATTGAACTATAGTTGATTTTGAATGTTTTATTAGTTTCACATGTATAGCAAAGTGATTCAGATATTATGTATGTATGTGTATATGTATATTTTTCATATTCTTTTATCTTGTAGCTTATTACAAAGTACTGAGAATAGTTCTCTGTGCCAAGCAGTAGGTCCCTGTTGGTTACCTACTTTATATATACTAACATATATATATATATATAAATATATATATAAATCCTAAACTCCTAATTTATCTCTGTGTCCCCTGCTCTCCACCCAATGATGTTTCATTATGTGATTAGGATTTGTAAGAAGGCAGTTTGAGAGTGCTGTCATTTAAATATTAATTATTACATATTTGAGAACTTTATAGTTCGTTTTAGAGTTGCTTATTACCCATATTTGGATGATGCACCAAGTAAAAAATCCTCGACAAATCTTTTCCTCATGAACATTCCTATAGAAGAGTTTTCTGACTTTTTAGGTTTTCATGAGACCTTTGAGGCTAGCCTGATATTTTTTCACCATTGTTGGTCATTGGTTTCTTTTACCTAAATGCTTTTTAAGATTTCTGAGGCTTACCAGTTCTGCAGCATATCTGTAACTTGATGCTTTATTCCTGTTTTTTGTTTATCTTCCTTGGTGCATGATGAGATTATTCTGTCTGCAAGTTAAATTCATTATTTCAGAAGAGACCTTGACTTGTACCTTGACTTTGTACCTTTTTCTTCTTTACAAACAGTATTCCAGATCATTAAAGTATATTAATGAACAAAGCAAATAAAAATCCCTGCCCTTGTGAGGAACTTAAATTGTAGCAGTCATACACCAAAACGATGATGATACATGAGAAAATCATATAGTGTTGTGGATAGGAAAAGCAAGCAGTGTTAGAGGGATTGGAAGTTCTGGGCAGGAGACAGGCCATAGATTACAATTTTTAATAGTTTTTAATAGTCAGTGTAGGCCTCATTGAGAAGGTAAAGGGAACAGAAGTTGCAGAAGTCCAAAAAGTAGGAGCATGTGTTGCATGCTGAAAAAGCAAGTGAGCCATGTAGTTGGAGGAAAGGGAGTAAAATGAAGGAGGAGGTAGAGGAAAATAAGGTCAGAATAAAAAAGAGGCAGAGTTCAAGGCATGCAAGATTGTATATGCCCTTAAAGGCCATTATTTGTGGAGTCATTACTCTGGTTGCCTTATTGAGAATGGTTTCTAGGGAATGATGTCAGAAGCAGGGAGGATTGATTAGGCAGTCAACACAATAAGATAGTTAAGATGTGGGTAATTGCTGTATCATACATTTGAAAGTAGGATGTGAGAAAACAAGAGGTATCAAAGATGACTCCAAGATTTTAGTCTGGCAACTGAAAAAGGATGGAATTGTCAGCAATTGAGATGTATATAGAAGGCTAAAGATGGAGTGCGTTTTAAGGAAATAAATCATTAGGAGTTGAGTTTTGCACATGTTAGGAAATGTCTCAGATATGCAAGTGAAAATGTCAGGTAGAATGTTCCAAATGAGTCTAGAGATCAGGAGAAAGAGAGCTGAGCTAGAGGTATTGATTTGGGTTATCAGCATATGGGTGACATTACCAAGAGGGTGATTATAGATATTGAGGGAAAAAAAGACAGGGACTGAGGCCTGGGGTGTTGCCAGTATTACAAGATTGCCAAGAGGGACCAGCAAAGGAGACTAAAAAGGGGAGAACAAGTGAGATAACAAAGGTAGTCTCCTGAAGTCTATTCAAGAGAATAACTGTTGAAAGGTTAAGAGGAGAGCTGAAAACTGACTATTGCAGAACAATCACTTATAATAATAATAAGAGCAGATTTAGTGAAGCGATGAAAGTGATTAAGTTGAAGTGAAGTCTGACTCTTTGCGACCCCATGGACTGTAGCCTGCCAGAGTCCTCTGTCCATAGAATTCTCCAGGCCAGAATACTGAAGTGGGTAGCTGTTCCCTTCTGCAGGGGATCTTCTCAACCCAGGGTCTCCTGCGTTGCAGGCGGATTCTTATCATTTGAGCAAAAGATTAATTTGAGTACATATAAAAGGGAATGGAAAAAGAGGAATTGGAGACAACTAGTATAGGTGATTTATGTGGAGTTTATTGTTGAGTTGCTCAGTCATGTCTGTCATTTTGTGACCCCATGGACTGCAGTACACCATGCTTCCCTGTCCTTTACCATCTCCCAAAGTTTGCTCAGACTGATGTGCATTGAGTTGATGAGGCCATCCAACCATCTCATCCTCTGTTATCCCTTCTCCTTCTGCCCTCAATATTACCCAGCATCAGGGTCTTTTCCAATGAGTTTGTTCTACGAAAAGGAATTTGCATTCTGGAGCAGTTGCTCGCAGGGAGAGGAAGATTGACTTCTTTTTAAAATGGGAGCAAAAGTGGTTTTAGTGTGTGTCAGAGAAATGATAAAGTAGAAAAGAGGACTCTGATGATCTTTTCCACTTTATTCTGATATTTTCAATCATTGAGTGTTTTACCAAAGAGTGTATTCATTTCTTTAATGGGTTTTTTCTTCACTTTCTTTACATCTTACCTCTGGTTGTCTCATTTCTTCTTTCATCTTTTATTTCAAGAATCCCATCTTAAAGACAATAGAGAAGTCCAAAATTTGTTGTTTCCTAGATTTATTCTTTGTAAACTACCTCAACTGTTCTTCCTACCAGTTTTCTTCAGTTGATTGATTACTTGTGAATTGAGATATTGTTTTTTTCAGTGTTATTGATTATAGTATCTACTTCAGGATGTTGCTTAGTTTTTCTCCTTTGTTGTGTTGCTGATACTGCTGAAGGGGAAGAGCCAATTCTGTAGAGAGCTATTAATATACCTTTTTCTGTTTACTTACTCTAATGATAGTTTTTAATATCTACTAGACACTTAGTAATGTTGTTTATATTATTTATGAAATGGAATGTTTGTTTTACTAGATAAACTTTTGCAGACATGAGATTTACCTAAGTGGCCAGAAAAAAAGACCATGGGTATTTGTATTTAAGCAGAAATTAAGATTTATATGTAATAATGAATCAGAAGTTGAATTATCATAAGTCAGATTTGTTTTCTTACTAGCACAGTTATTTAATTGGGGGCTGCCATTTCTGACTAATGATTGGTCAAAAGCTATAGATGTAAATGACCAAATAACCATATGCCCCATCTTTTTTCTTGCATTTCAGAAAACCTTGATGGCAATAGAAGTTGTCATCATCTAGCCTCAGACAGTTTAATTTATGAAATAGATTTTGTATTATATAAATTATTTTAAATTGGTATAAATTTGAAGCTATAGATTAGTAACTCTTAACTAAGGGTTGTATATTAGAATTATGTAGTTTTTCAAAATTCACATTTTTAAAGAACTCTCTGAAGCAATTTTTGTGCCTAAGAACTGTCACTTTATAGAGCTTCCCTGGTGGCTCAATGGTGAAGACTCCGCATGACAATGCAGGAGACATGGGTTCGATCCCTGGTCTAGAAATTTCCCACATTCTCTGGAGCAACTAATCTTATGCACTACAACTACTGAACCCATGTGCCACAACTACTGAAGCCTAGAGCTTCAGTACCTAGAGCCTGTACTCTGCAACAAGAGACGTCTCTGCAATGAGAATTCCTTGCACCACAACTGGAGAGTAGTCCATGCTCGCAGCAACTAGAGAAAAAGACCAAATGCAGCCTAAATAAATGAAAGAACTGTCACTTACAGAAAAAAGTTATAGACATTTTTCTTCATCATGAAAGCTAATATAGGAGTGTCTAATTCAAAACTACTTTCCTACACAGAATTTTATTTTGTAGCAGTATAAATTAGTAGAAAAATTGGTAAAGTCTCCTAAGTTTTTTACGTATTTTCCCCCCCACAGTGTGTGTGACCTGTAACTTGACTGTCAAGCAGTTAAATGTTAGTAAATTATCCCTTTAGAGTTTGCCAGAAATTTCATGCTATAAGCCACCTAGCCTTTCATTCCCTCAGATTAGTGGTGTTGAATCTGCAGAATTGAGTAACTTGCCCTTGTACCTTTATGGACCTTGAGAGATAGCCCCTCAGCATAACTCAGAGACATATAACCCCAATTCTAGTAGAGTGTTCAGAATTTAGATTATTTCCTAAAGGGTAGTATGAAAAGCAAATTTCTTAAGAGTTGATTGGAGCAGTTAGGACTAGCTAACTTTTCTTTTTCCTTTAGTTGACATTGCAGATTAAGATCTTTTATTTCTGTTGCTGCTACTAAAGGCTTGGCATTGCTGTTATCATTAATTGGCTTAAATGTAGTCTTTTTTCACCAGTTGTTATTATCATTCTAAACAAAAACACCCATCATTGCCTTAGTTTTTACTTTTCTAATCAAATGGTGCTTCTAGTAGTTCGCACACTAGAAAGCATCTTAATGGTCCTCCCAAGAAAGACGACAACCCAGCCACTGTATCCCTACCTCAGCTCATTTCTGCTTTCTTGCACTTTGTTTTGTTGGTGGTAGTGGTTAGTGGAAGGATCCTTTAAGGAGTAGGAAGAATGCACACTACTTGACTTGATGGGCTAGGCCTTGAGCCAGGTCGAGTATTCCAGTGCTTTGATGGTGACATTCCAAACACCTAGTTATACTGTGTGTAATCTGTATCACCAGAGTGATGGTATATGAAAATTTAGAAGTTGGATTTCATGAACTCTGGGTGTTGGTGGACTTAATTGACTGTTAGTGTTAGTTGCTCAGTTGTGTCTGACTCTTTACAACCCCATGGACCTTAGTCCACCAGGCTCCTCTGTCCATGAAGTTCTCCAGCAAGAATACTGGAGTGGGTTGCTGTTCTTTCCTCCAAGGGATGTTCCTGACCCAGGGATCAAACCTGGGTCTCCTGCATTGTAGTTGGATTCTTTACCATCTGAGCCACCAGGGAAATTGCGTAACTCGGAACTTGAAAGAATATTGAAAGGTCAATCCATCCGAAGGAGAGATGCCACTGGGAAGAATCGGAAATTAAAATGAGGGCTGTTGCTTTAAGCATTGAAACCTCAGCCTGTGCTCCCTTTCTGCCCTACCGCCCTCCCACACACGTTTTTCTGATTAGAAATAGCATGTTTTTATCTGATTTGTAAGTTAGTTACAATACTTACGACATATAAATACACCCTACTTAAGGAAGACTGACTCAGAATCTCCTTAAGGGTTGAATTTCAGGCAGTATTTCCTTAGTTTTTGAAATGTTCACTCCCTGGTTAAGTTATTTTCTCCCAATGCAAGATTGAAATTACACTTTGAAAATTCTTATGTAACTTTTTACTATTGTGAAAATGTTTTGTTCATTGCTAATAAAAATTACATTTTGGGGTGCCTAGTAAAATGTTTTTAATAGAACTAAATTAACAACTCATTTCCCACTGGGATGTTACTTTCTTTTATAAAAAATATCTTAATGTTTAAGAAATATTCAATAGATACTATGGAAGAAAATGGGGAAATAAGACGTAAATGATGAAACTAGACACTCATAGAGTTGCATAGCTTCATTATATAATCAATAGTTAAAGCTATGTTATGCTTACTAATATAGCTATGCACAAAAATCTCACTTGGAACTTCCCAAAGACCAAATAACAAATGCAGCAATTAACATACCACACTTGAACTATGAATTGTGTCATGCTTACTCCTTGTTCCTCCTTTTCAGTGGCGTTGAAAAATGATCTTTTCTAATTTTCCTGCCTATCCAGTTTTCTGTTATTTTCCAAAGAGAACAGTTTCTTCTGTTCAGCCATTTTTTGTCTGTTCACTTTTGTCTCTTGGTCAAGTTGCTGTTGATAGCAGAATTTATTTATTGAATCCCATATTGATGCACATTTGGGTTGTTTGTAACTTTTAGATACTGCTTTTGATACAAATTGTGTACTTATGTTGGTTTATACTAATGTTATTTAAAGGGAATTAATTAAAATAGTTTTAACTTAAATATGTTTTCTTATAGCAGAAAAAGAAAACTAAGAACTTCAATCCACCAACACGTAGAAATTGGGAAAGTAATTACTTTGGGATGCCCCTCCAGGATCTGGTTACAGCTGAGAAGCCTATACCACTGTTTGTTGAAAAATGTGTGGAATTTATTGAAGATACAGGTAGGATAGAAGTTATCATTTCAAGAGGTTTGATTTAAAATTTTACTTTAGCTACACCAATAGTTTGTCGGATGTTCCTGATTCAAACTAAAATTTGAATAAAGTATGTCATTCTCATTAGGATTAATTATCTTGCATATTTTAGACATAACCGTCTGATATTTGAAAGCAGTTTTTTTGTTAGCCAGTCATGCTTTTATTAGACTTCTCTTTATTAAATGACAAAGTTAGATCCTAGAATGTTAAATTAATTCTGGAATTTAAAATAACTCAGTTATTAAATTATGCCAGTATTTAATCATAGGTATGATTTAAGGTAGTAGTTTGAATGTTTTTAAAATGTTTAAGTCTGATGCTGTTTTTTAACTCATTTTACACATGAATTTTTCCTTTTAAAATTCATAGCAGTATTTATGAATACACAAGAGGTAGCTTGTTTGTGATGTTATTTATTCAGGAGCACTAGCTTAATATGGTTTATATGATTTGAGTTTTATTTGTAAGGCATGTGTAGATATCCTCACTGTTTTAAAAACAAGCCTGCTCTTTATGTCTATTTCATCCAATCAGTCTGTTACTGAGGGTTGGACTAGTCACAGTTGAGGAATATAGGCAGAATATTATGTTTATGTGCATTTAAAATGAATAGAAGTTAACCATGAAACTGTAGTGATCTGAATAGACTACAGAATTTAATGGTTTGAAAACATGAGCTAATTTCATTATAGTTCTATTTATTCTTAATGACCTTTTGATGAGCATTTTTTTAAAAAATAAAGTTAGGCAAATGTCCTATCTAGAAAGCTCATTTTTACTTCAGTATAAATGGTGAAATTATATTAATTGATTTTTAAATGTTAAACTAACCTGAGATTCCTGGGATAAATACAACTTGGTCTGTGTTATTGCTGGACCCAGTTTGCTAAAATGTTAAGGATTTCTGCATTCTAAGAATTAACAATTTATAGTTTTCTAGCAGTGCCTTATATCTGGTTTTGGTATCAGGGTAAAGCTGGCATCACAGACTGAGTCTGTTTTCTGGAAAAGATTGTATAGAATAATAGTTCTTTATTAAATTTTGGTAGAATTCACCAGCGAAACTATCTGGACCTGGAATTTTGTGAGGAGGCTTTTAACTATAGATTAAATTTCTTTAATGGATATAGGACTGTACAGATTTTCAGTTTATTCAGTAAGCATTGACTGTGTCTTTCAGGGAATTTGTCCTTTTCATTCAAGTTGCTATAAGGTGGTTTATAAAATTCCATATCATACTTTCGATTCCTCTTTTGTTTTTGGCATTACTAATTTCTTTTTTCCCTCTTGTTAGAAGTTTGTCCATTTTATTGATCTTTTCAAAGAACCAGCTTTTGATTTTTTTGATTTTTCTTTCTCTTTTGTCCATTTCTAAATTCAGTGAATTCTACTTTTTGCTTTCATTTGATTCTTTTTAATAGTTTCTTAAAGTATAAACCTAGATTAATGATTTTGTCCAGTCTTCTATACTGTTTAGCATTTAAAATTTTCCTATAAACATTATTTTAGCTGTACACCACGGTCTTAATGCCGTTTCCATTTTCATTCAGTTCAGGATACTTTGTAATTTCCCTTTTGAGTTTTTAATTTAACACATTAATTAAGTTTTATTTCAAATGTTTTCCAGATAACTTTCTCTTGTTCATTTATAGTTTAATTTTGTTGCAGTTGAAAACAGTTTGACTTCAGTGTAACTTTATTGAGACTTGTTATTTATAGCCCAGAATGTGGTCTGTTTTGAAGAATGTTCCTTGGGAACTTGAGCAAAATGTTTACTAAGCTATTGGATGAAGGAGTCATCCAATGTCAGGTCAAGTTGTTTGAGAATATTGGTCAAGTCTTATCTGTCCTTACCGATTTTCTTGTTGACTTGTTTTTTTAACTGAGTACTGTTAAAATCTTTAATCATGATTGATACTTGTCTGTTTCTCCTTTGAGTTGTGTTAGTTTTTGCTTCATGTGTTTTGAAATTTGCTTAGTTCCACATATATTTAGGATTATGTCTTTTTTAATGAAATAGTATCTTTATGATGCATTCTCCTTGTTTTGAAGCCTTCTTAATCTAAAATTAATGTAGCAAACTGCATTTTCTTTCTTTTTTTCTATATGCTATATCTTTTTTTTAAATCCTTTTAATTGTATCTTTTTATTTAATGGAGTTTCTCATGGACTGAGTTTGAAAATCTACTCTTCTTAGTGGAGTATTTATTAGATCATTGGCTTTTTATGTAATTATCAATTTAATTGTTTTTAAATCTTCTGTCTTGTTTTTATTTTTTGTCCCATGTGAACATTATTCCTTTTCTGTTTTTTGCTTTCTTTTGGATTAGCTAAAAACTTTTTACTTTTATTTTAACCCCAGCATCCAGTTACAATGTTTATCTGTTAGGGTTATTTTAAGTGGTACTCTCAAATTTTAAATATATATCTTTAATCACGATTCATCTTAGACAACATTACACCAGCATAATGTGTAGCTTAAGAACCTTGAAACAGTACATTTAACCCTCCTATCCCTTGTTCTATTATATGCTTTAAATTTACAGTATTTTAAGTATCATAGTGTATGTTCATAATTTTTACTTTAAACAAGTAATTATCCTTATTTTCAGAAGATTTTCTTAAGTTATAATCCTCTTAGAAAACAGCTTTATAAAAATATAATTCACATACTCTACAATCTACCCATTTAAATTGTACAGTCCAGTGGTATATTTGTATGTTCACAGAGTTGTGCAAGCATCAGCACATTCAATTTTAGAGCGTTTTCATCACTTCAAAGTAAACCCCATCCATTAAGCAGTCAGTTCCCCATTCTCCATACTCATCATCCCTTAACTTTCTGACTGTATGCATTTGCCTATTCTGGTCTTTTGTGACTGTCTTCTTTGCTTTAACGTAGTGTTTTATAGCATCCATGTTAGCGTCTCTCACACTTCATTTTTTAAAAATAATTTATATTTATTTTTGGCTGTGCTGGGTCTTTGTTGCTGTGTGGACTTATCTCTAGATGTAGGGCATGGGCTTCTCATTGCAGTGGTTTGTCTTGTTGCCGAGCACTGGCTCTGGGGCATGCAGGCTTTAGTAGTTGCGGACGTGGTCTTAGTAGTAGCAGCTCCCGGGCCCTAAAGCACAGGCTCAGTGGTTGTGGCGCATGGGCTAACTTAGCAGCATGTGAAGTTTTCCCAGATCAAGCCCTGAATTCATTTCTCCTGCATTAGCAGACAGACTACCACTGAGCCACCGAGGAATCCCCATTCATTTTTATTGTTGAATTTTCCTGTGGTCATGTATGGATGTGAGAGGTGGACTGTGAAGAAGAATTGATGCTTTTGACCTGTGGTGTTGGAGAAGACTCTTGAGAGTCCTTTGGACTGCAAGGAGATCCAACCAGTTCATTCTGAAGGAGATCAGCCCTGGGATTTCTTTGGAGGGGATGATGGTAAAGCTGAAACTCCAGTACTTTGGCCACCTCATGAGAAGAGTTGACTCATTGGAAAAGACTCTGATGCTGGGAGGGATTAGGGGTGGGAGGAGAAGGGGATGACAGAGGATGAGATGACTGGATGGCATCACTGACTCGATGGACATGGGTCTGAGTGAACTCCAGGAGTTGGTGATGGACAAGGAGGCCTGGCGTGCTGCGATTCATGGGGTCGCAAAGAGTCGGACACGACTGAAGGACTGAACTGAACTGAATGTTCCATTGATGCGAATTTGTGTTGATTGCCACTTTTTGACAACTCTGAATATTGCTTCAGTGAACACTTACATACTGGTTTTTTGTGTAGACACGTTTTTCACTTCTTTTGAGTATACATACCTAGAAGCAGACTTTCTAGATCATAGGGTAGGTATGTGTTAATCGCTCAGTCATGTCTGACTCTTGAACCCTGTGGACTGTAGCCCATGAGGCTCCTCTATCCATGGAATTCTCCAGGCAAGAATACTGGGGTGGGTTGCCATTTCCTTTTCCAGGGCATCTTCCTGACCCAGGGATCTAACCGGGNATAGTGTATGTTCATAATTTTTACTTTAAACAAGTAATTATCCTTATTTTCAGAAGATTTTCTTAAGTTATAATCCTCTTAGAAAACAGCTTTATAAAAATATAATTCACATACTCTACAATCTACCCATTTAAATTGTACAGTCCAGTGGTATATTTGTATGTTCACAGAGTTGTGCAAGCATCAGCACATTCAATTTTAGAGCGTTTTCATCACTTCAAAGTAAACCCCATCCATTAAGCAGTCAGTTCCCCATTCTCCATACTCATCATCCCTTAACTTTCTGACTGTATGCATTTGCCTATTCTGGTCTTTTGTGACTGTCTTCTTTGCTTTAACGTAGTGTTTTATAGCATCCATGTTAGCGTCTCTCACACTTCATTTTTTAAAAATAATTTATATTTATTTTTGGCTGTGCTGGGTCTTTGTTGCTGTGTGGACTTATCTCTAGATGTAGGGCATGGGCTTCTCATTGCAGTGGTTTGTCTTGTTGCCGAGCACTGGCTCTGGGGCATGCAGGCTTTAGTAGTTGCGGACGTGGTCTTAGTAGTAGCAGCTCCCGGGCCCTAAAGCACAGGCTCAGTGGTTGTGGCGCATGGGCTAACTTAGCAGCATGTGAAGTTTTCCCAGATCAAGCCCTGAATTCATTTCTCCTGCATTAGCAGACAGACTACCACTGAGCCACCGAGGAATCCCCATTCATTTTTATTGTTGAATTTTCCTGTGGTCATGTATGGATGTGAGAGGTGGACTGTGAAGAAGAATTGATGCTTTTGACCTGTGGTGTTGGAGAAGACTCTTGAGAGTCCTTTGGACTGCAAGGAGATCCAACCAGTTCATTCTGAAGGAGATCAGCCCTGGGATTTCTTTGGAGGGGATGATGGTAAAGCTGAAACTCCAGTACTTTGGCCACCTCATGAGAAGAGTTGACTCATTGGAAAAGACTCTGATGCTGGGAGGGATTAGGGGTGGGAGGAGAAGGGGATGACAGAGGATGAGATGACTGGATGGCATCACTGACTCGATGGACATGGGTCTGAGTGAACTCCAGGAGTTGGTGATGGACAAGGAGGCCTGGCGTGCTGCGATTCATGGGGTCGCAAAGAGTCGGACACGACTGAAGGACTGAACTGAACTGAATGTTCCATTGATGCGAATTTGTGTTGATTGCCACTTTTTGACAACTCTGAATATTGCTTCAGTGAACACTTACATACTGGTTTTTTGTGTAGACACGTTTTTCACTTCTTTTGAGTATACATACCTAGAAGCAGACTTTCTAGATCATAGGGTAGGTATGTGTTAATCGCTCAGTCATGTCTGACTCTTGAACCCTGTGGACTGTAGCCCATGAGGCTCCTCTATCCATGGAATTCTCCAGGCAAGAATACTGGGGTGGGTTGCCATTTCCTTTTCCAGGGCATCTTCCTGACCCAGGGATCTAACCGGGGTCTCCTGCATTGCAGGCAGATTCTTTACCATATGAGCCACTAAAGAAGCCCATATGTTTAACCCTTTGAGGAATTTCCCAGACTGTCTTGCAAAAAATGACTGTACCATTTACATTCCCACCAGCAGTATTCAAGAGTTCTAGTTTCTCCACATCTTTGCTAACATGTATTTTCTGATTTTTTTTATTATAGCCGTATTAGTGGGTGTGAAAGTCTCGTGTGGTTTTGATTTGGATTTCCCTGATGACAAATGATGTTGAACACATTTTCAGTTTTTTATTGGCAATTTGTATATTTTTGGAAAGATATCTATTCATATACTTTGCCATTTTTAAGTTGAGTTGTTTATCTTAGTGTTGAGTTGAAGAGTTCATTATATACTCTAGATACAGTTCAGTTCAGTTCAGTCGTTCAGTCGTGTCTGACTCTTTGCGACCCCATGAACGGCAGCATGCCAGGCCTCCCTGTCCATCACCAACTCCCAGAGTTCACCCAAACCCATGTCCATTGAGTCAGTGGTGCCATCCAACCATCTCATCCTCTGTTGTCCCCTTCTCCTCCTGCCCTAAATCTTTCCCAGCATCAGGGTCTTTTCAAATGAGTCGGCTCTTCACATGAGGTAGCCAAAGGATTAAAGTTCAGCTTCAGCATCAGTCCTTCCTGTGAACACCCAGGACTGATCTCCTTTAGGATGGACCGGTTGGATCTCCTGGCAGTCTAAGGGACTCTTAAGAGTCTTCTCCAACACCATAGTTCAAAAGCATCAAATTTTCAGCACTCAGCTTTCTTCACAGTCCAACTCTCTCATCCATACATGACCACTGGAAAAACCATAGCCTTGACTAGATGGACCTTTGTTGGCAAAGTAATTCTCTGCTTTTTAATATGCTTTCTAAGTTGGTCATAACTTTCCTTCCAAGGAGTAAACATCTTTTAATTTCATGGTTGTGATCACCATCTGCAGTGAACAAGTTGCTTTCAAATATGATTTTCAGTTTTTTCCCCAAATTCTTTGTTGGTATCATTTGAAGCACAAAATGTAAATTTTTATGAAATCTAATTTTTTTTTGGTCACTGTGTGCATGGTATCATATCTAAGAAAGCTTTGCCGAAGCCAAGATTACAAAAATGTATTCCTATATATTCTTCTAAGAGTTTTTTTTATTTTACCTGTTAAATTTAGATCTGTGATTCATTTTGAGTTAGTTTTTATGTGTGGTACAAGGAGACATCCCAGCTTGATTCATTTGCTTGTACATATCCATTGTCCAAGCACCATTTATTGAATTACCTTGGCATTCTTTTTGAAAATCACTTGGCTGTAAATGTGAGTAGTTCTTCCACTTACATTCCATTGGTCTATATGCCTATTCATTTTTGTCAGTACCACTTTGATTTCAATATTTTATCTCTGGGGTAATTTTTGAAACCAGGAAAAATAGTCCTCCAACTTTGTTCTTTTGATTTCTAGGCTGTTAGATTTTTTTCTTTTCAGTTTTTTTTAAAGATTGTTCCTGGTCTTCTGCATATTTACCAAAAAATCTGTTTGTTTTTCTTACCAGTATTCCTCTGTATATCATGTGTTACCCTCTCTCCCCCAATTCCCAATTGCTTTTGAGATTATTCTCTGTTTTTTTATTAGCATATTAGGGTTTTTTTTTTTTTTTTTTTTTTTTGGTGAGGGTGTGTATTCTTTGGGATTTTCTGTGTATGTAAGGTCATATCCAATGTGAATAGGGATAGCTTTACTACTTCTTTTGAAATATGGTTGTCTTTCGTTTCTGTGTCTTGCTCTGGCTTGAACTTCAGTGTAATATTGAATAGCTGTGGTGAAAGTAGGCATTGTTGATATTCCTTACCTTAGAGGAAAGCTTTCTTTCTTTCACCATTATCATGTTAGCTCTGAATTTTTCATAAATATTCTTTATCATGTTATAGAAGTTTCCTTCTGTATTAGTTTCCTGGAGTTTCCAGAATGAACTCCCACAAACTGGGTAGCTTAAAACAATAGAAATGTATTTGCTGACAGCCTAAAGGCTGGAAATCTGAAATCAAGATGTCATTTGGGTCATGCTCCCTCAGAGACTCTGGGTAGAATCCTTTCTTGCTTCTTTCTGGCTTTTGGTGGTGTCTATCAATCCTTGATATTCCTTGGCTTAGAATAATGTTTCTCCATTCTGTCTTTGGAGTTTTGGCTGTGTCTGCCTTCTTACAAAGATGCTAGTTGTTGGGTTAAGGACTCACCCTCATCTTATCTGACCTCATCTTATCCTAGCTGATTGTAGTGATCTTGTTTGCAAGTAAGGTCCCTTTCTAAGGCATGGGGGTTATGACTTCAACATATCTTTTGGGTAGACTAAGTCAATCCATGAAACATTATATTCCTAGTTTGTAGAGTATTTTTTATTGTGAAAGGGTGTTGGATATTGTGAAATGATTTTTCTGTGTCAATTGATATAATCATGTAGAATTTTTTCTTTCATTCTATTAATGTGAGTTGCATTATCTTTTTGTTATGTTGAACCACATTTGCATTCTTGTGATAAATCCCACTGCCTCATGGTATATAATCTTTTTAATGCTGTTGCATTCAATTTGCTGTGTGGGTGCTCAGTTCTGTCTGACTCTTAGCCCACCAGGCTTCTCTGTCCAAGGAGTCTCTCCAGGCAAGAATACTGAAGCAGGTTGCCATTCCTTAATGTAGAGGATCTTCCCAACCCAGGGATCAAACTCGCATCTTTTGCATCTCCTGCATTTGCAGGCGGTTTCTTTACTACTGTGCCACCTGGAAAGCCCTTCAGTTTGCTAGTGTTTTGCGGAACTTTTTTGCATCTGTATTCCTAAAAAATATTGGTATACAGCTTTTGTTTCTTTTGGAGTGTTTGGTTTTAGTATTGGGGTAATACCGACCTCGTAGAATGAGCTAGGAAGTATTTCTTTCTTTAACTTTTTATTATTTAGAGTATTTTAATGCTAGTTTTCTCTGTTATTAAAGAGCTATCTTCAGGAACTTTTGAAGCATTTCTGTATTAGAGATTTTCTAAAATTTTTTCTAGATTTTAGTCTTTCAGTTTTCTGTTTTATTGCTAGTGTATCTTCTGCTGCTTATAATTCTATTTTGCATTTCCATTTTACAACTTCTAATTTGTTGTGGGTCAGGAAAACATATGGCAGAGTTAGTCTAAGTTGTGTTTTGGTTAGGTTGAATAGAATCTGGGAAAACAGGAAGTATTCCTCCTGTGAAGATAACAGTATATTTTAGTGCAGGGCTTTATAACATCTTTTTGGCTATTTATAGTCCTTTTTATTTGTATTTTTTCAGTTATAATAGGTTAGGGGATGAGATAACCAAGTTCCAGATAAATGAGGAAATTTCTCTCACTATCCTAAAATTTATATTTGCATGTAGATGTAGTTAATCTGAAATACCCTCATTATTACAAATTACAAAGAAAAGATTACCTCTAAAGCTTAGAGGTTATTTTTCTGCTCAGATTATGTTAGAAGCATGAGTGTCTCAGTGAGGTTCTTTAAATATTGGTCTGAAAATTACGTTGTTCCAGCACACCAATGATAAATGAAATAATTGAGGTGAAATGAGTATAAATGAGTCTGTTTTATTGCTAAAATAAAGGTCACTATAACTTTTTGTTTATACTTCATCATTCCCTCTTGCCTTTTTGAAGAACTCCTACTCATTTCGTCAATCTAACACTTTTTCACTGAATGTCATTGCCTTTTATCTTCTTTGCTTCTTTGTCCTACCTATATATCAGTCCATTTTAATATTTACTCCTTTGCATATCTCATCAACCCCCACCATGTTATTCTCTTGACAAACCTCAACTTTGATTAAACTAACTCTCTGCCTACTCTGCGGTTGGACGAGAAAAGTAGATCATGGCTGTAGAAAAACATAAACCATGCATTTCACGTTAAATATGTGACCACAAATCTGAAGTAATTATTCCATGTTTTCTTTATTTCTTCACACTTTGAAAATATTTTGAATCTTCAGAAATGTTACGAGGATAATATTATGAAGCATCCATACAACTTTCATCTAGATATACCAGTTTTGCGGGAGGAGGTTGCCACATTTCTCCCCAACCTTTTTTTTTTTTTTTTGGCTAAACCATTTGAAAGTTACAAATATCATGTACTTCACTCTTGAATCTTTTAGCATATATCTCCTAAGAACAAGAACATTTTCTCCACATAACCACAAATTAATCACCTTTGGGAAATAAAGCATTGATAAAATCTTACTTTTTAATATTTTGTTTATAAGCAGATTTCCATTATTATCCCAGTAATGCCCTCTTACAGCATCTTTGTTCTTTCAGTTTAGGATCTAGTCAAGGATCGTGCATTTGCATTTATTGTTATGCATGAAATAAGTCTCTTTATCTTTCCTTGCTCTAGAATAGTTCTCTAGCCTTACTTATATTTTCTTGACACATTTTTTGAAAATTCTTAAGTTTTTTTTCCCAGAATGTTCCTAAATTTTGTCTGATTCCTGGTCAGATTCAAGTTAAACATTTTTGGCTGGAATTCTACATAGGGCTGAGTTATCTTTCTTTGATGCATCACACTAAGAAACATGATGCTATTTCTTAAAGGACTTTTTAGGTTGCTTTTGAAATTCTAGACTTTTAATAACCTTAACAGTGTCAGATAATGCTTAAAGTTGTGATCATTGACATCTGACTTTAATGATTCAAGAGTGACTTGTTTATTCTTGATCTAGCCAAGAATTATAAATTAGCCCTTAAAACGTTTCATTAGATAATTTTAGTATGCCTGTGTCTAGCAGAAATTCCTTAAGGATTTCTAGTATATTAATAAATTGCCTTTTGTGTTTTCTGGCTTTGAAACATATTTTTTATCTGTTAGCAAGAACATTTTCTTCTTGAAGTAGCTGGTCATTGGGGTACAGCTAATCCTTTCTTTTTGTTTTTTTGAACACCACAGCCATTAGACCATAATCTCTAAGAGATTAGGGACCTGTAGCTCCTAAAACAGGGGGCACATATGATTGAATCTTTATTTAACAAATGTTTAAAAAATGAACCCTAGTTTCTTTTAATAACCCTACATGTTTGTCCTTGTGCCAATAGTAGCACAAAAGTGATACCTTTTTAAGTCTTTATTTTCCAAAATAGAACTAGCATTTATTATTTTTTCCTACAATGCATGCATGACCATTGCAAAAGATAGTGTGACTTTTTATAATTTAAATTTATATCAGTTCAGTTGCTTAGTCTTGTCCAACTCTTTGCGACCCCATGAACTGCAGCATGCCAGGCCTCCCTGTCCATCACCAACTCCCAGAGTCCACCCAAACCCATGTCCATTGAGTTGGTGATGCCATTCAGCCTTCTCATCGTCTGTTGTCCCCTTCTCCTCCTGCCCTAANTGACATAGTCAGTAAAGCAGAAATAGATGTTTTTCTGGAACTCTCTTGCTTTTTCCATGATCCAGTGGATGCTGGCAATTTAGTCTCTGGTTCCTCTGCCTTTTCTAAAACCAGCTTGAATATCTGGAAGTTCACAATTCCTATGTTGCTAAATCCTGGCTTGGACAATTTTAAGTATTACTTTACTAGCGTGTGTGAGTGCAGTTGTGTGGCAATTTNCTGGAACTCTCTTGCTTTTTCCATGATCCAGTGGATGCTGGCAATTTAGTCTCTGGTTCCTCTGCCTTTTCTAAAACCAGCTTGAATATCTGGAAGTTCACAATTCCTATGTTGCTAAATCCTGGCTTGGACAATTTTAAGTATTACTTTACTAGCGTGTGTGAGTGCAGTTGTGTGGCAATTTGAGCGTTCTTTAGCATTGCTTTTCTTTTGGACTGGAGTGAAAACTGACCTTTTCCAGTCCTGTGGCCACTGCTGAGTTTCCCAGATTTGCTGGCATATTGAGTGCAGCTCTTTCACAGCATCATCTTCCAGGATTTGAAATAGCTCAACTGGAGTTCCATCATCTCTACTAGCTTTGTTCATAGTGATGCTTTCTAAGGCCCACTTGACTTCACATTCCAGGTAATTGTTATTGTACTGAGCTGTTACATCATTAAAAGTCCAGGCTTTACCTTGTGATAATAGTAGATGATGAAGGTGATACACAGTGTGCAAAATGCTCTGGTTAATGCAGGAAAAGAAAGGCTGTTCTTAGGGAAAAGCTATGTCAAATACTTTGTTATTATGTTAGATGGAAACATATGAAATTGTCATTTTTGTGATTGACAATCAGGTGATCACACCTGTTGCTGTTTTGTTTTTTTAATGGTGAAATTCCTGCAGGAAAATGAATGTTTGCAAGTCTGATGAAACACACTGGCCCTTCCTCTTTTTATCCCCATGGAGAAATAATTAATAATGTATTCAGACATTCATTATGGCAGTTACCCTTTTGTTTACATGTTTATTTTCTAGGAAAAATGTCTAGAAATGAAATTATTATGCCAACCTCCCTGGCTTGCCCAATGTCTTACCTTTAGCAGGTCAATCCACTTTTCAAAGCTTGTCTCCTTATCATTAATATAAGGCCTCTTGTCAGTTATTTTGAAAATGAAATGAAAACAAATATGTAATATTTACTTTATGAATTTTTAAGCATTTTATGTAAAGAAAGTAGCAAAATGAAAGGTTGAAGTACTGTTGTTGCTTTTTCTCAGATAGTAAAGATATAATGGCTAGAAAGTAGTGGTGTGTTTTAATACAGTGAATTCCAGTTGCAGTAATATTCCCTCCCATTATTAAAATTTACTATTTTTGATTGAGGGGAAAAAATACTGCCTTTAGCCGTATTAATTGTTGTAGTATTCTTGTCCCTGAAGTGTTACCTATCATTGCTAAAAGACTTACCCCATTGATTTGACTTCCATCCTCATAACATTTTGATATCTATTTATATCTTTTAAAAAAATTTTTTTAGATTTATAGCAGAATCAAGAAGGAGATTTCCCATTTACCCCCCTCACACATGAAACTCTCCCCAACCCCCATCACCAACATCACTCCCCAAAATGGTACCTTCTTTGCCATCAATAAACCTGTGCTGACACATGATAGTCATCCAGAGTTCATAGTGTACATTAGTATTTACTCTTGGTGTTGTATATTTTATTGGTTTGGACATATGTATAATGATATATCCATCACTACAGTAGGATAAAGAGTGTTTTTACTGCCCTAAAAATCTCCTGTGCTCTGCCTATTCATCTCTCTCTACTTCCCCCATCCCTGGCAACCACATACCTGTTTATTGTTTTACCTTTTTATTTTACCTTTCTACATTGTATAGTTACAATAATTCAATATGTGCCCTTTTCAGATTGGCTTCTTTCACTTAGTAATATGCATTTAAATTTTCTCTATGTCTTTTCATGGGTTAATAATGCCATTCTTTCTTGACATTGAATAATATTTCATTGTCTGGATGTACCACCATTTAATTATCCATTTACCTTCTGAAGAACAGCCTGTATGCTTTCACGTTTGGGCAGTTATGCTGTAAACACTGGTGTGCAGATTTTTGTGTAGACATTTTTCATTTCCTATGAGTAAATTAACAGAGCATTATTGCTGGATGGTATGGTAGGAGTGGGCTTACTCTGTGGTTCAGCAGTAAAGAATTTACCTACAATGCAGACGCAGCCTCAGTGCCTGGATTGGGAATATCCCCTGGAGGAGGAAATGGCCACTCACTCCAGTATTCTTGGCTAAAAAATCCTATGGACAGAGGAGTCTGGTGGGCTACAGCCCAATGGGTTGCAAAGTGTTGGACATAACTGAGTGAGTGACCACACGTGGTAAGAGTACCTTTCGGTTTCTTTCTTTGTTTCTTTGGCCTACCTTGAAGCTTGCAGGATCATAGTTCTCCAAGCCAGAGGCTCCTGGCAGTGGAAGCTCAAAGAGTACATTTAGTTTTGTTAAAAAAGTCTTCCAGAGCATCTGTAGCATTTTGCATTCCCAGTAACAGTAAATGAAAATTTCTGTTCTCCATATCTTTGTCAGCAGCTGGTGTTGCAATGTTCTGGATTTTGGCATTCTAATAGTGATGTCTCATTGTTTTAACCTGAAATTCCCTAGTAATATATGATATGGAGCTTCTTTCTATATTCACTTGCTATCTATATATCTTCTTGATAAGGTATCTATCTATTAAGGTCTTTGGCCCATTTTGCAGTGGAGTTGTTTTCTTATTACTGAGTTTTACGTGTTAGTATATTTTAGTATATTTTGGATAGCAGTCCTTATCAGATACGTGTTTTGTAAATATATAAACTCTAGAATCATTTTGTTGATAACCATAAAATAATTTCCTGGAAATTTGATTGGGTTGCTTTGAATCTGTAGATCAAGCTGAGAAGAATTGACACCCAAATGGTATTTGTCTTCCTCTCCAAGAACATGGTGTATCTTTCCATCTACAGTTGATCTTTGAACAGCATGAGTTTGAACTGTGTGTGTCCACTTAGACTTGGATATTTTTCTATAGTAAATAATATAGTACTAAACACAATCCAGGAGAAGGCAATGGCACCCCACTCCAGTGCTCTTGCCTGGAAAATCCTATGGATGGAGGAGCCTGGTAGGCTGCAGTCCATGGGGTCGTGAAGAGTCAGATACGACTATGTGACTTCCCTTTCACTTTTCACTTTCATGCATTGGAGAAGGAAGTGGCAACCCACTCCAGTGTTCTTGCCTGGAGAATCCCAGGGACAGGGGAGCCTGATGGGGTGCCATCTATGGGGTCACACAGAGTTGAACATGACTGAAGTGACTTAGCAGCAGCAGCAAACACAATCCCTGTTTGGTTGAATCTGTGAATGTGGAGCAACAGTGGATACAGAGGACCAGCTATAAGTTATACATGGACTAGCTCCTGTATTGCTCAAGAGTCAGTTGTATTTAGTCCTTTGCTTTCACTCATCAGTTTTGTAGTTTTTCTCATATAGATCTTGTATATATTTGTTAGATTTGTACTTAGGTATTTGTGTTTTTCATACTGTTTGTGTTCATGGGGTTCTTGGAGTGGTTTGCCATTACCTCCTCTAGCCAGGAGGCTTATTGCTCCTTCACAAATAGCTGAGGAAAGAAGAAGAAAGCATGGAAGAAAGGGAAAGATATACCCAACTGAATGCAGAGTTTCAGAGAATAGCAAGGATAGATAAGAATGCCTTCTTGAATGAACAATGCAAAGAAGACAATAGAATGGGAAAGACTAGAGATCTTTTCAAGAAAATTGTAGATATCAAGGAAACATTTCATATATAGATGGACATGATAAAGGACACAAACAGTAAGGACCTTGCAGAGGCAGAAGAGATTAAGAAGAGGTGGCAAGAACACACTGAAGAAATATACAGAATATACAAAAATGACCCAGATAACCACGATGGTATGGTCACTCACCTAGAGCCAGAGATCCTGGAGTGTGAAGTGCAGGTGGGCTTTAGGAAGCATTACTACAAACAAAGTTAGTGGAGGTGATAGAATTCCAGCTGAGCTATTTAAAATCCTAAAAAATGATGCTGTTAAAGTGCTACACTCAATATGTTAGCAAATTTGGAAAACTCAGCACTGGCACAAGACTAGAAAAGGTCAGTTTTCATTCCAGTCCCAAAGAAGGATAGTGCAAAAAAATTGTCAAGCTACCATACAGTTGCATGCATTTGGTATGGTTGTGCTCAAAATCCTGCAAACTAGGCTTCAAAAGTACATGAACCAAGAACTTCCAGATGTACCTGCTGGGTTTAGAAAAGGCAGAGGAACCAGAGATCAAATTGTTAACATCTGCTGGATCATAGAAAAAGCAAGGGAATTCCAGAAGAACATCTATGTCTGCTTCATTGTCTATGCTAAAGACTGTGTGGATCACAGCAAACTGAAAAATTCTTAAAGAAATGGGAATGCCAGACCACCGTACCTGTCTCCTGAGAAACCTGTATACAAGTCAAGAAGTAACAGTTAGAACTTTATGTGGAACAACTGACTGGTTCAAAATTGGGAAAGGAGTACAACAAGGCTGTATATTGTCACTCTGCTTATTTAACTATATGCAGAGTACATCATGCGAAATGCTGGGCTGGTTGAATTACATGCTGGGATGAAGATTACAGGGAGAAATATCAGCAACTTCAAATATGCAATCATTTCTCTAATGACAGAAAGTGAAGAGCAACTTCACTCTTGAAGGTAAGAAAGGGAAAAAACTAGCTTAAAACTCAACATTCAGAAAATTAAGATCATGGTATCCAGTCCCATCACTTCATGGCAAATAGATGGGGGAAAAGTGAAAACATTAACAGATTCTATTTTCTTGGACTCCAAAATCATTATGGACAGTGACTGCAGCCATGAAATTAGGACACTTGCTCCTTCCAAGGAAAGCTATGAAAAACCTAGATAGCATATTAAAAGGCAAAGACATTAATTTGCCAACAAAGGTCCATATAGTCAAAGCTGTGGTTTTTCCAGTAGTCATGTACAGATGGACCATGAAGAAGACTGAGTGCTGAAGAATTAATGCTTTTGAATTGTGGTCCTGGAGAAAGTCCCTTGGACAGCACATAGATCAAACCAGTCAATCCAAAAGGAAATCAACCCTGAATATTCACTGGAAGGACTGATGCTGAAGCCAAAGCTCCAATACTTTGGCCAGTTCATGTGAAGAGCTGACTCACTGGAAAAGGCTCTGATGCTAGGGAAAGACTGTGGACAGAAGGAAAAGGGCATCAGAGTATGGGATGGTTGGATGGCATCACAGACTCAATGGACATGAGTTTGAGCAAACTCAGAGAGAGAGTGAGAGACAGGGGAGCCTGGCATGCTGCGGTTCATGGGATTCTTGGTTCACATGCTGTTTAAGCCTGGCTTGAAGGATTTTGAGCTTTACTTTGCTAGTATGTGAAATTAGCACGGTTGTGCAGTAGTTTGAGCATTCTTTGGGATTGGAATGAAAACTGACCTGTTCCAGTCCTGTGGCCACTGCTGACTTTTTCCAAATTTGCTGGCATATTCAGTGTAGTGCTTTAATAGCATCATCTTTTAGAATTTGTATGTATTAATATTCTTCATTTTTTAAGTCACCATTCTCCTGGTTTTCTTTGGTTCTTTGTTCATGGCTTCCTATAGCTCTTTGTGCATTTTTAAAGGTTAAAGTCTTTGTCTAATAAGTGCAGTGACTGGGTTTCCCCATAGGCAGTTTCTGTTAATAGTTTTTCCTAGAATGGACCATACTGGCTTTTCTTTCTATGCTTCTTAAATTTTTTGTTGAAAATAAGATATTTAAATATTTTAGCATAGTGAAACATAGGCAAGCCCTTGTGCTCTTTCTTCTGGCAGTCACCAGACAAGTTAAAATTTACAACTATAGTTCTTTGCAAACAAGATCTGCGTCCCCACCTCTGATACTTGCAGCCTAACCCCCGAGTGCAGACTACCTTCCTCATGGTCGTTGCCAGTCTAGGATATGGGGAGTACTAGCTCGTCAGTTTAAAGCTGCTTTCTTCTCCAAAACTTCTAATGGTGGTTGTAATTTTTTAAGTAGAGTCCAGAGTTCTGCAGAAGTTGATTCTGATACATTCTGGCTGCTCCTTAGTTGCTTTTGACTTCCCTGGTGGCTCAGATGGTAAAGCATCTGCCTACGATGTGGGAGACCCAAGTTCGATCCCTGGGTCAGGCAGATCCCCTGGAGAAGGAATTGGCAACCCCCACCAGTACTCCTGCCTGGAAAATCCCATGGATGGAGGATCCTGGTAGGCTACGGTCCACGGGGTCGCAAAGAGTCGGATATGACTGAGCAACTTAACTTTCACTTTTAGTTGCTTTTATTGGGGAACCAAGCTCCAAAATTCGTTTCTTCATCTCTTTTGCTGATGCCACCTCCCATGGAAACAGTATAATTCATGGATTATCTACACAGCTTGCTTCTCCCTCACTGTTTGTCATGTGTTTTGTGACTTTAGTGAAACTCTTATTTTATATCTATTATCAACTCAAATAGAACTTAGACCTTTTTAGAACTTCAGATATCGTGAGTTCTCTGCAGTGTAAGGGTTAGTTATCTTTCTAATGGAAGAAAAAAAGGTGAAAGTACTTGGTTAAAACATATTTTTAGTTTTGGAATATTGGTATAGATTTCTAATGCCTGTATTACTTGGAGGCCCAGAATGGATACTTTGGATGATTTAATTCACATCTACATTATTAAGTTGCTGTTGCTGCTTCTTTTTAAAAAAGAAAAAAATACATCAGTTATCAGTGAAAGGAAGGCAGGGTTTTTAGCATGGACAATTACATGTGTTTCCTTTTTCATGTAGCAAATAAATGCATGTCACTATGTCAGGTTAGTCTATCATTTTTATTATGTTTATTGATTGGTGTTTTACTATACAAATAAACGTTTTCTTTCTCCATCAATTTGAGGTTTCTTTTCTTTCATTATTGGATTCAAATTAAGCATTTTAGTTAGAAATACCACCAAAGTATTGTTGTATCTAAGTGCATCATATCTGTTGGTATTGTTGTTCAGTTGCTCAGTTGTATCCGACTCTGTGTCCCCATGAACTGTAGCACACCAGGCTTACCTGTCCTTCATCTTCCCTCCCAGAGTTTGCTCAAACTCGTGTCCATTGAGTCCGTGATGCCATTCAACCATCTCATCTGTCATCCCCTTCTCCTCTGCCTTCAATCTTTCCCAGCATCAGAGTCTTTTCCAATGTCAGCTCTTTGCATCAGGTGGCCAGAGTATTAGAGCTGCAGCATCAGTCCTTCCAGTAAATATTCAGGGTTGATTTCCTTTAGGATTGACTGATTTGATCTCCCTGCTGTCCAAGGGACTCTCAAGAGTCTTCTTCAGCACCACAGTTTGAAGGAATAAATTCTTCAACACAGCCTTTTTCACTGTCCAGCTCTTACATCCGTATGTAACAACTGGAAAAACCACAACTTTGACTATATGGACTTTTGAGGGCTGAGTAATACCTCTGCTTTTTAATATACTGTCCAGGTTTGTCATTGTTTTTCTTCCAAGGAGCAAGCGTCTTTTAATTTCATGGCTGCAGTCACTGTCCACAGTGATTTTGGAGCCCACGAAAATAAAGTCTGTTACTGTTTCCACTTTTTCCCCATCTATTTGCCATGAAGTGATGTGACTGGGTGTCGTGATCTTCGTGTTTTGAGTGTTGAGTTGTTGGGCTAGGATGTTATTTTGTCCCACAGTAAATGATAATTTTGGTTATTTGGTGGTGTCTGCTGTGCTTTATACCCACTCCAGTGTTCTTGCCTGGAGAATCCCAGGGACGGGGGAGACTGATGGACTGCTGTCTGTGGGGGCACCCAGATTCGGACACAACTGAAGTGACTTAGCGGCAGCAGCTGTGCTTTATTGAAGTTAAAACTTTGGATTTAATAACTTTGACCCATGAAACTTTTGTCAGTGGATTTTTGCTACCTTTGCGTGTTTGTGTGTTTGTGCTCAATCGCTCAGTTGTGTCCAACTCTTTGCAGTCCTATGGACTACAGCCTGCCTGGCTCCTCTCTCCGTGGGATTTTCCAAGCAAAAATAGTGGAGTGGGCTGCCATTTCTTTCTCCAGGGGATCTTCCCTTACCTTTATGTTCATGAATTTCTCAATGTTGATGTGTTTCCTGCAGTGTGAGGTACATTTTTTTTCCCCTTTCACATCTTCGTATGTAAAGATATTTGTGAAATTTATAAAACAAAATGTTAATAAAATAATTTAACCTGATGAAAATTAGAAGGGATTAATATATTGTCCCATACAAGCACCTTTGATATTGCTCTGGAAATAAGTTTGACAGAATCCACTATTCTATTCTTTTTTTTCCTCCTTGTGATCAGAAGAGTACAATGCCTTGAGTCTCTTTTAGAAGTTTCCCATTGAACATTAGGGATAGGTTTTGGGCCGATGATGCAAATTTTGGTTCTTCTGTTGTCCCACAAATCCCTGCAGCTCGTCTTTTTTATGTATGTGTGTCTAATTTCTTTATGTTCTTTAGACTGGATAATTTCTGTTGTTTGTCTTCAAGATCACTCGCTCATTTCTCTGTCATCATTTGTCTGTTGTTGATTGCATTCAGTGAATTTCTTGTTTCTGTTACTATATTTCGGGTTCTAAAATTTCCGTTTTGTTGTCCCTTATATTTCTGTTTCTTTGCTGAAACTTTCTGTTAGGAAGTTTGTTTCAAGTGTGTTTATAATTGTTCACCAAAGTGTTTTATGATGCTTTGAAATCTTTATCAGATAATTCCACAACTGATATCTTTGTATTGGTGTCGGTTAATTGTCTTTTCTCATTCAGGATGAGATTTTCTTGATTCTTGAAATGATGAGTGATTCTCATTTTATTATGATTTTATTCTAGATTTTGAATAGTATGCTGTGAAACTTTGAGTCTTTTCTAGTTTTAACAGGCCTCCTCTAACACTGTACTAGCTGGGGAGGAAGGCTGCCTCATTACTACAGAGTGAGGCTAGAAGATTGGACTCCCCACCCTGCTTGATCTCCACCAGCCTCTGTTGACCACTGTGGTGGAGAGAGGAGAGTACCTCTTACCTCAGGGTGGTAGTTAAAAACTTCAGACTTCAATCAGCCCTTGCTGACATCTTGAAAGGGGAAGGACACCTTTGTTACTGCTGGCTAAAGTAGAATTCTACTTGGTTACCATTGTTGTGAATGAGGAGGAGTAGGTTCCACCGTGTTTGGCTGGAGTAGGGCGGTAATTAAAAAATGATTTTACTTGCTCGTCTATACCTTTCCCAATCCTTTCACCAGAGAGAGCAGGATTTTCTTGTTGGTTTTCTGAGTGGTGGTTTGTTGTTGTTGTTTTTATGCCTGTGTTCATCAGTGTTTCTGGGTGGCAGGCTTCTCTGTTGCCTGGTCTAGGATATATAAGGCAAAAAGAAAACCCAGAGAACTCAATCATGTGGTTTTTCAGAGTTGCTGTTAATACACTTTCTCTCCACCTTTTCAGTGTCTTTTGATTTTTTTTCAATATATCACAGTCAGGAAATTAGATGTATTTAGTAAAAGAAATAGGAAGAATGTTTCTTCTCATCTTTTGCATGAAACTGAGTAGCCTAACTGGTTTAAAATTAGTCCATTGTGAACTTACTTTAAATGAAATGTTCAAATTATTTTATTCCTAAAAATATTTACCACCATATTTTGTAAGTCATTACGTTGTACATAAGGTTAAGTATATTATTTGTTGTACCTATATATGCCTGTACAAAAGTCTCTTTCTTTATTTTAGGATTATGTACTGAAGGACTCTACCGTGTTAGTGGGAACAAAACTGATCAAGACAATATTCAAAAGCAGTTTGATCAAGGTAAAAAGATATAAGACAAAATCATCATTTCGTTAGTTTCCTTATTGAAATTTCATATGAAAACCTCCTTAAGATTATATATTATGGGAGAAAGTTTTGAAGTAGTTTTAGGAGTATTTAATCAAACAGATACCAGAGTCAAGAAACAGGAAAGCTGTAAATCCATTACCAGAATTGGAAAAGCAGTAAATTGAGTTATGATGCATCATCATCTTTGTGTATGCAGATTTACCTTTAAGTGCAATTTGAAAGTGTTTTTTTTCTTTCATGATACTGTGCCAACTGAGTAATTAGGGATTTTTAAAAAAGCTGAATTTCCTACTCCAATTAATTCTATATGAGATCAAACATTTAAGTGAAAAAAATGAAAACTGTATGTACTAGGGAGAAAAATGAGTGAATATTTTTATAATCTTGGAGTAGGGAGAGGCCTAAACTTAACATGAAACCTAGTAAGCATGAACAAGATGATAAACTGGACTGCTTAAAAATGTAAAAACTTCTGTATGGAACAGTGGATGAAACAAAATCAGGAGAAAAACTGCAAATCTAGGGGGGCTATGGAATTTCTTTGCTAGATTAAGCAGTTCATTTCAGAAGAACAACATGAAAATATGCTCAGCCTCTGTCAGTTATAAATAAATAAAACAAAAAGGCTGTATTTGTTGTGAGAATGGAAAAGATTATTGGTAGGGTGTAGGCAAACAGGTATGTTGTATATTATTGGTTATGGGTGCTTTAGATAGCTTTTGCTGGAGAAATTCCATTTGTAAATATTTATGTTACAAGTCTTCGTATAAGCCTACCAAGAAATTTATTGTGATGTTGTTTGTATTTTATTTTAAAGGTGGGGAGTCCACTCATGTTTACAAGCAGAATACTAGATAACCATATAGAATAATGAAGATTATATGGGTTGAAATGGTAAAATTGTTGAGTGTTGGAGAAAGGGGTGTGTGTGCTTTGCGTTGAAAAATTGTTAGTGTTTCACTTTTAAAAAGTATTTTTCTTACAAGAACTGTTTAGACTTTATCAAATCCATACAATTTTACTTCTAAGTAATGAAGAATAGTCAGTACCAGGGCCTCTTGGTTTTTTTGAGGGGGGGAGGGGGAGGGCCTCTTGTTTTAGATTTTCTGGTTTTGTTTTCTAGTTCTACCACTTACTGTGCTAAGTTGATTCAGTTGTGTCCAACTATTCGCAACCCTATGGTCTACAGCCCGCCAGGCTCCTCTGTCCATGAGATTTCCCAGGCAAGAATACTAGAGTGGGTTGCTGTGCCCTCCTTCAGATATTTCCAACCCAAGGATCAAATCCACATTTCTTACATCTCCTGCATTGGGAGGCAGGTTCTTTACCACTAGCGCCACCTGGGAAGTCACTTACTGTCTGTGTGACCTCTGGAAGTTAATCTTTCTAAACAGCAACTTTTTCATAATCTAGAATGGGAGTGATAAAAATAACTGAAGAATAATGAGATAATGCATATGATGAATTTTCTGTGCCAGACACCATATTAAATGTTCACTGGGTAGCTTATATTTCAAGGAATATAGCCTGCCTAAGGAAGTGTTAGGAAATACAAGTTTTTAATCATGTCTTTATAGTTTTTTTTTTAATGAAATAAATCGAAATCTTCTAATAGAATATTATGTAAATTTTATGTCTGGGAGAATGTTTTATAGTTATTAAAATTGTTTATGTGTAGGACAAAATGTAAAGATTGGTGATTTCTTGGTTAAGGGTATGTGTGAGTTCTTTGTATTTTTATTATTGCAGAATTTCTACAAGCTTGAAATTGCAATGAAATGTTTCCTGCTCCCTCAAAAAATTTTTTAAAACTTGGTGGTGAAATTTTAATAACCTTGGATAATGCCTTAAAAATGAAATTCAATATAAAAAATATATATGATTCTTTTTTTTTTGTTTTCAAATGAGCAGAAAAGGGATGAAAGGAAACATGCTAAAGTAGAAACAGTGATTATCTCTTGATTATGGGGGTACTTTTTTCTTTATCATAAGTATTCATTCTATTTATAAAAGGAAAATAAGACTTTAAAATAGCAAATTAACCTTACAGTACACATTTACTGTGTTCTGTTATTATTTATTTAAAGTCAGAACTTCACGATAAGTGTTTAAAGTGTTTTATATTAAAATTTTTAAAGTATAAGTTAAAAAGTTGAAGCTTGGATTTATATGTATGATTCCTATCTTTGTGTCTCTGTTTCCTTATGACCTCTTTTAAAAATAGCTTACATTAAACAAAATGTTTTAAGAGAAGAGAGATGTTAAATAATATTACCTGTATACTAATAAGCCTAATACTTTTTTTTTATTATAACAGAAAATGCTCCTTGCTTGGTTTTCTCTTTCATTACCTATAGTTTTATCAGGCAAACTTACATTACAACAGTGGGGGAGAGATGAATCTGCCTTTAAATAAAGGTGATCAATGAGAAGACTTAAATATCTTTGGCTCTTCAGGTACCCACTTAGCTTACTTCTCTTGTAATAAATTTAAATTTATTATAATTTTTAATTTCAATTTTTGTCTTCTAGATCATAATATCAGTCTAGTATCAATGGAAGTAACAGTAAATGCTGTAGCTGGAGCTCTTAAAGCTTTCTTTGCAGACCTACCAGATCCTTTAATTCCATATTCTCTTCATCCAGAGTTACTGGAAGCAGCAAGTAAGTATAAGCCTCTTTTTTTTTTTTTTTGAGAGGGATATGGTAGTGGGGTTTCTACATTGGTTGCTATGTGTTAAAAGAGGTCATTCAGTAGAATGTGTAGCAAATAAAAATTCAGCTTCTAGAGCTGTTTATTAAAAGCTATTTCCATTTAAATACTTTTAGCTAGCCTCCTAGATGACTAGGTCCTCCTAGAAGTTAGATCATAGTACTGGAAGTTTGAGGTTTGTGTTTTAATTCAGACTCAAAGGCATTGTAGGAAAAAGAAGTTAATTCTTCAAATGAATGTATCTGTAACATACTTCAGTAAAATATAAGTTTTTTTATAAGTTTTAAGTCAAAGAAATTAACTTTGGCCTCATGTCTTAAGTCAGTTTTTGAGAGAGACAGGAAAATGATTACCTATTCAGTATTGATTCTTACTTGGCATCATCGTTCATCCAGATGTTTCTACTTAGCAGATACACTCATATGTTATCTGGAAAATGAGAATAAAAGGTCCGTTTGACTGTCAGGTAGAAAGTAAAGTGAAAGTGAAGTTGCGTGGATTGTAGCTCACCAAGCTCCTCCGTCCATGGGATTCTTCAGGCAAGAATACCGGAGTGGGTTGCCATTTCCTTCTCCAGGAGATCTTCCTTACCCAGGGATCGAACCCAGGTCTCCCACATTGCAGGCAGACGTTTTAACCTCTGCACCCCCAGAGAAGCCTTATTGTATTCTCAATATTTAGTTTCTAAATATTTCTCTTCAGTATGTTCTTCTGATTCCAAGTCTTCAGGCTCTTTAGAGTGAAGTTACTTTCTTACCATTTTGATTGTTAGAGGTCTCAGTTAATTTTCTTTTAATTAAAATCCACTTCAATATATTGGCACACGATCCAGTTGCCTTATACATAGTCTCATATATAAACTGGGAAAATGGTCCATTTGATAGCTTAGATTTTCTTACTTTTTGACTGTAAACAATAGCCTTAGTACTTTTCTAGTTAGGAAATTACTAAGTGCTGATTTAGAAGTAATATGTGGCAAATGAGAAATTTGTTAGTACTTGGTTTTGGGGTTTCCCTGGTGGCTCAGATGGTAAAGAATCTGCCTGCAATGTGGCATATCTGGGTTTGATCCCTGGGTCAGGAAGATCCCCTAGAAAAGGAAATGGCTACCCACTCCAGTATCCCTGCCCGGACAATCCCTTGGACAGAGGAGCCTGGTGGGCTGCAGTTCATGGGGTCACAAAAACACAGCTGAGTGACTAATACACAGTAAGTGGTATTTGACTACCTGCCATGAGTTGCTATGCAGATTGGACCCCTCCAGAAGAACCCACTGTTATTTTGGAAGAAAGAAGTAAATGAGGAAGAGAAGCAATAAGGGTGCTCTCTTCTCTCCTGCTATTTACAGCAGAACCACCTTTCAGTTATCCTGTTTCATAATTTGCATAAGTTTGAAAAGTAACTGATAGCTGTAGTGATTGTGAAAAAAGATGTTTGATAAGCTAAGTGAATTATAAATAATATGGTGATGCTTTAAATCAGGTGCTGGCAAACTGACCTATAGGCCAAAAATTCAGCTTGCCATCAGTTTTCAGAAGGCTTGCAAGCTAAGAATGTTGTTTTATATTTTTAAATGGTTGAAAATGTTAAAAGAAAAAATTACATGTTAAAATTATATGAAATTCAGATTTTTTTTTTAAGCTCTATTGGAACGAAGCCACTCTTGTTGCATATTGTCTATGGCTGCTTTTCTACAACTGCAGAGTTGAGTAGTTTCACCCACAAAGCCTAAAATATTTACTCTTTGTACCATGAATTTTAAGAGCTTAACAGATTTATTAGTAACTAGTTGATTCTAAGTCAGTATCTATCTAGTTAGATGTTGCTTTAAAAAATTACTAATAAACGATTTTGCCATCCCCAAGTTATTCAGTTATTAGCTTTGTGAAAAGTCTTAATGTAATAAATGATAATCTATTAATTAGCGGATTCTTTACATTTTTCTTTGTTTTTGTTTACCTCTCCTAACATATTTCATATACATTCTTAATTGTTTTATACAATAAGCATAGCAAGAAGCTTTATCAATATTTTTTAATGTCTGTGTTTCATACAAATTCCTCACTACTTTTACAGAAATCCTGGATAAAGCAGAACGTCTTCATGCACTGAAAGAAATTGTTAAGAAATTTCATCCTGTTAACTATGATGTATTCAGATATATAATAACACATCTAAACAGGTATTTTTATTTTTTTGTTTTTGCAAGTAAAATGCACTACAGATTTCAACATGTAACTGTAAATTGGATAATTTTAAGATAGAGACAAACTAAACATACAGTTCAATTTTGAATCTCTAGATCATTTTTTCCTGGATTTGTAAAATGGTTTTTTCATCAGCCTTTTTAAAGAAAGATATATGACCCTTTTAGTATGGTTTTATAAAAAGTAAGTGTGGTGAGTACTTTTTTTTGGTCATTGCTATTCTTTAACAGCTCTTTTCTATAGAATCTTAGATTTTAGTTACAAAATGATACTTAGATAATTAACCAAATCAACCTGTTTGAAGTTGGGAAAATGGAGATTTAAAGAGAGAAATCATAGGCTCAAGTGACACATCTTATGATTAGAATCCAAATTTTATTAAGTGGTTTAATTCCCTCTTCTTTTGTACTGTTTCTTTTGTATATCTTGCTTGTTTTGTTTAGATAGTCTTCATAGTGAAAGTCTATTAGAAACTTGAATGTATATTACCATCCTTCTTGACTGAAATGTATAACATTATCCAATATAAAAAACCTTAAGTAATGTAAAGCTTCAAGTTCATGCTTTTCTCTATAAAGAAACTCTTACCAATATCATTCGTTAAATGAAAGAAAATATTGATATTGTATAATGGGATAAACCTCAAGACTTTGGAGTTATAAATAGGTTTGGTTTTGAAACATTTTTAGTTCTGTGGCCTTGGACAAATTTTTTAACCCTTCCTAAGTCTTGATTAACACCTCACAGAGTTGTTATTGAGACTGAGAGTCCACCCTTCACAATATTTTCTACTAACATTGTAATGAACTCATGTTTGGTTTTTTTAAGCTAATAATGTCATTGTCCAAAACAAGTACATTTCAGTCTGTATCTCTTAAAAGGGAATATTAAAGTTTTGTTGTTTTCAGTGTAGCATAAAATTATAAACATTGCTGGTAACTTCTCTGAAGTATCCCTCTCTGAGAAAATACCAGCATACATAACATTGCAGTATAGGTAGTGGAATTTCCTCTTTTGAAAATTACCATACAGATGGTTCATGCTTTGTGTACAGAGTACTAGAAGAGATGTTGTCTTGTATGGAATGTTGGGATGGTATATGAACGTATTATTTTTAGTTTGATTGAAGTGCTGAAATAAGAATTGAACTTCATTAAAAAATAATATGGAAAAGGGACAAAGGAAAGAGCATGTTCAAAGAATCATGTGCTGGTCCACCGTCAGTGTTATGTGAGACACTTATTGTGTTTGACTCCAGTGATACAACAGTTAGTGACAACAGGCACANTTAGTTTGATTGAAGTGCTGAAATAAGAATTGAACTTCATTAAAAAATAATATGGAAAAGGGACAAAGGAAAGAGCATGTTCAAAGAATCATGTGCTGGTCCACCGTCAGTGTTATGTGAGACACTTATTGTGTTTGACTCCAGTGATACAACAGTTAGTGACAACAGGCACATTTGATACATTGAGGAATAGCAAAGAAGCATACATTGCTCACTACTCAGAGTGTAACCTATTGACTAGCTTTAGTCCTCAAAGTATTTTCACAAAGAGGTTGCTTTCATGTATATCACTAATTTCACTGTTGATTTCAACTGACATTTATAGGGGTTGGGATGGGGAGCAAGTGTCAGTGGAAAAAAAACATTGCATGATCGTTTCTCTGAATGGTATGGGGAGCCACTAGAAAGTAGAATAGAGAAATTATATCATCAGACTTAAATTTTAAAAGAAATACTCAGTTATTGATGATAATGGGTTTACTCTTTGTGCCAGGTACTCTTATAAGTGCTATACAGACATCAGTAAATAAAATAATCACACATTTCATGGAATGTACATTCTAGTATAGGAAAATAAATGATAAACATATAATGAGTGATTGACAGATGGCAAAAATTAATCCATAGAGTTGTTCTTTAAATATATTCTCTTTCACCTTTCATATTCAATGAGTTACTGTGTCAGATTAGTTTTTTCTCCTAATTATTTTTCCTTTTCATTCCTCTGCCACTGCTTTAGTTTTAATTTCATCATTTCTTATTTGGGGAACTCTAGTTTTTCACTGAACTCTCTGCCAGTTTTTCTTTCTCCTTTGATCACAATGCCAGAGTGATCATTCTGAAAACTCTCTCTGTAAAGATCACTTATATCCTGAAGAAAAAAAAACAAATTGTTTAACATTAAGTGGCCTAGTGTCTAACTTACTCTGTTAAATATCCTTTCTGTTTCCACCACGTTATTATTACAGTGCCACTGTATTAATTAAACTGATAGCATTTAACAAAAAATATAAATTTGTACCTGGCTCCTTATCCCATCTTAACATGACTGCCTTCAGTTCAGTTCAGTCGCTCAGTTGTGTCCGACTCTTTGCGACCCCATGAATTGCAGCACGCCAGCCCTCCCTGTTCGTCACCATCTCCCGGAGTTCACTCAAACTCAAGTCCATCGAATCAGTGATGTCATCCAGCCATCTCATCCTCTGTCGTCTCCTTCTCCTCCTGCCCTCAATCCCTCCCAGCATCAGTCTTTTCCAGTGAGTCAACTCTGCTCATGAGGTGGCCAAAGTACTGGAGTTTCAGCTTTAGCATCATTCCTTCCAAAGAACACCCAAGGCTGATCTCCTTTAGAATGGACTGGTTGGATCTCCATCTACTTCCCATGAAGCGATGGGACCAGATACCACGATCTTAGTTTTCTGAGTGTTGAGCTTTTAAGCCAACTTTTTCACTCTCTTTCACTTTCATCAAGAGGCTTTTTAGTTCCTCTTCACTTTCTGCCATAAGGGTGGTGTCATCTGCATATCCAAGGTTATTGATATTTCTCCTGGCAATCTTGATTCCAGCTTGTGCCTCTTCCAGTCCAGCGTTTCTCATGATGTACTCTGCATAAAAGTTAAATAAGCAAGGTGACAATACACAGCCTTGACGTACTCCTTTTCCCTTTTGGAACCAGTTTGTTGTTCCATGTCCAGTTCTAACTGTTGCTTCCTGACCTGCATACAGATTTCTCAAGAGGCAGGTCAGGTAGTCTGGTATTCCCATGTCTCTCAGAATTTTCCACAGTTTATTGTGATCCACACAGTCAAAGGCTTTGGCATAGTCAATAAAGCAGAAATAGATGTTTTCCTGGAACTCTCTTGCTGTTTCGATGATCCAGCAGATGTTGGCTATTTGATCTCTGGTTCCTCTGCCTTTTCTAAAACCAGCTTGAACATCAAGAAGTTCACAGTTCACGTATTGCTGAAGCCTGGCTTAGAAAATTTTGAGCATTACTTTACTAGCATGTGAGATGGACATTACTATAATTTGTCCCATTTTACAGTTGAAGAAATGGAGGTCAAAAGGGTTTAAAGACTTGCCCAGAATCACAAAGCTAGTGGCAGAACCACTAGCTAGATTTAAGTCCAGGTGTTCTGGCTTCAGAGCCCATGTTCTTTAATAGGTGCAATTTCTGACTGGTTCTGAGGTCAGTGATATAAACTGCATACGTTAAAGGGTGACCCTTGAGAGAAGGAAGCATTGGTTATCAGGAGCTGAGGTTGAGTCATCAAGAAGGAGTGATATTAATTGCACCAATTTCCTCTCTGATGACTTCACTAGAGTCCCAACCTGGCCTAGGCCTGGGTCCTTGGGTGTCAGCTTAGTTCATGAGCTTAGGAAGACTTGCATGCCAGCATGGGCCTGACCAGGCAGAAAGAGCTGTTCCAGATGAGAGCTAGGCCTTGGGCAAGGTTTCCTGGCAGCTCCAGGCTCCACTCATGCTGGCCTTGTGGAGTTTTAAAATCAGCAACCTGTACAGAGCTTTTGACACAGCATGCAGGAGGCAAAGAAGGGTTTAAGTAGCTTCTCTGGTAGCCTTGGAATATGGAATGAAGCAGGTCAAAGACTAATAGAGTTTTGCCAAGAAAATGCACTGGTCATAGAAACACCCTCTTCCAACAACACAAGAGAAGACTCTACATATGGACATCACCAGATGGTCAACATCGAAATCAGATTGATTATATTCTTTGCAGCCAAAGATGGAGAAGCTCTATACAGTCAACAAAAACAAGACCAGGAGCTGACTGTGGCTCAGATCATGAGCTGCTTATTGCCAAGTTCAGACTTAAATTGAAGAAAGTAGGGAAAACCACTAGACCATTCAGGTATGACCTAA
>SJYA01002821.1:1249035-1421187 GCA_006410615.1 Neotragus moschatus
TTGCTTCCTGACCTGCATACAGATTTTTTAAGAGGCAGGTCAGGTGGTCTGGTATTCCCATCTCTTTCAGAATTTTCCACAGTTTATTGTGATCCACACATGACTGCCTTAGTCTTTCTCAAAATTCAGTCCTCAAACCAGCAGCATCAGCAAAACCTGGGCACTGGTTAGGAATGCAAATTAACAGACCCCACCCAAGACTTAATTATCAATCTAGTGTTTTAACAGGCCCTCCAGAA
Source organism: Neotragus moschatus (assembly GCA_006410615.1). Lineage (NCBI taxonomy): Eukaryota > Metazoa > Chordata > Mammalia > Artiodactyla > Bovidae > Neotragus > Neotragus moschatus. The sequence goes on from SJYA01002821.1 coordinate 1,249,275, forward strand.
GATTCTGATAGACACTGAGAACCACTGGGAGGTGTTTTTTTTTTTTTTTAATGTTAATTTACAATGTTATGTTGGTTTCAGATGTTCAGCATAGTGATTCAATTACATACTTTCTCAGATTCTTTTCCATTATAGGTTATTATGGAATATCAAATATAGTTCTGTACTATACAGTAGGGCCTTACCGTTTTTTTGTATTTTATATGTTGTAATGTGTATCTCTTAATTCCAAAGTCCTCATTTATTCCTCTCCTGCCCTTTCCCTTGTAGTTACCGTAGGTTTTCTATGTCTGTGAATCTTGTTTCTGTTTTGAACAAATAAGTTCATTTGTATCATTTTATGTTTTAGATCCCACAAGTGATACTGTATGGTATTTTTCTCTTTCTGACTTAATTTTGCTTAGTATGTCTCTAGGTCCATTCATTAACTACAGATAGCATCATTTCATTCTTTTTTATTCCTTTGTGTATATATATTTACCATATTTTTATCCTTTTATCTTTTGATGGACACTTAAGTTGCTTCCATGCCTTAGCTGTTGTAAATAATGCTGCTGTGAACACTAGGGTGGATATATCATTTCAGTTTAGAGTTTTCATCTTTTCTGGATGTATGCCCAGGAGTGGGATTGCTGGATCATATGGCAACTCTAATATTTTTTTAAAAAACTCCATACTGTTCTCCATGGTAGCTGCACCAATTTACATTCCCACCAACAACAGTTCACTTTCTGCCACACTCTTCATCATTCATTATTTGTAGACTTTTCTGATGATGGTCATTCTGAGTAGTGTGTGATAATATCTCAGTATAGTTTTAATTTAATAATTAGTAATGTTAAGCATTTTCTTTGCCTGTTGGTCATCTGTATGTCATTGGAGAAATGTCTGTTTAGGTTTTCTGCCCGTTTTTGATTGGGTTTGTATTTTTTTTTTGCTACTGAGTTGTATGAACTGTTCGTTTATTTGAAATTAACTCCTTGTCAATCACTCTGTTTGCAAATACTTTCTCCCATTCCATAGGTTGTCTTTTCATTTTGTTTATAGTTCCCTTTGCTATGCAAAAACTTGTAAGCTTGATTAGGTCCCATTTGGTTTTGCTTTCATTTCTATTGCCTTGGGCAGCTGACCTGAGAAAGTGTTGCTGTGATTTATGTCAGAGAATATGGCTTCCCAGGTGGTTCAGTGGTAAAGAATCTGCCTGCCAATGCAGAAGACACAGGTTTGAACCCTGGGTCAGGAAGATCCCTTGGAAAAGGAAATGGCAACCCACTCCAGTATTTTTGCCTGGGAAATCTCATGGGCAGAGGGGCCTGGTGGACTTCAGTCCATGGGGTCACAAAGGAGTCAGATAGAACTTAGCAACGAAATGGCAATATCAGAGAGTGTTTTGCAAATGTTCTTACCTAGGAGTTTTATGGTGTCATATCTTACATTTAAGTCCTATGCCGTTTTGACTTCTTTTTTTTTTTTGGTATAATGTAAGAAAGTGTTCTAACCTCACTGATTTACATGTGGCTGTCCGGCTTTCCTACTTGCTGAAGACAGTCTTTTCTTCATTGTGTATTCTCCTTTGTTGAATATTAATTGTCCATAGATGTGTGGGTTCGTTTCTGGGCCCTCTATTCTGTTCCATTGATCCATGTGTCTGTTTTTATGCCAATACCATGCTATTTGAGTACTTTAGCTTTCTAATATTTGAGAACCACTGTTGTGACTGAAGTACTCTTCCTAGTGTTTTACTAACACCCATTACCCTTTGCTCAACTCAAACATTACCTCCCTTTTGTTTGTTTTGACTCAACGATTAGACTTGCCCAGGTTCATGTCTTTCAGATTTATAGGCATTTTCAGAATCTGTATTTGACTACCATGTAGACATACCTGACTGGGCCCTACTATACACTGTATTTTAAGAAAAGGTTGATTTTATTCTGAGTATTCTAGTTTAGTCTGTTAACAAAAGATAGTGCCTTTTTACCACAGAACACATGTTTTTAGTGCATTTGTTTTATCTCGGATGAACAATTCTTACGTTTGAGGATGTAGGTCCTTTGGTTTAAGTTTTAAACTTTTTCATATGCACAGTTAAGTGTAAAATTTTCCTGCTACTTTGCATATTGAGCTATTTCTTTATGTGTGAAATCAGGGAGTTGGATAAAATATCTAAAACTTCCTCCCCATTTAATAATTTTGAGTTAAAATTCAAGATTTGAGTCTTGATTTTTATATATGGTGGCAGTAATGCTTGCTCACATATTTAAAAGACTATAAGTGTAAATTAGTCATATATGGTCATTTGTAAATTATTTATTGTTAAATCATAAGAGTTTTAAGGTAGAATGTGCTTCTGTGAACTGTTGTCATTTAAATTAAATTTGTGATGATGGTAGTTGATGATTAAAAAGATTGTTTTTTTAGAATACTAGAAACTTAATTTTTTTGGAAACTTATAAAGTCTCCAGGTTGGGGAAGTAGAATAATTTTTCTGGAAGTAAAAACCATCTTTGATTCTTATAAGGAATGGATTTTACTGCTGTCTTCTGTTATTAGAATGTAGTTGAACATGGAATGCACAAGAAGAAAATGTTTCAAATTTGAAGTTAAGATTTGAAAAAAAAAAAAAAAAGCCAAATCATCTGAAATAGTTTCCAACTCATGAATTCTTTAATTTTAATAAGTTTTGACCGGTTTCTAATTGTTCTTTTATATCATAATTTCAGGGTCAGTCAACATAATAAAGTCAACTTAATGACAGCAGACAACTTATCCATCTGTTTTTGGCCAACTTTGATGAGACCTGATTTTGAAAATCGAGAATTTCTGTCTACCACCAAGATCCATCAATCTGTTGTTGAAACATTTATTCAACAGTGTCAGTTTTTCTTTTACAATGGAGAAATTGTGGAAACTGCAAACACTGTGGCTCCACCGCCTCCTTCAAACCCAGGACAGTTGGTAGAACCAATGGTACCACTTCAGTTACCACCACCATTGCAACCTCAGCTGATACAACCACAGTTACAGACGGATCCTCTTGGTATTATATAAGTAAGAAGGATTGCAGACAGCCTGAAATTGGACAAAAGAAAATCTAGACATGCATGTTTCAGGGTTCAGTAGTATACTTCATGTTTCTTACATATAATTCCCATTCAAAATGATGAGACATTTCCTCTTTGAACTGTATGGTATTCCTTACTCATTTACATTACAAATCTAAGACCATGTGATAAGCATGACTGAGAGGTTTAATTTTTATAAACAAAAATAGCTATAAAATACAAAGCTGCTGTTGCATGCAACCTTATTGCAATCAGTATATCATTCCTGTGGCATTTTCTGTCACATTATATTGTGAATAAAATTTTTCTATAGAAATTAAATGATTTAAAAACTCACGTATATGAAACATTTAATGCTTTCCAGCCTGCTTTATGGCTGGTTTTGTTATTTGATATGTTAATTTGAGCAACTTAATTTACTTTTAGTAGTCTGTGTAGATAACTGAAAAGCCCAGTTAAGTATTTTATTATTTCAGGCTACTTATGCCATGCTTGGGATGTTGTTTGAAGGAAAGAAAAATACATTTAACATATTTCTGCACCTTCATCTTCTAAGTAAACCTGTGGATGATTTGATGGGGGTAAATGAAAATATTTCTTGTACACACATACCAAGGACATGCTTGTGGCTAAAGTGAGTTGATAATGTTGTACAAAGGATAGTTGTCACCAACTCATTTCTTTATAGTCCATAATGAAACCAACATCTTGTATACTGTTAATTCTGTAAACAGATGCATGTTCAAAAGATCTATTATGGTCTTGTAATCTTAATCTAATATATTTTAGATATTTTAATTTTTTCCCTCTTGGGAAATACATTTAGTATAGTGTAGAAAATACTTCATGACATTTTCATATAAGGTTATATAACTTTTCATACATAAACATGAAATTTGTTGTAGAAAATTCTTTAAACCAAACATTTTAATCTAGGACTTCAATTTAATCTGTCCCTTGAATCTATTTTTATGTGGCCCTTAAAAAAACATATCCAAAAATCCATTGCTAATATAGCAATAAAAATACTTTGGGTACTGACAGCCTCTTTGGAGTATGTATATATAAAGTTGCAAACTTGTATTCATATTCTTTTCTGTGATATGTTGTACTAAAATCCAAAGTGACTTTTGCACCGTTTTGTAAAACAATTTTTTTCCTTTGATGTTGGTACCAGATTTGCTGTAAATGACTGCTGCTTTGGAGGTTAAACATTTTGTTAGCGAAGTTACAACCAGAACACTAAATTACGGATAAAATTTTCAGAATTAAGTGGCATAGGTAAATTTTGTTAGGATTTATTCAAAATTTGTTCATTATCAAACCATGCCCTTTTTTTTCCCCAGAAAGGAAAAAAAAAAGTGATTTTTTTTTGTTGTTGCTAGGTTATATTTTGTGTAGTAAAGAAAAATTTCTTCAGTCCATGTTGTGATCTTCATACTGCAATTTTAAGGTGGTCTAATGTATACTATAGTAAATAGATTATTTTGAGATTTGAGGCTCCTAAGAGTTTGATTTGCTCCATTTTTTCCTAAAATAAATACTGTCTTTCCCAACTGTTATGTCCTAGGTATTGTACTTCTAATTTTGACTTCAGAATCAAAATGTTGACATGAACCAGGCTGCTGTGGAAGTACATGTATATTATAAATTATCTTATTTGTGTTATACTCTTACATGTTATTATCTTTTCTAAGAAAACAAAGTCCCTATTATTCCTATTGCAAAGCACACAGGAATTAAGAAAGTACAGTAATTTTTAAAAAGAAAAATCTGGTAAATGTAGTATTCTTGTTCTATATTACTTATACCTATTGTCTATATAGCTTTAATTTATAGCTGTCATTTTAACATCAGCATGTCTGGCAAAGAAAATTAAACTGTAAGAGTTTTATAAACTGTTTCTAGGTTGCTAAAGAATTTATTTTTCTACTATATATGGTATAGACAAAGCTCAAAACTATGTACAGGAAAAAAGCCTGACTATTTCTTTTGGAAGTAGGCTGAAAAGAGAATTTTCAGAACTGTTCATGTCTTCAGTTCATTCGGTCATAACTTTGCTATTGTTATATGTGAATCCCAGTTTATTTAAGCTATTCTCTTTTATACTGTGTTAATTTAACTTTCATGTACATTTAGTGCAACTTTTGTTATTAAAACTAGCATTTACCATTTTCCACATTTACTACCTTACACCTTCCCCAGAATTTATCTCCACTTTTCTATGCATTCTATAATTGATTTGAAAAGTTTCATAGCGGATCATTTAAAATTCTACTTTTGGTTCAATTAACCAATAGGTTACAGTTAATTGATAATTAAAATACAGTTTAAAGCTCAGTCTGTTACACTGAATTGATTGCGTTTGTTTTTGCTAAGGGTTTAGATATGTTTTTTAATGTTAGAAAAGTAATTCTACACGCAAAATAATATAATGAAACTTTTTTCTGGTAAGTTACTGGAAGGTTTCACTGTTTTAGGGACCTGTCATATATGAAACTTCTTAAAGGATGAAAAGAATATTAGGTAGTCTCGTAATTATGGGTAAATATTAAGGCATTATATTTTACAGTTTTAAATAAAATTCCATCTACACACATGTTGCCATCGTTTCATTTAAGCTTCAGTGCTTATTTCAATATTGTACTTAACACTATCTAAATTAGCAATATAAAGAAGCATAGTGGAACTGTCTAAATTTTTGGTAGATTTATGGGAAATCAAATTCTCTTCAACAGACACTTATTTAGGATATACAGTTAATTTTAGAACAAAATTCCAGGCAAAATATATTTTCATTTGAAATGGTATTTGTTAGTAGTTTCTCCCTCTAATATTTACAATGTAAATAATGTAGGTACCAGCAATCTAACTTAGCCAAAAAGCAGCTTTTATTTTCCATACTGTATGTAAATAATGTAGACTTTTTTTTTTTTTTTTGAGGTACTGGAATTTAATTTCTTATATCTCTTAGATAGTAACAGAAAGGAACAATTGGATTAAGAATTTAGGCCTTAGCTTACATGGTGATTTTTAGTTTTTTATACGGTAATAATTGTGATGCTATTTGTCAACTGGATATAAATATATATATAATTTTAAAAAGTCAAAGTGCTTTGTTTCTTTGTTTATAATGTAATTTTTTGTGCTTTACCAACAGGATGCTGCAGTAAATTTAATATCAGTGAAGCTTCTGTGTAAAGAATGCTATGAATAAAACATTAAGAAGCTATGTGATTATAAGTTATAGTTGCCTCTAATTTTACCATTTCATTGGTAAAAGTCAACTTTTTTTTTTTCCATAAAATAGGAAAATATTTTTTAAATTATGTCAGTATGGTGACATAATTTACTTTGAGAAGTATGTTACTGAGCTTTTACTGTACCATGAGAGGAGATCCAAAATCTGTTTCTGTATGTATACCTACAGATGATAATTTAATTTTAAAATGTTTGGAAAAACAAGGTTACACAGGTTTCTTAAGACTCAAATGTTACCTAAGTCTGAATTTTTAGCTGTGGCTAGACATTTTGAGCTACTGAAAGTATCGGAAGCCTATTCTGGTTTATAACAGAGGTGCTGACATTGAAGAATCTAATATTTTGTTTTCTTCATGGTTCATGAATATTACAAAGTTTATGGAACTATGCTACCAGATTCTATGGATCTGGTGAGGTCAGTGACCTGAATGATGATTGTATGTGTTTTATCTTAAGTTTAATCCTTTTAACTACCTTAATTCTTAGGCTGAACAATTTCTGATATACTTTAAAACTTTATATCCCATTAAAAATTTTTTTTTGTATCTGAACTCTGGAAGTTCTCAAAAGCCTTTTCAGTTTATCAAATGTCTATAAGTTTTCTAAGATTGAATAAGGGAAGGAACTACTCTTCAACGCTGACTTTTTATGGTAGGGTCTGTGTGTAGTTGAGAAGACTCTTCAAGCATTAATAACATCTGATATCCAATGTCCAGTCTTTAGAAGTGTTCCAAGTACCATGATCTCTTAAGGCAGTTAAAGTCTACTGACTAAAGAACTTTGGGTATATTCACTACTTAGTTTGTCTCATCATCATTCCTATGAGCATGATTCCATTTTTTCCCCCTTACAGTGTTAGTTTTATCTCTGTGCTGTTGGAATCGAGGAATTGGTAAGGTTTTATCTCTGGTGCAGGGCTGGGTGGGAAAGATCCACAGTTCTCATGTTGTTTAAATCTTAAAGTGTTCAATATTAATTTTTTATAAAAATCTTTCAGGATCTTAGCTTGATATATTAAATTTTAAATCTTGGAATTAATGCAGTGTTGGCAGTTCTGGTTTAGTTAATTTTACTCATAGTTGGAAGAGTGCCAAAACCTTCAGTAGAATGGACTTCTGCTGTAAGTAGATGTCACGGAATTTATAGTTTAGGTACAACCTGATACTTGTTTACTCCCACAGTATGGATTTTCTGTTCAGCTTTCTTTGCCTTATAAAATTTATTCTGAACTATTTAATAATGGTTCTTGTTCTAAGAGCTTGTCTAGTACTTCCCCTGATGTTTAAACGTATTTTTTCAAATTTCTTTCTATTTTGTATTAAATCTTAATCCCAGTATACATGATGTTGGATTAGGAGTTGACATATTTACTAATTGCTTAGTAATTTATCCAAATTAGTTATGTATCAGTACTTACTAGAGCTTCCCAGGTGGCTTAGCGGTAGAGAATCTACCTTCTAACGCTGGAGCCCCCAAGATACATGTTTAATCCCTCAGTGGAGAAAAATCCCTTGAAGGAGGAAATGGTAACCAAATCCAATATTCTTGCCAGGATAATGTCATGGACAGAGGAATCTGGCAGGCTGTAGTCCGTGGCATCGGCAAAGAGTCGGACATGACTGAGCACCAGATCATTTTTTATGACCTTGAACTCAGTAGTCTGTCCTATTTAATATTTTTAAGTCCCTACCAGTTTTTAATACCTGAACTATGAACTTCCAACTGTTCAAGCTAGTTTTAGAAAAGACAGAGGAACCAGAGATCAAATTGCCAACATCCGTTGGATCATGGAAAAAGCAAGAGAGTTCCAGAAAAACATCTATTTCTGCTTTATTGACTGCCAGAGCCTTTGACTGTGTGTATCCCAAACTCTGGAAAATTCTGAAAGAGATGGGCATGCCAGACCACCTGACCTACCTCTTGAGAAATCTGTATGCAGGTCAGGAAGCAACAGTTAGAATTGGACATGGAACAACAGACTGGTTCCAAATAAGAAAAGGAGTACGTCAAGGCTGTATAGTCTCACCCTGCTTATTTAACTTATATGCAGAGTACATCATGAGAAGTGCTGGGCTGGATGAAGCACAGGCTGGAATCAAGATTGCCAGGAGAAATATCAATAACCTCAGATATGCAGATGACACCACCCTTACAGCAGAAAGCGAAGAACTAAAGAGCCTCTTGAACGCTAAAGAGGAGAGTGAAAAAATTGGCTAAAAGTTCAACATTCAGAAAACTAAGATCATGGCATCTGGTCCCGTCACTTCATGGGAAATAGATGGAGAAACAGTGTCAGACTTTATGCTTTTGGCTCCAGCATCACTGCTGATGGTGATTGCAGCCATGCAATTAAAAGATGCTTACTCCTTGGAAGGAAAGTTACGAGCAACCTAGACAGCATGTTAAAAAGCATAGACATTACTTTGCCAACAAAGGTCCATCTAGTCAAGGCTATGGTTTTTCCGGTAGTCATGTATGGATGTGAGAGTTGGACTATAAAGAAAGCTGAGCGCCAAAGAATTGCTGCTTTTGGACTATGGTATTGGAGAAGATTCTTGAGAGTCCCTTGGACTGCAAGGAGATCCAACCAGTCCANCTGGAGGTCTCTGAGATTGTCCTCATTTCTTTTAATTCTTTTTTCTTTTTTCCTCTCTGATTCATTTATAGAGTTGGTTCAACTTTTAAAAATCTGAGTAATTTGCATTTATGGAATAAGGAATATGTATGACTATCAAAAGGTAAAAAGACATAAAAATATGCAAATACTAATAGCTGGTATTGTCATACTATTATCAGACAGTATAAGGCAAAAAACATTACTAGAGAGAGATGATATATAATAATGATAAAAACTTTACTCAATAAGGAGAGAGAGCAATTCTAAATTTGTAGGAACCTGATAGCATAGTATTAAATAAAGCAAAAAAGTTAGAAATAACAAAGTGAAAAGTTTACAATCCCAAGTACATTAGCACCTCTTCATTACTAAAAAAAATATCCGTAAAGGTATCAAAAATTTGAACATGGCAAGCAAACATGACATAATGGACCTATATTAGTCATTGTACCCAATAACTAGATATTTACGTGAAACGTAAAATTGAACATATACTGAACCACAAAGGAACTCTCACATTCTAAAGGATTTAAGTTGCAAAGTTTGTTCTCCAGTTATATTAGAATTAAGGTAAAAATCATTAACAAGATAAAATCCTGAAATGTTTGGACAATAAATATATAAAAGTTCATGAGTGAAAAATAGAAATATTTTAACTAAAAAATACTGAAACTAGCATCAAATCATGTGGGATAATTGTGAGAGATTGCTAGGGCCATGCTTAGGAGGAGATTTATGGCTTTGAATGTGTAGCTGTTAATGCATATATTAGGAAACTAGATTATCAGCAGGGAAAAAGTAAAAACTAATGAAGCAGAAAATGGATGCACAGAGTAAAGTCACAACTCATCTTTTTAAAAATCTTTTCCCAAAATGAAGTAGTTTAAAAAAATTTTATTGAAGTATAATTGGGACTTCGCTAGTGGTCCAGTGGTTAAGAATCTGCCTTTCAATGCAGGGGACATGGGTTCAGTCCCTAGTATGGGAACTACGATCCCATGTGCCTTTGGGCAACTAAGCCTATGAGCCACAATGGGCCTAGTACAGCCAAAAAAAGTATAGTTGATGTACAGTGTGTGTCAAGTGTACAGCAAAGTGATTCAGTTATTTTTATGTGTGTGTGTGTATACATATTTTTCAGATTATTTTCTCTTAGATTATTGCTAAATATTGAGTATAGTTCCCTATGCTATACAGTAGGTCCATCCATGGTGGTTTTTTTTTTATATATAGTAGTGTGTATGTATCAATCACAACTCATACTTTGAAAAGACAAATGAGCAGAATTACATATATTTTTAGGTATGTGATGGGAGAAGACAACATGTGACATTTATGAGTTCCCCAACAGGAGAATCACAACAGAGATTCTTAGGGCTTTGAAGCAATCCATGCCATCTGCAGCCGAGAATTACATACTTCTCAGAAAGTTCCTGGCATGCTTATGGGCCATGGACAAGACAGCAAGCATGATCATGGATTATCAGTGACCATATGGCCAGAACTATTTAAGATGAGGTAGGTTCTGTCATGGCACCCCACTCCAGTACTCTTGCCTGGAAAATCCCATGGACGGAGGAGCCTGGCAGGCTGCAGTCCATCAGGTCACTAAGAGTCAGACATGACTGAGCGACTTCACTTTCACTTCTCACTTTCATGCATTGGAGAAGGCAATGGCACCCTACTCCAGTGTTCTTGCCTGGAAAATCCCAGGGATGGGGGAGCCTGGTGAGCTGCCGTCTATGGGGTCGCACAGAGTCCAACACGACTGAAGCAACGCAGCAGCAGCAGGTTCTGCCAAATCTATCAAGGCATCATCAGGTCAGATGGAGCCAGCAGCAATCTCTCGTAAGATAGAAGTGGTACATCTGTGAGTGGACCTCTGCAGGGCTGGAGGACCTAATCAAGTTGAATAAGCAAGTCATCCTGATTCCTATCTCATCAACTAGTATTTCCCTAGTGCCTCTTTCTCAGTTCAAAATTATGTCCATATGGTAACCATGGAAGTGCACCACTGCTCAAATCTTTGCCTCTAGGATTCCAGTCAGCTGACAGTTCTCAGCTGCAACACTGTCAGAATCTACTGCAGGATTTAAACTCAAGACGTACTATCCATGGGCACCTATACAACTACTGGGTGGTGGTGAACAGATACTGGGATCTAAACATTTATGCATCCATCAAGACCAGCAGGAATGGACTTCTGAGAGGGGCACCAGTTTCACTAAAGAGTATAATGGTGGCTCCTCTCATCTGCAGACTGGGGGTGATGGTAGGAAAGTGGTTACAGAATTGAGCTAATTAATAGAACAGGAATGATGGCATCCCAAAGTAGGTGGCACGTTAAACTGCAAGAAATCACAAGGCCAAAATTACAATAATGACCTGCAAGTTTGGAGGGAGTAGTCTCAGAGGCTTAACCAGGGAATTGTGGAGATGGCTAATAGAACATGTCATCTGTAGGGGCAAAAGAGATGGACATTAAGTGAGAATGCTGTTTAACATCTAAGAACAAAACAAAATAATTTTTAACCAAGTATGGAGAAACAAGGCCAAAGGCAGCCATTCTAAAAGTGAAAATCCTTTACTTAGTTCCCTGACCTGTATTCACACTCAGAACCAACTGACTAAAAAGGTGAATGGGCCTCCTGGAGGAAGAATCCTACAACTCAGCAAGTATAATATTTTCTATCTTTTCCCAAAATGACTGAGGCCATTACTTGGTGATGGTACACTGGAGAAAGGAGAACCTTGGATTTCAGAGAATTTTAGACACAGAGGCTGAGTTGATATTTGATCCCTAAAGACCCAAAACATCATCCCCACCCGTTTGTTAGAAATTCACTAGTCTGCCCTCTGAAGAAACCAAATGGATCCTGGAGGATGACTGTAGGCTGTCGTAAATTCAACCAAAAGGTGGTCCTAATAACAGATAGTAGTGTTAGGCATGATATCACTGACGTGCTTGGTTACTCGGTTGTTTCCGACTCTTTGTGACACTATGGACTGCAGTCCACCAGGCTTCTCTGTCCATGGGGATTCTCCAGGCAAGAGTCCTGGAGTGGGTTGCCACGCCCTCCTCCAGGGGATCTTCCCAACCCAGGGATCGAACCCAGGTCTCCCACATTGCAGATGGATTCTTTACCATCTGAGCCACCAGGGAAGCCCAATATCACTGATCGATTAAGTCACTCAGTCCAGTCTGACTCTGTGACCCATGGACTGCAGCCCACCAGGCTTCCCTGTCCATCACCAACTCCTGGAGCCTACTCAGACTCATGTCTGTCCCATTGGTGATGCCATCCAACCATCTCATTCTCTGTTGTCCCATTTTCTTCCTGCCTTCAATCTTTCCCAGCATCAGGGTCTTTTCCAATGAATTGGTTCTTCATATCAGGTAGCGGAAGTGCTAGAGTTTCAGCTTCAGCATCAGTCCTTCCAATGAATATTCAGGACTAATTTCCTTTAAGATTGACTGGTTGGATCTCCTTGCAGTCCAAGGGACTCTTAAGAGTCTTTTCTAACACCACAGTTCAAAAGCATCAATTCTTCGGCGCTCAGTTTTCTTTACAAAATCTTACATCCATACATGACCACTGGAAAAAGCATAGCTTTGACTAGATGGACCTTTTGTTGGTAATGTCTCTGCTTCTTAATATGCTGTCTAGGTTGGTCATAGCTTTTCTTCCAAGGAGCAAGCGTCTTTTAATTTCATGGCTGCAGTCACCATCTGCAGTGATTTTGGAGCCCCCCAAAATAAAGTCTCACTGTTTCCACTGTTTCCCCATCTATTTCCCATGAAGTGATGGGACTGGATGCCATGATCTTCGTTTTCTGAATGTTGAGTTTTAAGCCAACTTTTTCACTCTTTCACTTTCATCAAGAGACTCTCTAGTTCCTCTTCACTTTCTGCCATAGGGTGGTATCATCTGAATATCTGAGGTGGTTGTTATTTCTCCTGGCAATCTTGATTCCAGCTTGTGCTTCTTCCAGCACTGCATTTCACATGATGTACTCTACATAGAAGTTAAATAAGCAGGTTGACAATGTACAGCCTTGATGTACTCCTTTCCTGATTTAGAACCAGTCTGTTTTTCCCTGTCCAGTTCTAACCATTGCTTCTTGACTTGGATACAGATTTCTCAAGAGGCAGGTCAGGTGGTCTGGTATTCCCATCTCTTGAATTCTCCACAGTTTGTTGTGATCCACACAGTCAAAGGCTTTGGCATAGTCAATAAAGCAGAAATAGATGTTTTTCTGGAACTCTCTTGCTTTTTCCATGATCCAGTGGATGTTGGCAATTTGATCTCTGGTTCCTCTGTCTTTTCTAAATCCTGCTTGAACGTCTGGAAGTTCATTATTCACGTACTGTTGAATCCTGGCTTGGAGAATTTTGAGCTTACTTTACTAGCATGTGAGATGAGTGCAATTGTGCAGTAATTTGAGCATTCTTTGGCATTGCCTTTGTTTGGGATTGGAATGAAAACTGACCTTTTCCAGTCCTGTGGCCACTGCTGAGTTTTCCAAATTTGCTGGCATATTGAGTGCAGTACCTTCACAGCATCATCTTTCAGGATTTGAAACAGCTCAACTGAAATTCCATCACCTCCACTAGCTTTGTTCGTAGTGATGCTTTCTAAGGCCCACTTGACTAAACATTCCAAGATGTCTGGCTCTAGGTGAGTGTGAGTGATCACACCATCATGATTATCTGGGTCATGAAGATCTTTTTTGTACAGTTCCTCTGTGTATTCTTGCCACCTCTTCTTAATATCTTCTGCTTCTGTTAGGTCCATATCATTTCTGTCCTTTATCGAGCCCATCTTTGCATGAAATTTTCCCTTGGTATCTCTCATTTTCTTGAAGAGATCTCTAGTCTTTCCCATTCTATTGTTTTCCTCTCTTTCTTTGTATTGATCACTTAGGAGGGCTTTCTTGTCTTTCCTTGCTCTTCTTTGGAACTCTGCATTCAAGTGGGTATATCTTTCCTTTTCTCCTTTGCCTTTTGTTTCTCTACTTTTCATAGCTGTTTGTAAGGCCTCCTCAGATAACCATTTTGCATTTCTTTTCCATGGGGATGGTCTTGATCACTGCCTCCCGTACAATGTCACGAACCTCTGCCTATCAGATCTAATCCCTTAAATCTATTTGTCACTTCTACTGTATAGTCATAAGGGATTTGATTTAGGTCATACTTGAATGGTCTAGTGGTTTTCCCTACTTTCTTCAATATTTATCTGAATTTGGCATAAGCAGTTCATGATCTGAGCCACAATCACCTCCTGGTCTTGTCTTTGCTGACTGTATAGAGCTTCTCCATCTTTGGCTGCAAAGAATATAATCAATCTGATTTCAGTATTGACCATCTAGTGATGTCCATATGTAGAGTCTTCTGTGTTGTTGGAAGAGGGTGTTTGCTATGACCAGAGCATTCTCTTGGCAAAACTCTGTTAGGCTTTGTCCTACTTCATTTTGTACTGCAAGGCCAAATTTGCCTATTACTCCAGGTATCTCTTGACTTCCTTTTTTGGATTCCAGTCCCCTATAATGAAAAGGACATCTTTTTTGGGTGTTAGTTCTAGAAGGTCTTATAAGTCTTCATAGAACCATTCAATTCAGCTTCTTCAGCATTATTGGTCAGGACATAGGCTTGGATTATTGTGACAGTGAATGGTTTGCCTTGGAAACGAACAGAGGTCATTCTGTCGTTTTTGAGCTTGTATCCAAGTACTGCATTTCAGACTCTTTTGTTGACTATGAGGGCTACTCCATTTCTTCTAAGGGATTCTTGCCTACAGTAGTAGATATAATGGTCATGAGTTAAATCACCCATTCCAGTCCATTTTAGTTCACTGATTCCTAAAATGTCATCTTACAAGGGATGGTTTCAGTTCTTCCACCAGGAACTGCAGTGAGAGCACAGAGTCTTAATCACTGGGCCACCACAAACTCCCCTTCACGCTAATGTTTTCATTTGTTTGCTTCAATTTGTTATTTTTGTGATCAGAATTCTTACAGTATTTTGACTCAAAAGTCTTTGGAATGTCTGAGGGCTCATAGAGAAGGGGATTGGGAAATTCCTTACTGGATTGTCATTGAGAACTCTCATCTCTCCTGAAAGGGAGACTTGGGCTCATGCTGTGCCTTGAATAGCAGTATCACCTGGCCACCTGCCCCAACTCCAGTCTGCATTGTGCCGTGGGTGCTGCATTGGGCACTGTATATTTACATCATTTCATCCTCAAAACAGACTTGTGAGATAAGAGAACTGAGGTTCTCTAAGGTCACAGAGTCAAAGGAAAAGATAAAGGAAAGAAAAGTTGCACTTAATTCATAAATATTCAAAACCATTAATTTATTCACATTTTTCCCATAGTAAAATGTACAAGGCATGCCCCCACGTGACTGATTTGAATTTGCCTCTTTAAACTATTTTTATAATTGCCATTTACTTTATATATGGAGAACTTGAAAAAAATAAATTTTCTTGGATTAAAGCATTTTGAATATATTTAGGGCTCACTAAAATTCTTATGACTGCTTAAAAATGTATCATGCATACATATAGTCAGCTGTACTGTAAATTGCAGCTAATGGATGTTCAGTTGGCAAAAGGTGGAATTGTCTGGCTGATTTACTCCTTGGGCTTCTTCTGTTTACTGGAAAACTCATCTAAACATGCATGTCACAAACTACTTTCAAGACAAAAGCAAAGCCTCAGATGAGTGGTGAAAACAGATAGCCCCGTCTAACCTGGGAAGACTGTCTGCATGAAGGGAAAGGCCATCAGTCTAAGTGAATGCTCCAAAAAGACACTTCTAAAAATAAAAAGCAACCTGTCTAAAGGAAAAAGAAATGTCATTAGACATTTTGACTGTGGTTTTATTTCATTAAATTGCTGAGTGTATGCTGAGTTACAAGAAGTAAAATTCAATGTATAGTTTACAAGTGCCTTCTCTGTTTAAGGCACCATGTGGTGGGCTCTAGAGGACACAAAAATGAATGATCTGCCATCCTCACTATTGAGGAGGTTATGATCAAAGGAGAGGTAAACAGCAAGATAACATTGTATAAGCAATGTGTGATAAGACCTAGAGAAAGAAACAGATGTGAAATGAACTAAATAGTTATTTGAGTACCTTTCATAGGTCAGGCATGTTTCATACAGCATCTTATCTTTCAGTCTTACAGTAATGAGGTTGGTACTGTTCCTAGTTCAAGGAACTGTGAGAAAGCACAACCAAAAAACTAACCCAGGATCATACAGACTGAGATTCAAATCCAGATGTCTCCCACAAAGTTTGTATTCCTAACAACCGCATGGGTTAAGAGCCGTGTGATAATTAGAGAAGAGGTCCTTGCTGACCAGCTGACCATGAGTCTCAGAATGATTAGAAAGGAGTTGGGAGAATGAACCATTTTAGGGTGACTTCAGCCACCATTATGGATTCCCTTCAGGGATGATTTGGCATTATTTTCTTAGCCTAGAGTGTAAAGTGGACTTCCTAGGTAGCTCAAATGGTAAAGAATCTGCTTGCAATGTGGGAGACCGGAGTTCGATCCCTGGGTTGGGAAGATGCCCTGGGGAAGGACATGGTAACTCACTTCACTATTCTTGCCTAGAGACTCACCATGGACAGAAGCTTTGTGGGCAACAGTCCATGGGGTTGCAAAGAGTCAGACAAGACTGCGCAACTAACTTTGCCTCTGTCATCAACCTCAAACTCTGATTTTAAAAGATAAAATGAATTGAGTTTTACTGTTCATGTGAGTACAAACACTGTGGATATATTTTCATGAAAAAAAGGGGAAAAAACACTAGCATGATCATATAAGTTGTAAGTATCCATTTTCACTCTCATTATTATTACTATTTATGTGATCATTTTAATTCTTAATTATCTTTTTGCTCAGGTAACTATGTAAACCCAGCTGTCCTTCTCTTTGATTGCTTACCTTCACTTGAATACCTGCCCCATGGTTTCTCAAGACCTATCACCAATGTTGTTATCATTATTTTGCAAGGTGAATGAATATAAATGTATATTTCATCATGTGCAGACTATGTTGACAATCAGCAAAGATTTTTCTTCCATATGAGTTGTGTAGCTGAGATAAAATGCTAGAAGATTAACCCAGAATGGACAATTCATCGCTCTCTGGTTATTTTCAGTTCTATAAGTAAGCCACTGAGCAGACCACACTGCCCTTTGGCACAGTGTCTGTTTCTAAGCAGGTGACATTAAAGATGCTTGTCTCTGAAAATCATTCAGGGATTATTTTCCCTGAAGTGCTAATAGAGTTTGCTAATGAAAAAACACCATTTCTCAAAATTATATAAAGCATCATAGAAATGACAGGAAACTATTTCACCCACGTTTTGGCTTGCACAGGCCTACCTGACTTTGGGAAAGCTGGTTGTATGACAAGGGTTGATCTGCCATAGTGAAGACCACTACAGTTTTAGCTTTTCATCAGCCGCAAACAAAGCTAAAGGCACCAGTGGCTCAAATCTCTTTTCTGTTCCTCCACTGATGAGAATCAAAATAAACTTTAAGATATCAAAAGCAACAATACTATTCTCTGGGAACAGATTCTTAGACTGGTGAAATCCTGTGGCTCAACTGCATGAGTCTAGAATAATTTCAATGAACTAGGTGCTATGACTTTAGAGTCAAACTTTTATTATACCGTACGTGTTATATGAATGAAGCCTTGGTATGTATTAATAGTATGATTTTCTTGGGTCATTTGAAGCCAATAGGTTTTAAAATCCCAGTCAGTAGTATACCTTTTGAATATTAAAGCCTTGAGAAGAAAGTGTGAGTTTCCAGGGAAACTGAAGGATGATAGTGGATCTGTTATAGTCCATGTGCTCTTAATTTATGTGTGATGATCTGATGAATTGTCAATCTGTCCTTTTAAAAAGAGTATGTGAGAAAATGTACATAAATGTGTACCAGTGAAACAGGTCTTCATGTTTTCATGTTTTGAAAGTGTGTTCTCTTCACAGAGTGAGAACGAAAGTATAAGAGAATTGATCTTTGAAATACAAGGGAGCTAAGTGTAATTTGATGTGCAAATATGTGATTCACATATCCTGCCTCAGAAATAAGTAAAATGTGGTCAAATATTTCATTTTATTCCTTGCATTTATCACCATCTGAAATTATCTCATTTATTTATTTGAATACTTTAAAAATCTCTCTTTCACACTCAGCTAAAACTCCATGGTCACTACTCTACCTCTGGTACCTGCTATACAATAGGTATTTGATAACTACTCTTTTTTTTTTTTTAACTTATGTATCTGCTGGGTATTTGCTGCTGTTTGTGCGCTTTCCCTAGTTGTGGTGATTGGGGGCTACACTTCATTGTGGTGTGTAGACTTCTCCTTGCAGTTGCTTCTCTTGTTGTGGAACACTGGCTCTAGGTGCATGGGCTTCAGTAGTTGGGATACAGGGTCTCTCGTCTATAGGCTTAGTAGTTGTGGCTTAAGGGTTTAGTTGCCCAAGGCATGTGGAATCTTCCTGGACCAGGGATTGAACCTGTGTTCCCTGCATTGGCAGGCAGATTCCTATCCACTGGACCACCAGGGAAGTCAGATAACTACTTATTAAATAAAGGAATTACTGTGTGTTAAGGGCTTCCCTAACATTCTTTAGATGGTAAAGAATCTGCCTGCAATGCAGGAGACCTGGGTTCGATCCCTGGGTTGGGAAAATATCTTGGAGGAGGGCATGGCAACATACTCCAGTATTCTTGCCTAGAGAATCCCCATGGACAGAGGAGCCCCTCAGACAAAAGAGCTGGACATGACTGAGTGACTAGGCACATACACTGTGTGTTGAAAGATATTCAGTGCACTACTTTAGAAGTATATGTATCTATTTCTCAACTCAACTTGATGAAACCTCCAGAAAAGCTATATCTACCAGCTTTCAGTTCAGTTTAGTCGCTCAGTTGTGTCTGGCTCTTTGCCACCCCATGAATTGCAGCACACCAGGCCTTCCTGTCCATCACCAACTCCCAGAGTTCACTCAAACTCACATCCATCCAGTCAGTGATGCCATCCAGCCATTTCATCGTCGTCGGTCATCCCCTTTTCCTCCTGCCCCCAATCCTTCCCAGCATCAGAGTCTTTTCCAATGAATCAACTCTTCGCATGAGGTGGCCAAAGTACTGGAGTTTCAGCTTTAGCATCAGTCCTTGCAAAGAACACCCAGGACTGATCTCCTTTAGAATGGACTGGTTGGATCTCCTTGCAGTCCAAGGGACTCTCAAGAGTCTTCTCCAACACCACAGTTCAAAAGCATCAATTCTTCGGCGCTCAGCCTTCTTTGCAATCCAACTCTCACATCCATACATGACTACTGGAAAAACCATAGCCTTAGTAAATGTCTTTTTACTAAATGGGATCAATATATGTTTAGTAGAGAGTATGGACAGAGTTTAAAGTTCCAGGAACACTGGTTAAAAACAATGGTGGTTAAAAACCCATCAACATTGGATTTAAGCAACAGTGAAGAGCTGATTCATTTGAAAAGACTCTGATGCTGGGAAAGATTGAGGGCAGGAGGAGAAGGGGACGACAGAGGATGAGATGGTTGGATGGCATCACCAACTCAATGGACATGGGTTTGGGTAAACTCCGGGAGTTGGTGATGGACAGGGAGGCCTGGCGTGATGCGATTCATGGGGTTGCAAAGAGTCAGAGATGACTGAGCGACTGAAGTATTGTTCTCACTGCTTTCTGCTTTTTTATTAAAGTATAATTGATAATGATGAGATGCACACATCTCGTATATAGTTGATATATTTTGACAAATATATACACCCATATAACCCACTGACTGAGATATATAGAACTTTACATCATTCCAGAAGGTTTCTCTGTACCATCTTTTAGTCTATTCCCTATTGCTTCTCCCTCCTAAGCAATGGCTGTTCTGAGTTCTGTTCCTATTAGGTTAGCTTTGCTTCTTTTTAAACCTTATATGAAAGAAATCATACAAAAGTACTCTTTTATATTTGGCTTCTTTTGTACAATACATCTGTAAAATTCATCCAGGTTGTTATGCATATCAGTGGTGCAGTCCTTTTTATTGCTGAGTAGTATGCCACTGTATACTACAACTTATCCAGTTTCCTGTTGATGGAAACCATTTGGATTGTTTCCACTTTGGAACTATTATGAGTAAAGCAGTTGCAACCCTTCCAATATGAATCTTTGTGTACATACATCTTAATTTCTCTGGGCAAATATGTGAAAGCTTGTGTAAGTGTATGTGTAAATGTATGTTTATCTTTATAAAAAACTGCCTAACTGTTCTTTGAAAGTTGTATCACTTTATACTCCCACCAACAATGTATGAGAGTTCTTAGTTGATCCACATAATTGCCAATATTTGGTACTGTCAATCTTTTATATTTTAGCCATTCTAATAGGTGTGGAATACTATTCATTGTATATTAACTGTTCAATAAAAGATGTTCTGGTTAAAGCTGTATTAGAGTTTCTATAATATTAGATAAAATTATAGAATAAGAAGCAGCATTGATTTGGATTCTGAGGATCCTGAGTTTGAATGCTGGCTTTCCCCTAACCCAGTATTGTTACTCATATGAATTTATACAAGGCGCATAATTTCTGTTAGCATCAGTCTCCTCAGCTGTAGAATGGGATAATAATTGCAAATATTAAATGCAGTCTTATATGCCTACCAAGCAGTTGGTGCTTAATAACTATTACTCTCTCCTTTTCTATTTCTAATTCTTGGGTTGTCTTCTCAGGAAAAGAACACATATAAAGATGTACAAACTCTGCTGCTGCTGCTAAGTCGCTTCAGTCGTGTCCGACTCTGTGCGACCCCATAGACGGCAGCCCACCAGGCCCCCCCGTCCCTGGGATTCTCCAGGCAAGAACACTCCAGTGTTCTTGCCATTTCCTTCTCCGAATGCATGAAAGTGAAAAGTGAAAGTGAAGTCGCTCAGTCATGTCTGACTCTTGGCCACTCCGTGGACTGCAGCCTAGCAGGCTCCTCCGTCCATGGGATTTTCTAGGCAACAGTGCTGGAGTGGGGTGCCATTGCCTTCTCCAGTACAAACTCTAGAAAGTAGATTTTTCTATATCAACCTATAAAGTGTTTCTCAAACTGGGATATAGAATCTCTTAGAGTCTTAAAACAGGTTATCAGGGGTCAGAGTTTTCCACTGGATTTTAAAGAGAAATTATTTATATTTGGATGATTATCCTAAAATATTAAAATAAGCAGAGTCTGAAACTTCTGAATAAGTTATCTTTAGTTTACAACTAAGCATTGCCATGAAATTTCAATATAAATTTTCATTTACCTTTGAAATTTCAGCTTTCTGAACTAAGGAAACTGTGTCAGTGCTGTTTGGTTGGCATGTCCTACTATCTATAATAAATGGTAGCAACAGTCAGTGTCTGCCACTGTACCCATATGCTGTGAAGGCAAAATTTCTATTTCCCTCGTAATAATATACGTATGAATAACATTTTCAATGCTTGTCTTTAGTTTCTTACTTTTTAAAGAAATCAGTACTTTGGTTTCTCATCAAGAAAATGATATGCCACCGAGTACTGTACTATTTTGTAGGGGCTAATGAGAAATGAACAGAAATAAACTG
The DNA here is from genome assembly GCA_006410615.1 of Neotragus moschatus. Classification (NCBI taxonomy): domain Eukaryota; kingdom Metazoa; phylum Chordata; class Mammalia; order Artiodactyla; family Bovidae; genus Neotragus; species Neotragus moschatus. The sequence goes on from SJYA01002821.1 coordinate 1,270,872, forward strand.
AATAATATAAATGATGTATTTGCACCAAGAGAAATCCAAATGCTTTCAGGGCAGTCTACACAAATAAAAATTAAGTGGTAATTTGAATATTCTAAACTGAAAACAGAGTGGAAGCAATCATAATAAAGTCTGATTTATGATCAATTTTGAAATGATGTAAATGAGGCAGTTTCTAATTGCCTCTGTGAAATTCTGCATTCTCAAGCCTCATTCATGGCCAACATGGTATGGAACCTGTTTGAAAAACCGTGAGGCTTATGATGCCTGTGTCAGACTTGTTTCTCTGTAGAACCTGTCTGCCTTGTTTTGAGGGTGAGAGGGTAATTTTGATTATACAGCCTCTCTGTTAATCCTTTGCTCTCTTGCCAACAATTGTTGAAATATTGTCCAAATGGAGTCCCAAGAAGATGTAAACAAAACACTGGGAGAAACCTAGTTCCTTCTTAGCTTTCAGTTGTCCGACTATAATCTCAGGGCTGAAACTGGAAAAAAAAAATGTTAACAAAATATTTAAAAGTTTAACTCCATATAATCTTATCTTGTTCTTAATTTCAGCAAAACTTGATTGGATATGTATTTAGTGCTAATTTCAATTATGCTGCTACACCAACTCCATGTTGAAATAAATACTACAGCTTTATGGAGTCATCAGTAAAGATTGCTTACTGCAGTGTTAACTAGGAGGCCTGATATTCTGAAACTACCCTATTTCATAGAGTCTCAGCACCCATCTATTGTGTGCTATGGCCTGATTTCAAAAATGTCAAAATATTTTAAAAAATATGTTCCAGTGTCTATAATTTGATAGTAAACCAAGGTTCAGTTTTCTCAGAACATACTTATGTGAATTGCATTCTCTGCATGAGTCAAAACACAGAAACAAGTTTAGTACAGAACTAAATCTGAGGCTACATCTTTCCACTATCAAACCCATGAGTGTTTACTTAGTTTCAGCCATACACATTATCTACTGCAATAAATTAATGTTCTTCATTTGAATTATATTGATTTGTAGTTGTGTATTTAATTTGTAAATTTGCTTTGGTGTTACACTATGTAACAGCTATAAGATTGCCGGGAGAACTATCAATAACCTCAGATATGCAGATGACATCACCCTTATGGCAGAAAGTGAAGAGGAACTAAAAAGCCTCTTGATGAAAGTGAAAGAGGAGAATGAAAAAGTTGGCTTAAAGCTCAACATTCATAAAACTAAGATCATGGCATCTTGTCCCATCACTTCATGTGAAATAGATGGGGAAACAGTGGAAACAGTGTCAGATTTTATTTTTGGGGGCTCCAAAATCACTGCAGATGGTGACTGCAGCCATGAAATTAAAAGACGCTTACTCCTTGGAAGAAAAATTATGACCAACCTAGATAGCATATTGAAAAGCAGAGATATTACTCTGCCAACAAAGGTCCATCTAATCAAGGCTATGGTTTTTCCAGTGGTCATGTATGGAAGCGAGAGTTGGACTGTGAAGAAGGCTGAATTGATGCTTTTGAATGGTGGTGTTGGAGAAGACTCTTGAGAGTCCCTTGGACTGCAAGGAGATCCAACCAGTCCATTCTGAAGGAGATCAGCCCTGGGATTTCTTTGGAAGGAATGATGCTAAAGCTGAAACTCCAGTANGCCCCCCCGTCCCTGGGATTCTCCAGGCAAGAACACTCCAGTGTTCTTGCCATTTCCTTCTCCGAATGCATGAAAGTGAAAAGTGAAAGTGAAGTCGCTCAGTCATGTCTGACTCTTGGCCACTCCGTGGACTGCAGCCTAGCAGGCTCCTCCGTCCATGGGATTTTCTAGGCAACAGTGCTGGAGTGGGGTGCCATTGCCTTCTCCAGTACAAACTCTAGAAAGTAGATTTTTCTATATCAACCTATAAAGTGTTTCTCAAACTGGGATATAGAATCTCTTAGAGTCTTAAAACAGGTTATCAGGGGTCAGAGTTTTCCACTGGATTTTAAAGAGAAATTATTTATATTTGGATGATTATCCTAAAATATTAAAATAAGCAGAGTCTGAAACTTCTGAATAAGTTATCTTTAGTTTACAACTAAGCATTGCCATGAAATTTCAATATAAATTTTCATTTACCTTTGAAATTTCAGCTTTCTGAACTAAGGAAACTGTGTCAGTGCTGTTTGGTTGGCATGTCCTACTATCTATAATAAATGGTAGCAACAGTCAGTGTCTGCCACTGTACCCATATGCTGTGAAGGCAAAATTTCTATTTCCCTCGTAATAATATACGTATGAATAACATTTTCAATGCTTGTCTTTAGTTTCTTACTTTTTAAAGAAATCAGTACTTTGGTTTCTCATCAAGAAAATGATATGCCACCGAGTACTGTACTATTTTGTAGGGGCTAATGAGAAATGAACAGAAATAAACTGAATAATATAAATGATGTATTTGCACCAAGAGAAATCCAAATGCTTTCAGGGCAGTCTACACAAATAAAAATTAAGTGGTAATTTGAATATTCTAAACTGAAAACAGAGTGGAAGCAATCATAATAAAGTCTGATTTATGATCAATTTTGAAATGATGTAAATGAGGCAGTTTCTAATTGCCTCTGTGAAATTCTGCATTCTCAAGCCTCATTCATGGCCAACATGGTATGGAACCTGTTTGAAAAACCGTGAGGCTTATGATGCCTGTGTCAGACTTGTTTCTCTGTAGAACCTGTCTGCCTTGTTTTGAGGGTGAGAGGGTAATTTTGATTATACAGCCTCTCTGTTAATCCTTTGCTCTCTTGCCAACAATTGTTGAAATATTGTCCAAATGGAGTCCCAAGAAGATGTAAACAAAACACTGGGAGAAACCTAGTTCCTTCTTAGCTTTCAGTTGTCCGACTATAATCTCAGGGCTGAAACTGGAAAAAAAAAATGTTAACAAAATATTTAAAAGTTTAACTCCATATAATCTTATCTTGTTCTTAATTTCAGCAAAACTTGATTGGATATGTATTTAGTGCTAATTTCAATTATGCTGCTACACCAACTCCATGTTGAAATAAATACTACAGCTTTATGGAGTCATCAGTAAAGATTGCTTACTGCAGTGTTAACTAGGAGGCCTGATATTCTGAAACTACCCTATTTCATAGAGTCTCAGCACCCATCTATTGTGTGCTATGGCCTGATTTCAAAAATGTCAAAATATTTTAAAAAATATGTTCCAGTGTCTATAATTTGATAGTAAACCAAGGTTCAGTTTTCTCAGAACATACTTATGTGAATTGCATTCTCTGCATGAGTCAAAACACAGAAACAAGTTTAGTACAGAACTAAATCTGAGGCTACATCTTTCCACTATCAAACCCATGAGTGTTTACTTAGTTTCAGCCATACACATTATCTACTGCAATAAATTAATGTTCTTCATTTGAATTATATTGATTTGTAGTTGTGTATTTAATTTGTAAATTTGCTTTGGTGTTACACTATGTAACAGCTATAAGATTGCCGGGAGAACTATCAATAACCTCAGATATGCAGATGACATCACCCTTATGGCAGAAAGTGAAGAGGAACTAAAAAGCCTCTTGATGAAAGTGAAAGAGGAGAATGAAAAAGTTGGCTTAAAGCTCAACATTCATAAAACTAAGATCATGGCATCTTGTCCCATCACTTCATGTGAAATAGATGGGGAAACAGTGGAAACAGTGTCAGATTTTATTTTTGGGGGCTCCAAAATCACTGCAGATGGTGACTGCAGCCATGAAATTAAAAGACGCTTACTCCTTGGAAGAAAAATTATGACCAACCTAGATAGCATATTGAAAAGCAGAGATATTACTCTGCCAACAAAGGTCCATCTAATCAAGGCTATGGTTTTTCCAGTGGTCATGTATGGAAGCGAGAGTTGGACTGTGAAGAAGGCTGAATTGATGCTTTTGAATGGTGGTGTTGGAGAAGACTCTTGAGAGTCCCTTGGACTGCAAGGAGATCCAACCAGTCCATTCTGAAGGAGATCAGCCCTGGGATTTCTTTGGAAGGAATGATGCTAAAGCTGAAACTCCAGTACTTTGGCCACCTCATGCGAAGAGTTGACTCACCGGTAAAGACTCTGATGCTGGGAGGGATTGGGGGCAGGAGGAGAAGGGGACAACAGAGGATGAGACAGCTGGATGGCATCATTGACTCAATGGGCAAGGGTTTGAGTGAACTCCGGGAGTTGGTGATGGACAGGGAGGGCTGGCGTGCTGCAATTCATGGGGTCGCAAAGAGTCGGACACGACTGAGTGACTGAACTGAACTGAACTGAACAGCTACAAGAATGAGTTTATATCCAGTTTTATGTTTACACATATTTAAATAACAATGTAATAAAAGTAATTACAGCAATATAGGGAGCCTAGAGAAAATTTATTTCTTTAAAGGGGATCATGTGCAAATTACCTGTGAGAAATTCTGTTCTACTCCAAGTGTCATGACTCGAAAATCACACATTTTTGCTATTTCTATGCATATCTGATAATTTAAAGCATTATAAAAATTTTATCTTTAGTCATCTTTCAAACTTTTTTTCTCTCTGTAGTAAAACTTTTTTCCTCTTTTCAGAATATGAAGGGCTTAAACGTGGTCACCTAGAAGTGTAGCCTGACTGAAGTTTACAACTTGTAGAGAAATCAAGTTCATTTCGTTAGAACTCTGACCAACTCCATATTCCAACTATAAAGTGAAAGTGAAAATCACTCAGTCGTGTCCAACTCTTTGTGATTCCATGGACAATCCATGGAATTCTCCAGGCCAGAATACTGGAGTAGGTAGCCTTTCCCTTCTTGAGGGGATTTTCCCAGCCCACGGATCGAACCCAAGTCTCCCGGGTTGCAGGCAGATTCTTTACCAGCTAAACCACAGATTCCTCTTAACACGTGTGCTTTAATAACCTGGCTGTACGGTTTCTAAATGGAGTAAGAACATGAGGGGCTTTGATATATTTCTTCAAATCATAAAACTGAACATCAATTTACTATTTCTCAATAGCTTTGAAGTCAGAAATGCTTATTGAAAAGACAGGCCATTCGAAAAAATGCATCAAAGCATATCTTATTTATAATTGGACGATTTAACTCAACAGACTAGTATGAAACTACAGTACTTGGCCACCTCATGCGAAGAGTTGACTCACTGGAACAGACTGATGCTGGGAGGGATTGGGGGCAGGAGGAGAAGGGGACGACCGAAGATGAGATGGCTGGATGGCATCACCGACTCGATGGACGTGAGTCTGAGTGAACTCCGGGAGTTGGTAATGGACAGGGAGGCCTGGCGTGCTGCGATTCATGGGGTCGCAGAGTCGGACACGACTGAGCGACTGAACTGACTGACTGACTGAGAACAATATATTTTATTGCTTCTCAAAATCTGTGAACAAAGAGAATTATAACTATAAACACAAAGATATGTTCAGCAATAATCCATGTAGGCTTTCTGTTCCTTTCTCTATTTTTGTCTCAATGCCAGAAACTCTTAGATGGGTTCACCTTATTTTCTTTTTGTACATCATAAAATTGGATATCAATTTTAAAACTTCTCAAAATTACTGATCTTTCACAGATTTTTTACTTCAAAATACTGTGTTGTGGAAAGGGTAGAACGACCAAACGAAGCAAAATCCCACTTATTCTCTAATATGCCATATGCTTTGTTAAGGGTGCCATTTTAACACAACGCAGGCAAGCTTATGCCCTTCACTTTAATTCAACATATGGAGGCTTTCACCTTTGGACCTCAGTTCACAACGTGTCAGGCTGCTACTTGACCAGTAGTTAAAATCAAGATGTTTAACACTAGCATTCTAGTAGGTCTTGCAGGTAGATCTGTCCGGCATGTTATCATAATAGGGTTAGGTTTAGCGTGTGGAAGTACGCAGAAGCTCAAGAATGATTCTCCAGTTCAGCTCTAATACTTTAATTCTTCTAATCGATCTTTCAGGCCAAATAGCTGTGTTTCAGGGTGTCCTTCAGTGTTCCAGCGGGTCGGAGGCCAGGCTACAAAGTGGCCTCAGGGAAAGCCACCTGTGAGGGGCGTGGCCATCCATCCTGGCTGCCCCTCCCATCTCACTGACTTGCGCAGAATGGATTCAGGCCGGGTCCACCGGCGCTAAGGCTAGAGGAGCACGGGCATCCTTGAGTGTGGTGCTGACCGTCATTATCTAAGTTGGTTTAGTTGTTGGGAGGAATCTCCCGGAGGNCAGTGGCATTTATAGATCCAAAGAGATGAAAAATCTTATTTTCGGAGAAGGAAGCTAAGTGTGAGTTAAGTGTTTAATGATTTCCATGGGCAGTACTGGCACTGGTCCTACCTATCTTCTGAGACCAAATTCATTTTTTTCCCTGCTGGATTGCTTGTAGTATTACTAGGTCATACTCATCTGCAATGCAGGAGACCAGGTTTGTTCCCTGGGTGGGGAAGATCACTGGAGAAGGGAATGCCTACCCATTCCAGTGTTCTTCCCTGGAGAATCCCATGGACAGAGGAACCTAGCAGGCTACATTCCATGGGGTTGCAAAGAGTCGGACGTTACTGAGTGACCAACACTTTCACTTCACTTTACTCTTTGCAATAGCTTAGAAAAGAATGAAAACTTCCAGACTTATTTTACAGCCATATTTCTGAGTTCTTCTCATCTTACTGCAACAACTGGATTACTCACACTGATAAGTGGAAAATCTACCTTATTCTTTTTCTTTTTACTTGTAGAAAGGGAACATTCAGTGATATGATGCAATTGAAATGGACAAAACCTGCTAATCATTTCCTCTTTAGGAATTTTGTCCTAATTAAAAAGGAGCAGCTCAACTAAAATCCTCACATCCTCTTGAGCAGGGAATAAATGAATCACAACCTCAATATCAGTGACCAGCTTTACCTGGTGTGAAATTGGTGAACTTCAGCTAAGGAACAGAGATTATAAACCTGGGCTACAGTTTGTAGTCATCATGGGGGCTTTAAAAAATATCAGTGCCAGAGCCCGCCCCTGAAGGTTCTGATTTAATTGTTCTCCATTTCTCTGTCTCTCTCTACTAATGAATCTCATTGGCGCCCTCCTCCAGCCCCCTTCCTTTGCTATTCCCTCTCTTTTGTGGCTATTCCCCCTTCCCTCACGTACCCATAGACTCCTCGGAACACCTCCTAAATGCCCCACCTAGAAAGATCTCCAAGGATCTTTCAAAACTCATCAGGACTGGGTTTTATTTCTTCAGGGCTCTTCTGGCTAACCCCATAAACTAAAATGTGGTAGAGCAGTGTTTCCCAAACTTGCCTAGTGATAGATTTCCAGAATATCTGTGAGGATTTGACTGTACTCGTCAAAGGATGATGATGTTGTTCAGTTACTAAGTTGTGTCTCTTTGTGACCCTATGGACTGCAGTATACCAGGCTTCCCTGCCCTTCACTGTCTCCCGGAGTTTGCTGAAACTCATCTCCTTTGAGTCGGTAATGCCTTTCAACCATCTCATCTTCTGCCACCCCTTCTCCTCCTGCCTTCAGTCTTTCCCAGCATCAAGGTCTTCTCCAATGAATTGGCTCTTCAAATCAGGTGGCGAAAGTATTGGAGCTTCAGCTTCAGCAGTCCTTCCAATGAATATTCAGGATTGATTTCCTTTAGGATTTACTGGTTTGATCTCCTTGCTGTCCAAGGAACTCTTGAGAGCGTTTTCTAGCACTGCAGTTTGAAAGCATCAATTCTTTGGCCCTCGGCCTTCTTTATGGTCCAACTTTCACATCCGTACATGAGCAGTGGAAAAACCACAGCTTTGACTATATGCTGACGTTTGTCGGCAAAGAAATGTCTTTGCTTTTTAGTATACAATCTAGGTATTTCATAGCTTTCCTTCCATGGAGCAAGTATCTTTCAATTCCGTGGCTGCAATCAACATCCACAGTGCTTTGGGAGCCCAAGAAAATAAAATCTGTTACTGTTTCCACTTTTCCCCCTTCTATTTGCTGTGAAGTGATGGGACCCTATGCCATGAGCTTAGTTTTTTAATGTTGTTTTAAGCCAGCTTTTTCCACTCTCCTCCTTTACCCTCCTCAAGAGGCTCTTTAGTTCCTCTTCACTTTCTGCCATTAGAGTGTTATCATCTGCATATCTGAGGTTGTTGATATTTCTCCTGGCAGTCTTGATTCCAACTTGTGATTCATCCAGCCTGGCGTTTTGTGTGATGTACTCTGCATACAAGTTATGCAAAAGATGATATCCAGATGATTTATATGTGTGTTTTTTGGGGAGAGTTGTGCTGGATCTTTGTTGCTGTGTGGGCTTTTCTCTAGTTTTGGTGAGCAGGGGCACTCTCTAGTTGCGGTACTTGGGCTTCTCGTTGCTATGGCTTCTGTTGTTTTGGGGCATGGGCTCTCAGGGGTGCGGGCTCCAGTAGTTGTGGCATGTTGCCTCTAGAGCACAGGCTCAGTTGTTGTCACGCCCTAGCTTCACTGCTCTGCAGGCATGTAGGAACATCCCAGACCAGGGATGGAACCCTGTGTCTCCTGCATTGGCAAGTGGATTCTTTACCACTGATCCACCAGGGAAGCCCTGTGTTTTAAAGACTACTTTTAGTGAAATGAGAAGGTCACTGTGGTAAGGCTGGTGTGAGATATTTTTATGCACAGAGCCCTTTCACAGCAACTAGTTGCTTTACTTTGTAGTAGCAGATAACCTCATATTCTCCCTCTCATATTACTGGGGAGAGGGGGAGGAGAGAAGGGGGGAAAGGTGAAAGCCTGCACAAGAGACTTATCAGTGATGAGCTCCCTTAATTTCCACAAACCTGTCTCAGAACTCACCATGCAAAACACTAGGATCATGGCATCTGGTCCCATCACTTCATGGCAAATAGATGGAGAAAAAGTGAAAACGGTGACACATTGTATTCTCTTGGGTTCCAAAATCACTGAGGATAGTGACTGCTGCTGCTGCTGCTAAGTCACTTCAGTCGTGTCCAACTCTGTGCAACCCCATAGACGGCAGCCCACCTGACTCCCCCGTCCCTGGGATTCTCCAGGCAAGAACACTGGAGTGGGTTGCCATTTCCTTCTCCAATGCATGAAAGTGAAAAGTGCAAGTGAAGTCGCTCAGTCATGTCCGACTAGTAGCGACCCCATGGACTGCAGCCCACCAGGCTCCTCTGTCCATGGGATTTTCCAGGCAAGAGTACTGGAGTGGGGTGCCATTGCCTTCTCCGTGGTGACTGCAGCACTGACATTTAAAAAATAGTCACTGAATGGCAACTACAAATTTACTCATATTCACACAGTTCTTGTTTCTTCTGTTTTCATGGGAGAAGTGTCTCTTGTGTGGGAAAAATGTGTGCCCAGGTAGATAACTGCATCATCTAGAATCTAGACAGTCCCCCAGGCTCATCTGATTAGAGTTATATGATTCCAAACCTATAAAAACTGTCTTAAAACTGTTAATTGTAGAAAACTGATTATTGTTGTTTAGTCCCTAAGTCATGTCTGACTCTTTGCAACCTCATGGACTGTAGCTGTCAGGCTTCTCTGTCCATGGGATTTCCCAGGCAAGACTACAGGAGTGGGTTGCCATTTCCCTCTCTAAGAGAGCTGATAGCAACACAAAATAATTCTTGTTTATAGACATGCAAAGTCTGTCCTGACTAGTAGAGATTCAGTTGACTTCTGTCTGCCACCGCGGAAGAAGCTTGTTTTGCTTCCATTTGCAGATTCATTTCGGCATTCCTTTACTCCCTATAAATTTGTGATTTTGGATTTCTCATTTGAGCTGTTGCAATATCTACCTTGTTTCTTCATTGATTAATACATTCAATAAAATCTTTAACACATGTTCATTTTATATCTGTATGAGAGGCATGATTTTTACTTTTTTTTTTTCTTTTGCAAATATACTTTAACATCTTGGAGATCTTCTACTGAGCTGCTCAATGGATTCACCTAACAAAACTAGGTATAGTTTTCCCCAGAGAAATGCAACTCCTGGGTTGCTTAAAGCTTAGACACATCTTTTGTTTTTTGGCTCTCAAAATGACAGTAACTTTGCTTTGCTCTCTGTTGTTGTAATTTTAGTATTGTTCTCTATTAATTTTGTGGTTTGTATGTGTTCTGCTTGCAGCAGTATCATTGCCCTCTCTTGGTAGCAATGGTTGGGAATTTGGTGTTATGTCTAACTAGAACATGTGAATGGATCGATGATTTGTAGAGATCGGGTCTCTGTTGGATGAGAGACAACAGAGAAACTAGTTTGTTAGTCTTATTTGTTTGGTTATTCACTTATTTGGGCTCAAAACAAATAAGAATATTGTATTTCACCAAGGAGAACAGCTCTTTGCTATCTGAGCCAATAAATTTTTTGTACTTCTGTGTTTACTCTTAACTCATGACTGGAATTAAACTCTGTGTTTGTATGTCTGTAATTCAAAAAAAGTTTTTACATCTCATTTTATGGATGTATAATGTTTTTCCAAATCCAGATGGTGTTATTAGTTGATAAAAATTTCTTAAGTTAAAGAAGTCCCGTTCTTATTGGCTTTTGAGATAAATAGGTGCCTATTTAAATATAATATTCCTATAATTCTCAGAAAATAAGGAATGGGATTTCTGGGATTTAAAATGTGCTAGATTTTAAAAAGTAAAGGAATCAGCTCATTTTAAGAATTTAAGTTTGTATAATTTAGGTAAATCCTTGAAAACTATTTTAATGATAAGATCCTTGAGGCAGTGTATTAGAATGGGCTTCAGAACATGAGTGAACAGACATTTCTTTACTGGAAAGAAGATCAGGCTCCTCTTCTGAGAGCAAAGGCAGAGGGAGCAAGGATGAGAGCAGATGCGGGTGAGCTTTCAGGGGTGTGTATGGAGTGGGAAGATACAGGGAGATTGCTTGATGGAATCCAAGTCTGAAGTACTCTCTATTTAAGTATGTAGGAGGTGAGAGAGCCTGCTGAGAATGAAGGGGTAGCTCTGGGCAGAAGGCCTGGGGAGGGTAGAAAAAACTTAGGAAGTATTTCACAAAGTGGAGGAGTTATCCTACTGATATACATGAAAAGATTTTCCTGGGTACCTAGGCAGAGTTGTTTTTAAAATTTTAGTAGTTACAAGTTTATTTTAATGCAAAGGTTTTTTAAAAATTTTAATAGTTTTGTTTTTAAATGTGTATTTGGAGAAAACAATTAGCACATCAAATCCAATAGTTTATGCATATTACCTATAAAGCAAAAGTACTATTTAAAAATTAAGTTGCTTTGAAGAAAGGGATTAAATTACTATTAGCTCTGGTGCTTCTTTGATATGGCAAAAATCCCAAAAGTAATGCTCAAAAAATTTGGGAAACAATTTGGCTTAAATAAGATATCCAATAGGGCATTTGGGAAAAGAGGAGCACTGTGAGTGAAAAGATTGGTCAGTGATGGTGAGACTCAACCACCTGAAATCACAGCTTTTAGCAGTGGCTCAGACCATCATTCTTCACTGAGAAGCCCTCATGCTTTCATGGGGATGTTATCAGTAACTGCTGAAAAATAGAATTTGCCAGAATCAAGCAACACAAAGTAAAACAGTTTTACTGGCAAGTAAAACAGTCCTTTTCTTTTCTTAAAAAAAAAACCAACTCAAATTTATTATTTTACAATTCTTTAGATCAGAAGTCTGATATGGATCTCACTGAGCCAAAAATCTGTTGGCAAGGCTGATTTCTCTTCTGAAAGTTCTAGGGAAGAATCTGTTTCTTCACTTTTTCAGCTTCTAGAGGCCGCCTGCGCTTTCGACCCATGGCCCCATCCATCTTCAAAGCTGATAATGCCATCTGAGTCCTCCCACTGCCAGCTCTCTGATTCTCTCCTACTGCCTTCTTCTTCCGGTCCATTTTTGAATTCAGCAACTCCTCCCCTTCTTGTTGGGCTTCATGTCTCTGGGAGAGGAGAGGACAGCATATATAATTATGATAACTAATAGCACAGTTGTAAAGGTATGAGCTCTGCTAAGGAAACAGGTGAGAGTTGCTAACTAGGAGAGATAGAGAAGATAATTTTGAGGTGATATTTCACCAGGTGGGCAGGGTTGATGAAAAACCATAAAAGCTCAGAGGTGTGGAAGGGCATGATGAGTAGAGGGTGTATGAGATGATCCAAAAGGCCTAACTCAGATGAACTCTTCCTAGACTTGATGGCTGAATGTTCTTCTAGTCACTCAGTTCAGTTCAGTCGCTCAGTCGTGTCCAACTCTTTGTGACCACATGAATCGCAGCATGCCAGGCCTCCCTGTCCATCACCAACTCCCGGAGTTCACTCAGACTCACGCCCATCGAGTCAGTGATGCCATCCAGCCATCTCATCCTCTGTCGTCCCCTTCTCCTCCTGCCCCCAATCCCTCCCAGCATCAGAGTCTTTTCCAATGAGTCAACTCTTCGCATGAAGTGGCAAAAGTACTGGAGCTTCAACTTTAGCATCATTCCTTCCAAAGAAATCCCAGGGCCGATCTCCTTCAGAATGGACTGGTTGGATCTCCTTGCAGTCCAAGGGACTCTCAAGAGTCTTCTCCAACACCACTGTTCAAAAGCATTGCTTCTTCAGTGCTTAGCTTTCTTCACAGTCCAACTCTCGCATCCATACATGACTACTGGAAAAACCATAGCCTTGACTAGACGGAACTTCTAGTCACTAGAGCAACGTATTTTTGCCCAAATTCTAAAACATCCCCTTTAAACAGTGATACCTTTCTAGAAAGGCTAAGGCAAGAAGCTGTTACCGTTTCTTGGGTTTATTTTTAACTCAATCTTGATGATGAATGTGGGTCCCAGGATAGAGAACAACATAAGAGCAGCCAAGTATCTGAAATCTGTGGTTATCTGTGTGGAGTATTCAAGGGAATGTCCCAGGAAATCAGAGGCCACTGATGAATTAGGGAGGGAAAAGATCAGTTCCCCAAAGGGGCTGACTCAGTGAGGCCCATTCATATATTCATTCATTAAATATCTAATGAACGATGTGTCTCACTAATGTAGGAAATTCATTTAGTGGTCCACCTAATCCTTTAGTTTCTAGGTCTAATAAATTTCAAGACTCATCAGTCTTGATCATCATTGGAAGATGATGATGGTGATGTTTTTTTGAACCTGTATGGCTTCCCCAGCCTTCGGCACTAGTGATAACTGGTCAGAGAACCACAACATTTATATCATCAAAAAATTAACAGCTACAATTAAATGATTCCGAAATTCTTCCATCCTCAGGAGCATTGGCTTCTCAGAAGGAAAGTGTGAGACAGTGGTCATTGGTGATGAAGAAGACATGGAAACAAATCAAGGGCAAGAGAAAAATTCCTCCAGTTTTATTGAATGGAGACCACCTGAGACTACAACTGGAACCCATGCTGTGGATTTCTCCACTTGCAGTTTTTCAAGAAGTAAGACCAAGACTGCAGTGTGTGTGTGCATGCTAAGTTGCTTCAGTTGTGACCAACTCTTTGACCCTGTGGACTGTAGTCTGATAGGCTCCTGTGTCCATGGGATTCTGAAGGCAAGAATACTGGAGTGGGTTGCCATGCTGTCTTCCAGGGGATCTTCCTGACCCAAGGATCAAACCCAAGTCCCTTACATCTCCTGCACTGGCAGGTGGGCTCTTTACCACTTGATCCACCTGGGAAGCTGAAAGGACTGGAGAGTGCCCACAGGTCTCAAATCACCCTTGAAAGGATAATTGAATCATGATGCAGTCGAAGGAACTGCTGAGCTATGAAGACCTTTTAATCCTGGTAGAATGAATACGGCAGGAGACTATTTAAGAATGAAGAGTCTGCAACTTATCATAATACTGATTTGGGGATCTCCCAGTCAGCATCATTTCCCTGTAATTAGAAACAGGCAGGGGTGGGTTCTTTATCACCAGTGGTCTTGCTTACTTAACAGATTTTCCAGTCTTCTTCCAAATAGCAACCCACTAAACCAGTTAAGGGGAATGCAGTGGCAACTCACTCCAGTACTCTTACCTGGAAAATCCCATGGACGGAGGAGCCTGGTAGGGTGCAGTCCATGGGGTCACAAAGAGTGGGACACAACTGAGTGACTTCACTTTCACTTTTCACTTTCATGCATTGGAGAAGGAAATGGCAGCCCACTCCAGTGTTCTTGCCTGGAAAATCCCAGGGACAGGGGAGCCTGGTGGGCTGCCGTCTATGGGGTTGCACAGAGTCGGACACGACTGAAGTGACTTAGCAGCAGCAGCAGCAGCAGCAAACCAGTTAGTCTCTTATGCGAACTGCAAAAAACCTTTTCAGAAGGGATAGATTATTTTAATAATTTGGTTTAATAAAACAGTTATATCTTCTTTATCAGCATTCTATGTAATGTGAGTATATATTTATATAATATTTGGGTATGTTTTTTCTAAACTTATGCAGGTTTACTGATCAAGTAAGTTAGCATTACTTCTATTTAATGCTTGCTTAAACTCCAGGAGTTGGTGATGGATAGGGAGAACTGGCGTGCTGTGATTCATGGGGTTGCAAAGAGTCGGACACAACTGAGTGACTGGACTGAACTGTTGATAAATGTAAATTTGCATTTGACCAAATTAATCCTTATTCTGATGTACTTTATTTAGTTAGTGTAATATTATGTTCTGTGGTATGTCAGCTTGAAGATAAATATCCTAGATCTCGGTAAGTTAAATCTTGGATTGACATTAGATCAGGCTAAATAATGGAAAGTCATTAAATACCTAAATCATTTGTAAATATGATGAAAAAATGAAGTATTAATTATTAAGCATATTTAAATATTTTTATACTTTAGCTTATTTTTATATACTACAGAAAACCTATGTCATTGGTTCATGTTATTGAACATCTTCGTTTCTACCATTTTGAGAAGTGGTATATGGAATATTAGTGATTGTAGAAAGTTTTATGTGAATTCATGAACTCTGCTAGTCTGATTAAATGCTGGGGTGTGACAATTCACATTTTCCACGTGAAATGTTTTCTATGCAAAATAAAAGTTATTTTGGTTAAAAGTTACAATGATTATCAATGGTTGAGACTGCTCTGAGAAGCAGTAGTTTCAGAGACTGTAACCGTGTATATGCTCCTATGTTTCCAGGAAAAGGTGAATTTTTTCCTAAATCAGCAGCATGAAGTTTTTCATAATATTATTCTTTTTTCTTTTAATCTCCCTAGTATCTGTAGTGAGGTCTCCTCTTTTGTTCCTGATGTTGGTAATTTGTGTTTTCTCTCTTATTTTCTTGATTTGTCTGGCTAGACATTTATTAATTTTATTGTATTTCACCAAAAACTCCCACCAGTTTTGGTTAAAATTTTTTTTCTATTTCTTGTTCTGTATGTTGTTAATTTCTACTCTTTATTTCCTTCCTTCTATTTATTTAGCTTTAATTTACTCCTCTTTCTCTTGTTTCTTATAGAGGAAATTTGGATTATTTGTTTTAGACCTTTCTTCTTTTCTAATAGAAGCATTTAAACTTGCCTCTAGACAATTTTATCTGCTGTAGCTGTACGGTACACATTTTTTTAATTAAAAAACATTTACGTATAGTTGATTTACAATGTTGTGTTGGCTTTTGCTGTACAGCAAAATGACTGTTATACACATATATATTCTTTTTCATATTATTTTCCATTATGGTTTATCACAGGATACTGAATATAGTTTCTTGTGCTATACAGTAGAGTCTTATTGTTTATCTATCCTATATATACTAGTTTGCATCTGCTAATCTCAAACTCCCAATCCTTCCCTCCCCACCCAGCTACCTTTTGGCAACCGTAAGTCTGTTCTCTGTGTTTGTGAGTTTCTTTATGTTTCACTGTTGTTGTTCAGTTGCCAAGTCATCTCCAACTCTGAGACCCCAGGGGCTACAACACACCAGGTCTCCCTGCCCCTCACCATCTCCTGGAGTTTGCCCAAGTTCATGTCCATTGAATCAGTGAAGCCATCTAACCATCTCATCCTCTGTTGCCCTCTTCTCCTCTTGCCCTTCCTCTTTCCCAGCATCAGGGTCTTTTCTAGTGAGTCAAATCAGGTGGCCAAAGTATTGGACCTTCAGCTTCAGCATCAGTCCTTCCAATAAGTATTCAGGGTTGATATCCTTTAGGATTAACTGGTTTGATCTCCTTACTGTCCAAGGGACTCTCAAGAGTCTTCTCTAGCACCACAGTTTGAAAGCATCAATTCTTTGGCCCTCAGCCTTCTTTATGATCCAACTCTCATATCCGTACATGACTAAAGGAAAGACCATACCCTTGACTACATGGACCTTTGTTTGCAAAGTGATGCCTTTGCTTTTTAATATACTATCTAAGTTTGTCATAGCTTTCCTTCCAAAAAGCAATCATTTCTAATTTCATGACTGCAGTCACCATCTGCAGTGATTTTAGAGCTCAAGAAGAGGAAATCTGTTACTGCTTCCACCTTTTCCCCTTCTATTTTTCATGAAGTTATGGGACTGGATGCCATGATCTTAGTTTTTTTGATATTGAGTTTTCAGTCAGCTTTTTCACTCTCCTCTTGATGCCAGCCTAAAACTTATCCAGCTGGGCATTTCACATGATGTGCTCTGCATATAAGTTAAATAATACAAGTTTCATAGGTATGTTAATTTGTGTTGTATTTTAGATTCCAAATGTAAGTGATATCACATGGTATTTGTCTTTCTCTTTCTGACTTAGTCTGATAATCTCTAGGTCCATTCATGTTGCTACAAATGGCATTGCTTCATCCTTTTTCATGACTGAGTAATATTCCAATGCATATATATACACTAGCTGTTCTGTATTCATTCCTCCATCAGTATAAATTTAGGTTGTTTCCATGTCTTGGCTATTGTAAATACTTTTTCTGTGAACATAGGGGTATATTTATCTTTTCAAATTATAGTTTTTCTGGGTAAATTCTCAGGGGTGGAATTTTTAAAAAACTATTTATTTACTTGGCTGTGCTGGGTATTAGTTGTGGCATGAGGGATCTTTGATGTGCATTACAGCGTGTAGGATCTTTTAGTTGTGGCATATGAACTCTTAGTCATAGCACATGGGATAAATTTCCTGACCAAGGATTGAACCCAGGCCCCCTGCATTGGGAGAGCCAAGTCTTAGCCACTGAAACTCCCCCGGGGTGGGTCTGGTAGATCAGGGACTTCCCTGGTAGCTCAGATGGTAAAGAATCTGCATGCAATGCAGGAGACCTGGGTTTGGGAAAGAGGAGCCTGGTGGGCTGCAGTCCATAGACTGTAGCACAAAGAGTTGGGACACAACTGAGGAGCTAACACTTTTTGTATTTTTTCATGGCAACTCTATTTTTAGTTTTTTGAGGAGCCTCCATCCTGTTTTCCATAATAGATGCACCAATTTGCATTCCCACCAATAATGAAAAAGGGTTCTCTGTTCTCCACACTCCCTCCCCAATTTGTTTTTTGTAGACTTTTTAGTAATTACCATTCTGATTGGTGTGAGGTGATACCTCATTGTAGTTTTGATTTGCATTTTTCTAATAATTAATGATAATGAGTATCTTTTCATGTGCCTCTTGGCCTTCTGTATGTCTTCTTTGGAGAAATATCTTTTTAGGTCTTCTGCCCATTTTTTGATTGGGTTGTTTTTGTTGTTGTTGTTATTGAGTTGTGTGAGCTGTTGTGTATTTTTGAAATTAAGCCCCATCAGTTGCATCATTTGCAAATATTTTCTTCCATTCTGTAGGTTGTCTTTTCATTTTGTTTATGATTTCCTTTGCTGTGCAAAAGTGTTTAAGTTTGATTAGGTCCTATTTGTTTGTTTTTGCTTTTTAATAATTTTATTTTTTATAACACCAAAAACATTTTGTATTGGGGTATAGTCAGTTAACAATGTTGTGATAGTTTTAGGTGAACAGTGAAGGGACTCATCCATACATATACATGTATCCATTCTCCACCAAACCCACTCACATCCAGGTTGGCACATAACATTGAGCAGAGTTCCATGTGCTATATAGTAGGTTTCTATTGGTTATCCATTTTAAATACAGAGTGTGTACTTGACCTTCCCAAAGCCCTTAACTATCCCTTTCCCTTGGCAACCTTGAGTTCATTTTTCTAAGTCTGTGAGCCTTTTTCTATTTTGTAAGTTTATTTGTATCATTTCTTTTTAGATTCCACATATAAGGGATGTCATATGATATTTTTCCTTCTCTGTCCAACTTACTTCACTCAGTATGACACTCTCTAGATCCATCCATGTTTCTGCAGATGGCCTTATTTCATTCTTTTTAATGGCTGAGTAAAATTCATATATATATATATTATATATATATATATATATATATATATAAATAAAATATATGGGTTTCCCTGGTGGCTCAGATGCTAAAGAATCTGTCTGCAGTGTGGGAGACCTGGGTTCAGTCCCTGAGTTAGGAAGATCCCCTGGAGAAGGGAATGGCTCCAGTAGAACTGCCTGGAGAATTCCATAGACATAGGAGCCTGGCAGGCTAGTCCTTTTACATCTTTATCCACTCCTCTGCTGATACACATCTAGGTTGCTTCCATGTCTTGGCTATTGTAAACAGTGCTGCAGTGAACATTGGGGTGCATCTTTTCTGGCCATGTTTTTTTGCTGGATATATGGCCAGGAGTGGGGTTGCAGTCATATGGTAGCTCTATTTTTAGTTTTTTAAGGAACCTCCATACTGTTCTTCATAGTGGTGTACCAATTTACATTCCCACCAACATTGCAGGAGGATTTCCTTCTCTCCACACTCTCTTCGGCATTTGTTGTTTGTGGATTTGGGGATGATAACCATTCTCACTGGTATGGGGTAATATCTCATTATAGTTTTGATTTGCATTTATATAATTACTAATGATTTTGAACATATTTTCATGTTCCTGTTGACCATCTGTATGTTCTTTAGAGGAATGTCTATTCAGGTCTTCTGCCCATTTTTTGAGTGGGTTGTTTTATTTTTGCTTTTATTTCTTTTGCTTTGTGAGATTGACCTGAGAAAATATTGCTGTGACTTATGTCAGATAATATTTTGCTTATGTTTTATTCTAGGAGCTTCATGGTATCATGTATTATATATGTCTTTAAGTCATTTTGAGTTCTTTTTTGTATGATATGAGAGGATGATCTAAAAAGATCAAAGAGTCCAACACAACTGAGTGACTGAACTGAACTGAACTGAAAGAATGATCTAACTTTATTGATTAGCATGTGACTGTCCAACTTTTCCAACATCACTGGTTGAAGAAACTGTCTTTTCCCCCTTGTATATTCTTGCCTGTTTTGTTGTAGGTTAATTGCCCATAGATGTGTGGATTTATTTCTGGGCTCTCTATTCTCTATTGATCTATATGTCTGTTTTTGTGTCAGTTCCATGCTGTTTTGATTATTGTAGCTTTTCAGTACTCTCTTAAGTCTGGGAGGTTATGCCTCCTGCTTTGTTCTTTTCCCTGAGGATTGCTTCAGCAATTCTGGGTCTTTTATGGTTACAAATAAATTTTAGGATTATTGGTTCTAGTTTTGTGAAAAATACCATGTGTAATTTGACAGGAATTATATTAAATCTGTAGATTGCTTTGGGTAGTATGTTCATTTTAACAATATTAATTCTTCTAATCCAAGACCATGTTTACCACACATATTTTAATGTGCTGTGTTTGTATTTTCATTTAGTTCAAAATGTTTACTATCTACCTTTTCTTCTTTGCTACATTAATCATTTAGATGTTTACTTTTAGTTTCCAAATATTTGGGGGATTTTCTAGATATCTTTGTGTTATTTTTTTTAATTTAAAATTTAAGATTTAAATATTGAAATCACATTGAGACTTGTTCTACAGCCCAGGATATGATATGCCTCATGAATATTCCTTGTGGCCACAAAAAGACTGTGTGGTTGTTGCTTGGAATGTTCTATAAATGTTAATAGGTCAAGTTAGTTGATAATGTTGTTCAAACCATGTATATTCTTACTGATTTTTTGTACTTCTTCCATCAATTATTGAATGATGGCTAGTGAAATCTCTAGCTATAATTATGGAGTTATTTGGTCTTTCAGTTTCAACACTTTCTGCTTCATACATTTTGAAGCAAATATTGCCTAGCTATATATGCATTTAGGATTGCTATGTCTTGAGGAATTGGTTCTGTTATCATTGTAAAATATTCCTGAACTATCATATATAATAAAATTAATCTTATGGATTTTTTGATGGTTTATAAAAAACATTTAAAATGGAAACACAACTTGTATTTTGTGAAAGCCACATCCCCTTTATCCTGCTTCAGTTTTTTTCCATGGCAACTGTTGTCCATCACACAATTTATTTGTTTTCTCTCTTCTTCTGCTAGAATAAAACTTACAAAGAGTAGGACTTCATTTGTTTTGTACACTGCTGTATCCCAACTACCTGTCACAAAGTCTGACCTCAGTAAATAACTTTCTGAATGAATTAATGATAAAAACTCTGTAGCAGCTGTGAGAAGATAGTATTTCCATGACTCTATCTCATTTACTCCATGATAAGATGGCCTCTGCTCACACAGGGGCTATTTCAGAAATAATTTCTGTGCTTGTGTGCTCTCATACTGCCCCTCAGCGCAGTTAGGGCCACAAAACTGTGTTGCTTTGGGTTCTCAGGGTCTCAGGGAGATGTTAGTGAGATGTTCTTTGTTTTAGTTTGTTCTTTGTAGCTCAGCTGCCTCTACTGTAGTTAAGATTTAGTCCTTAATCATTCCAGAATGGTGAGACTCCCTGGATTGTAGGGTGAGGAGGAGTTTGATTGTTACACTAAGACCCCAGCTGTATAAAGCATTTATATTTCACGTCTCCTTGGCCACACTGTGGTTTTACTTCCCCCACTAACTCTATTCCTTCTTGCAGGTAAAAGGTTTTGTTTTCCCAGGAAATTTAGGCTTCACCAGAAAAACTGAGCCTGGCATCATTGAAATGTCTGATGATGTAAACTGCAGATAAAACATTTACCAATCAAATGTTCCTTTGAGAGTTACTTTTTTAATATTAATTGCCTTTAAAAAGTTATTTATTTATTTAGCTGTATCAAGTCTTAGTTGCGGCATGTTGATCTTTAGTTGTAGCATGCGACTCTTAGTTGCAGCATGTGGAATCTAATGCCCCCACCAGGGATGGAACCTACGCCCCCTGCATTGGGAGCATGGAGTCTTAGCCACTGGACCACCAGAGAAGTCCCTTGGATTTACTTCTGAAAAGAAAAGAAACCCTTTTAAATTAATAATGTGTTTCATGTATCGTGAAAAGATTCCTGAGCCTGATGGTCAGGGTCCAAATCCCAGCGCCATTCCTAAGACATAACCCTTCCTGTGAAAGGGGAAAATAATAATATCTGCTTTGCTTCCCTCTGAGGAAGACTCTGTGAGAAATGCATGGGAAAGGGCCTTGTGTGTTGCAAAGCTTTGCAGGTGTGTAAATTACTGTTGTTACCCAGAAAAGCTTTTTCAGCTTTAAGGTTTGCAGTGATTGAATATTTTTGCTCATTAATTCCAGAAGAGCACTTGGGTATTTGGATCCGAGGCTTTCAGAACATTCTGAACAGCACCTGCCTGCAATTCTTAAACTGAGAGGAATATGACTTAGTATCCTGTGGCTGTTACCTTGGAAACTAGGACCATTTTAAAAACACTGGAAAGGAAATAATATAACTGGGAGGAATAGTACACTTGGGGCAAATCACCTTTTTTCTTCCAGAGCTTAAAATATTAGACACCTGTTTAAACATTTCCTAATTTTTTTTTTAAACCCAAAAGTTATTGTTACCTACTTGATGAACATGAGAGACATTAAGATCTTTTCTTACTTTGGACAAGATAATACTTAAAAACTCTATTACTTGATCTACTTTGTATCTAATGTTAGCCTATTGGTTTTTCTTATTGTCCAGAATGCTATCAGCAAGCTCAAGCTATATTCTTGGTCAGTCATAGGAGTCCTGTTTTCTAGGACTTCAGAGGAAAAAAAAAAATCCAAGTACCCAGTCGAACTTTGTCCACATACTCCCTCATCCTAATGATAATGTATAATTCTGTCCTGCTAAGCTCATATACTCCTTTCTTTGTGTATCCTTTGCTGGCTACACATAACTGTTGAGACCCCACCTCTCCACCCTAAGTGTTAGTGCTTGGATCCCACTCTCCTCTCCAGTAACTTTGGGTAAGCTCAGCCAGTTGGAGTTTGGGCTGCAGGGTGCACACATCCATCTCTGGTGGGAGTCACTCCAGTGCACTCAGTTCCTCCCTTCTCTAAATTGACTTAATCCAGATTCCTAGGATAGTGGTTCAGTGGGTCTGAAGTGAAAGTGAAGGTCACTCAGTCATGTCCGACTCTTTGGGACCCCATGGACTATAGAGTCCATGGAGTTCTCCAGGCCAGAATACTGGAGTGGGTAACCATTCTCTTCTCTAGGGGTCCTTCCCGACCCAGGAATTGAACCCAGGTCTCCTGCATCGCAAGTGGATACTTTACCAAATGAGCTATGAAGGAACGCAAGTGGGTCTGGAGAGGAGCCCTGGAAGTTGTATTTTAACAGGCACGAGGGTGGGGTGTTGGGGACAGGTTGGGGTGTGGGGGTGAGGGGATGGGGAGATTCTGATGCAGGGCTCTGAGGGCTACTGTTTGAGAATCACCATCTCCGTTTTCACATGCTGGCCTGATTTTTATCTTTGATCTTTAGTGTTAAATTTAATGAGTCTGAAATTCACCTCCATGAATAGAAAGAGGTTTCTTTTTACTGTCATCGTGCCTGGACCAGTTTTGTAAATGTAATCAATGTAGTCTTTGTTCTTCCATCTTCCCTTCTTTCCTGGTGCTAAGTCACGTCAGTCATGTCTGACTCTCTGCAACCCCATGGACGGCAGGCCTCCAGGCTCCCGTCCCTGGGATTCTCCAGGGAGTGGGTTGCCATTCCTTCTCCAGTGCGTGAAAGTGAAGTCGCTCAGCCATGTCCGACTCTTCGCGACCGCATGGACTGTAGCCCACCACGCTCCCCTGTCCATGGGATTTCCCAGGCAAGAGTACTGGAGTGGGGTGCCATTGACTTCTCCGCCTTTCTTTCCTACTCCCTCCTTTTTTTTTTTTTCTTTTTTCTTTTTTCTCTCTCTCTTCCAGTTATTCTCAGTCTGGTTTGGCTCCTCTTCCCCAGTCTTCATTCACAATGCATCTCATTTATACGATTGCTCCTTTAAATCCCCTCCCTCATCAACTCTACTATGGACCATCCAGGTTTTCTAGCCTCTCTCTTTCTGCTCTAATCCTTCTTTGATGTTTTCACCATATTATTCACCTACTCAAGAATACATAGTATTCTCTGTTTCCCATGTCAGAACTGAACTTCTCTGCCTAGCATTTTATGTTTTCCTCATTACTACTAAATTACATATATATATTTATTATATGTACTTTTCTGAACTAGTACCTCAGTCCACAATTTCTTTATTCTTGCCCTTGAGTATAGAGTCTCAAAATATATTCATTGCAAACTTCTATGGACATACAATTTATTTGTTAGGAATTTTGTCATACTGACTACATTATTATAAATTTCTTCTCATGGGTGAGGGCTAGAGAGGAAACCAAGTGGACTGGTGGAATGGATTAAATGAGAACATTACATTCCTTTATTTTATTGCAGAGTCTAATTTCATTTTGGTGGTTTCCTTAGATTAAATGTATTTCTCTTGTGCGGTGAACTTTGAACTTTAGAGAGAGTAGGTTGCCTTTTAATAGGCTATTTTTAGTAAAATTTTCCTAAAGCTGTTTGGCCAAGATTTTAGGTCAGTATATTTGAACACTTTAAAAACTATTTTCTGTCTTGAGCACGTGTATATTTAGTTAAAATGAATCTATAAGACAAAGCTCTGACATGTTTTGAGAATTAGAAACAAGTACTCAGAAAATTAGGAGAGATAGCTGGTCACTATCACAACAGATTTTTGTTTGTTTGTTCTTCTTATTCCAGTCCTTTGATGTCTCTGGTAGCCATGGAGAAACTCATGTTGGAAATGGTTTAAGTACTTGATAAATCCAAAAATGTTTCTTTTCAGGGTGCTTCTCATCAAGATTGACCACAGTCTACCATCTTGAGAAAAAAAAACTAAACAGTTCTCAACCTCTTTTTCCCACAGTATAACATCCTTGAGGGATCCCTCTCTGACAATAGCAGAGGGGTACTATGTTAGTTTTCAGGGGATCTCTCCTTTCCTTCTCTCTGGGTAATGTACTATTTGAAAAAGTTCCTCAGATGGCTTTGGAACCCCCACCCATTCTCCATTGGGAGTCACAGCTTTCAGATATCCTAATTGCTCTTTCTTTAATATAACTAAAATGTATTGGCTTGATTTATCTGTTACTGAAACATTTGTGGTGAAATTTACCTCTGAATTTACAGTCCTGAAAAAACTTCATTGTAATTCTATCACTTTTGCTTTATATAATGAGGTGCTTATAAGTTCAAGATCGTTTGATCTTAGGGTATTTTTTTTGGTGAAATGAAGTTGCTCAGTTGTGTCTGACTGTTTGCAATCCCATGGACTGTAGCCTACCAGGCTCCTCTATCCAATGCTGAGGCACTACCTTTTATGTTGCCTGATATTAAAATTGTTATGTATTTTTTCTTCTGGTTAATATTTGCTTGACATATCTTTATCCATTTCCTTGTTTTTAAACCTTTGGTGAGATTTTAAATAATTACGTTTTCTGGTAAATAGCATCATTTGAATCTTTAAAAACTGACTTGTTCTCATCCCATTTTTGATAAGTGGGTTTAATCTAGAGGTTGGCACTCTTTGGCTATAGAGGACTGGATAGTAAATATTTTCTGGCTCTGTGGTACATATAGTCTCTGATGTATCTACTCAGAAATAGCCACTGATAATAAATAAATTGACTAACATAAATCCAGGGGCCCTATCTTCCAGGCTCTAATGCATGGTGATCTGAGGTGGACCTGATGTAATAATAATACAAAATAAAGTGCACAATAGATGTAATGCACTTGAATCATCTTGAACCTCCCTGCCCTGGTCTGTGGGAAAATTATCTTCCAAGAAGTCAGTTTCTGGTACAAGAAAGGTTGGGGACCACTGCATAAATCAATATATAGGTCTAGATTTGGCCTGCCAGGTATAGTTTGCCAACCCTTGAACTTAAGTTAATCCATTTACATTTTTGTGATTGATAATATACCTGTATTATTTTTTGCATTTTCTGTTTACCATCTGTATCACTTAAGGTAGTGCTAGCTGAGGTTAACAGATGAACCTGGAAACCTCAGTAGCTTAACCTAATAGAAGTCTATATTTTGTTACGTAAAATCCAATCAGTGGCATGGAGGGTGTGGTCTGCCCCACACAGTCATTTAGAAACCCCGATTCCTTCCATCCTGTGGCTCTGCCACTCCTAACATGTAAGTTCCAAGATCACCATGGAAAGGGAAAGACAGGGTTGAGAAGGCATGCCCGCTTCTTAACCACATCAGCCTAAAAGTTATTTACATCGCTACACCTCATTCGATGAGAACTAGTCAGATGGTCCTACCCAGAAGCAAGAGGGACCTGGGAAATGTAGTTCTCGGCCTGACAGCCACTTCTGAGCATCAGTTCCTCACTGAGGGAGAGAATCACAGATCTTTGGCAGACATCTGGGTGCTTCTGCTGCAGCCACCCTTTTCCTTTGCTGCTTTTTTCTTCCTTTTCTGCTTTCTGTGCAATTGATTTTTTAAAAAATGTTTCTTCCCTTTGTTGTTTGTAATATATATGATGCATTCTCTTATTTTAGTGGTTTTCCTTACAGTTTTAACATATATACTTATTTTTAAAATTTTTATAAAGTCTGTGTTTATTCAGCATATCTCTTCTCTTTTGGGTAAGAAAATAATTTCTTTATTCATCTCTTCCTGCTATATAGACTTTGCACATAGCTTTCTTCATATTGCTATCTAGGGTTTTATTTAAACTCAAAAAAAAAACCCACAAAAAAATAGTTATTGTTTTTATGGTTAAGGATTCAATATAATATTATTATATATATTTTTATCAGTTTCTATATGAATTCTTCAGTCTTTTGTCTTTTCAGTGAGTCTCTGGGTAGTAAAATCCTCTAGTCTATGATAACTGAATAGGCTAGTATAAAAAGGTAAATAATTATATTGTCTCAGGGAACGGAAGATATTACTCCTTTTTCTTTTAGCATTGATTGTTGCTGATGATACACCTATTTTCAGTCCAACTGTCATTCCTTCATAGGAATTTGTCTTTTTTCTCTAGTAACTTTTACAGTGTTCTGTATTTTGATCACACAATATAGTTGTGAATTTATTTTCATCATCTTGCCTCTTGGAGTAAGTTTTCAAACTGTGGATTCCTGTTTCTTTGATTCTTGAAATTAACCCTTTGAATATTGCTTCTTTTCCATTAATTCTTGGCTCTTGTGGAATTGGTTAGATGTATATGCAAATGACACCACCCTTATGGCAGAAAGTAAAGAACTAAAGAGGCTCTTGATGAAGATGAAAGAGGAGAGTGAAAACATTGGCTTAAAGCTCAACATTCAGAAAATGAAGATCATGGCATCTGGTCCCATCACTTCATAGCAAATTGATGGGGAAACAGTGGAGACAGTGGCTGACTTTATTTTGGGGGGCTCCAAAATCACTGGAGATGATGATTGCAGCCATGAAATTAAAAGATGCTTACTCCTTGGAAGGAAAGTCATGACCAACCTAGATAGCATAATAAAAAGTAGAGACATTACTTTGTCAACAAAGTTCCATCTAGTCAAGGCTATGGTTTTTCCAGTGGTCATGTATGGATGTGAGAGTTGGATTATAAAGAAAGCTGAGCGCTGAAGAATTGATGCTTTTGAACTGTGGTGTTGGGAGAAGACTCTTGAGAGTCCCTTGGACTGCAAGGATATCCAACCAGTCCATCCTAAAGGAGATCAGTCCTAGGTGTTCATTGGAAGGACTAATGCTGAAGCTGAAACTCCAATCCTTTGGCCACCTGATGTGAAGAGCTGACTCACTGGAAAAGACCATGATGCTGGGAAAGACTGAGGGCAGGAGGAGAAGAGGACAACAGAGGGTGAGATGGTTGGATGGCATCACTGACTCAATGGATATGAGTTTGGGTAGACTCTGGGAGTTGGTGATGAACAGGGAGGCCTGGCATGCTGCAATTCATGGGGTCACAAAGAGTTGGACATGACTGAGCAACTGAACTGAACTGAGCTGAATTTTGGAGCTTCTCAATGTATTCTCCATGAATCTTAGCTGCTCTTTCATACTTTTCCTCTCCTTCTTAGTGGTTTGTTCTCAGTGTAAGTTTTCAGTTTTCTAATCCTCTGTACAAACTAGAGGTGATGCCATCTAACTTCTTCAGTTTTTGTATTTTTCATTTATTTTTCTTCTTCAGTTCAATTTTGTTGGCAAAGTAGTCTCTGCTTTTCAATATGCTATCTAGGTTGGTCATAACTTTCCTTCCAAGGAGTAAGCATCTTTTAATTTCATGGCTGCAATCATCATCTGCAGTGATTTTGGAGCCCCCCAAAATAAAGTCTGACATTGTTTCCACTGTTTCTCCATCTATTGCCCATGAAGTGATGGGACCAGATGCCATGATCTTAGTTTTCTGAATGTTGAGTTTTAAGCCACTCTTTCACTCCCCACTTTCACTTTCATCAAGGGGCTTTTTAGTTCCTCTTCACTTTCTGCCATAAGGGTGGTGTCATCTGCATATCTGAGGTTATTGATATTTCTCTCAGCAATCTTGATTCCAGCTTGTGCTTCTTCCAGCCCAGCATTTCTCATTGTATTCTGCATATAAGTTAAATNGGGGCTTTTTAGTTCCTCTTCACTTTCTGCCATAAGGGTGGTGTCATCTGCATATCTGAGGTTATTGATATTTCTCTCAGCAATCTTGATTCCAGCTTGTGCTTCTTCCAGCCCAGCATTTCTCATTGTATTCTGCATATAAGTTAAATAAGCAGGGTGACAGTATATAGCCTTGATGTACTCCTTTTTCCTTTTGGAACCTGTGTTTTGTTCCATGTCCAGTTCTAACTGTTGCTTCCTGACCTGCATATGGGTTTCTCATAGGGCAGGTCAGGTGGTCTGGTATTCCCATCTCTTTCAGAATTTTCCACAGTTTATTGTGATCCACACAGTCAAAGGCTTTGGCATAGTCAATAAAGCAGAAATAGATGTTTTTCTGGAACTCTCTTGCTTTTTCCATGATCCAACGGATGTTGGCAATTTGATCTCTGNGATTTGATTTAGATCATACCTGAATGGTCTAGTGGTTTTCCTTACTTTCTTCAATTTAAGTCTGAATTTATTATTCCTTTGTTTTTCACTGAGGAGCCTGCAAACAGAATTGCTTTTTAGGTTAGTCTGTTATTTTCATTGCATTTGTAATTTTAGCTGACTTCTGTTGGTTACCCTTTTTGCTTAAGATTCTCACATTTTCTTCAACATTTCTGTCCCTGAATGGTTGTCTCTGCTTCAGCCTCCCAGTACCCTTTTTCAGAATGAGGTATTCTATGGTGGTGAGAGAGTGCTGCCCTGGCTGCTACTAAATTGGTTGCAGGTCCATTCCCTGCATTCCTGCACAGCCTTGCTCCGATTGGCTCCATGCCAGGATTGTTCTAGTTTCTTCCTGGATCCCTAGGTTTGCAGCTTCACAGGAGGCTTACCCTCAGTCAGCTCCTGCAGTAGCTCTCTTGTCATGAGGGCCGGGGACACTGGTCCCGCCCTGATTTCCACCATGAAACTGGCTCAGAGTACCTGTCATATGTGGAGTGCCTCTAGTCGCCATGAATCCCCCAGAGCTGCAAGTAGTAGGTTCTAGGGAGAGCCTCATGCTGCTTTAGAGCCCACCTTTTTAATGTGTGTGTGTGTATGTGAGTTGCTTAGTTGTGTCTGACTCTTTGAGACCGCATGAACTGTAGCCCGCCAGGCTTCCCTGTCCGTGGAATTCTCCAGGCAAGAATACTGGAGTGGATTGCAATTCCCTTCTCCAGGGGATCTTCCTGACCCAGGGATAGAACCCTGGTCTTCTGCATTACAGGCAGATTTTTTACCATTTGAGCTACAGGGAAGTGCTAACCTTTTTAATACCTTCCTTTAAAGTTTATCTGTTATTTTATGTTTGGAGCAGTGGTGAGGAGGTGTGGTCCAATTCTTTTTTTTTAGGAATTAATCCACCCTGATTTGAGCACTTTCTCCATTCGTTTTGATTTTTCCATTGGTGGTAATACTGCTTGGCCCATTTTTGTACCTCACATCACTGTTGAATCCCCACATGCACTCACAGCAAGCGTGGATTGTTCTTGATAATCATTCTCAGAGATAGATGGTGGTGAGTGCGTCTGATGATAGGAGCGGGTTGGGTCTCAGTGGCTGTGTCAGAGTGAGGTTAGGGTATGGCTGGCTTGATTATAAGTTCTGGCAGGACCACTGCATTCCTGCCACCCTTGTTCCTCCTAACACCTCTGCCCTCAGCTAGCCTGGCACTTATCGATGCCCCAACATGCAGAAGGGTGTGAGAAGACTGACCCAGACGTGACACTTGCCGTCTTTTCTGACACTCTGCCTTGACACTAGTAGTTTCTAACCCTTGAGCTATGGAATGGGATGGCTTTGTGAGGCTCTGTGTTGTGCACTATTCCTGAGCACAAATCATGCCCACGTTTCACCCAAGCTATGTAACCACAGAGCTGTATCTACTCAGAGTGAGGGAAGGTCTTCTCATTTACATAAACATGCAAGTTAGACTCTGATGGTCATACAAGGATGCACGTATAATCTCTCTCTAGGTTTCCTGTCATCACCTCAGATAAGATGGTCAGGCTGTAAGATTCCTTCTTTGTCCCCCTTATAGACAGGGTGTTGCTGAACCCTAACCTGTTTATGCTTTCCTACTGGGGTATGGAGAAGGGTTAGGGCCTGGCACCAAGTTGTCGTGGCACCTGTCGGGCAGAAGAAACTCTGAAACCCGGGCTTTTATTTCTTATTTCAGTGTAGAGCTGACAGGTGAAGTACCAGCTTCCTCTTTTATCTGCACTAGACCTACCTCATTTTCTCCAACTAGTGACACCCTCAAACTGCCAAGGGACCAGGGCAGTTCCTGACCTTTGTTTCCTCCAGGGGCCAGCTTTTGTGCACAGTGCCACTGAATCCCTGGTCCTGGATCTAATTCCTGTTTCTCCCTGCACCCCACCCTCCCCTGCCCAAGTTGTGCAGTAGTTTCTGGCCATAAAGCTATTAGAAATTGGCACCAGCAAAGGAATAAAAGGAGTTGCTGGAAACCCAGCCCTTGATACAAGGGAAGTCATGGTAAACATCACTCTGCAGTGCTACTGAGATATGAGTATTAAGCAATGTAACAGTCTGACTCCTTTTCAAAGGACCCTTCTGCGCTAGTGCCTAAGATAGCACTGAAGCATGTGGTTTCCAGAACCAAAAGCATGCTTCCTTTCGCTTTTTTTTTTGGTTTTTGCTTTTTTGTTTGCTTTTTTTGACTGGTCTTCAGCATTCTTGCTACTTTTTGCCAGAACTTGCTAGAGAAGTCCTTCAGGGAGGTTTAGGAGATGACAGAAAGAAGAAGAAGTTCATTTGTAATAGGAAGAAGAACAATAATTATGAAAAGCATAGAGGAAGCTAGAGAAGGAAAATCAAGGAAAAGAGACTGAGAACAAGTCCAGTCTGAGAGACTCATGTTGTGGTTGGTAGATTTGAGTTGAGTGTCTGTTTCATAAGAATGCCTTGTGCCTGTCCCTGTCCCTGACCCAGTTAGTAGGACAAGAGACGGAGTTCAGGGACCGTGAGAAATCTGTCTTGCACTTAGGGTGTGGGAACATGCGAGTCAGCCTAGCAAAGCTAATGTTTAGAAGTATAGAGGCTTTTGATTCATTTCTCTTCTAGGAAGCATTTTACTAGACTAGACAGAGTTTACTGCTGTAGGGGTGGGAGAGCTGCATTGCTGTTTCGAGCAGGACAGTTCTTCCTTGTGTCCCCTTGTGTGGGTCAGTATTTTCAGCTAGGCAGTGAGAGCATTTGAAAGTCAATAGATGTCATCTGTGATTGTTACGAAGAAAATGCCTACCATGGACCCTTAAATTCACCAAAGCAGTGGTAGGTACAATTCCTAGAGAATTAAGTGGGCATGGGTTCCTACATCATAGAACTTATCAAATTTTCTGTAAAATAGAATCTCAAGTGGTTGTTTCCACTCAGACCAGAGGAATCAAGTGTAGAGATATGAATGCCACTGGTACCATGGGAGAGATGTAGCAATTACACATAAGAATCTATCCAGGGAGTAGAGACTGTGTTCCTATGATGGCAGAATTCAGAGTGCAGGAAGGGGAAATTTGTAGGCAGATTATATACTAATGATGAGGCTGGAGCTTGCAACCCACCAGAAAAACCAAGTTTCCATGAGTGTGGCCATTTGGGATGCTGAGAAGGCAGAGTCTGGGAAAACTTTCCCACATTATGCTCATGGTTTATTCCATTTCTGTTTCACTTCTCTATCTACTTATATTAACACATTCATCCCATCTGTCCTACCCCTACCATTTTACCATGTAGTCACAGTAATCATTCCTATCATCATCAAGAGAGCTTCAGCAGTGCTACCTTCTCTAAGGCATCTTTCTCACTCACTGGAAAAAAAATAGAGTTCCTATAATTTGCTGGGGTTTGTGCAGTTTGCATGCAACATCTCATTTCATACTCCCAGCAATCCCATGAAGTAGTTATAAAATAACTTTCTGGAAATCTCCAAATGGAGTTTAAGATCCCTGGATCTAACTATGTAAAGGGGTTTCCATCTTATAGGAACAGTGGGTATTGGTGAATTGTGACCACTATTTTTGTTTTAACTTTTTATTTTGTATTGAAATATAGACAATAATGTTGTGATAGTTTCAGGTGAACAGGAAAGGGACTCAGGCATACATAAACATGTGTTCATTCTCTCCCAAACTCCCCTCTTATCCAGGCTGCCACATAGTATTTATCAGAATTCCATATACTATACAGTAGGTCCTTGTTGGTTATCCATTTTGGTTATCCATAGCAGTGTGTACATGTCCATCCCAAACTCCCTAACTGTCCCTTTGTGACCACCATTTTTTGGGGAAAAATGAATAACTCATGCTTTGTTTAGGCTCCTTTTAGTAAAGAAACATGACTGGGAGTCACGTTTGAATCAATGAGTGTCAGTAGCAAGTCAGAGAATGTTGGTACCTTTCTAGGCAGGTGTAATGAAGTAACATCCCTTGCAAAAGGAGGAGCAGAGGTTGAGATTGCTATAGAATTGAATCCACTCAACAGCATACACTGACTTAGGAGAGACCCGAAAGAATGAGCAATTGATTTCTCAGTGATGGACCTGAGCCGGCCAATTTGAGTAAACTTGTTTATTCAAACTCTATTTTCCAGCTAAAGACAGATGGACCATTTGATCTGAGATGCTTTGCTGTGCTCAGGAAGCGCTTCGCCAAGGCACAGCCAGGCATTGTGTGTAGAGTCAGTTCATTTACCAGAAGTCATCCTGGTGAAGTTAATATAATCCAGAGCATCTGATTCAGGGAAAGACTGGGGCAGCAAAGGAGTATAGAGATCCTAGCCTTCTGTTTAGGGGTGTCAGAAGACAACTAGTGGAATGTGGGAGTAGGTGATGGGATTGAACATTTGATGCACTTCATGTAGGGCTGATGGGAGAAACAAATTCTCCCTGATGAGTTGATTAGTCATGGATTCATAGAGCTTGAGCGATGGGTGGAGCTTAAGCAAATAATGCCCTCATTGTGCAGAGAAATTGAGTCTATGCAGCAAGGAACGGATAGAATGGGATTCCAATCCATATCTTCAGTCTCTATAATTTATTTTTTTAAGGTTTATTTAAGGTTCCTGATTCAGTCTGATGTGGCCAAATGAGTCTCTTGCTTCTTTTTATGAAGACAGAGAATATAGATCTGCTATTATTTTCTTATTAGCAGTAATGCCAGAATCTCATAAGAAGTTTACACACCAAATAATAAACTTCCACTCATGGTCTGAAAGAAAGATTGAAAAAACTACATAAAAATATCAAAATCCCCAGTTTATTAATGGATCCAGTTCTTACTAACATTCCTTTCCCCTCCTACTTCTCTTTATTTTTATGATGGTTCTGGGCTTCCTGGAGTGAATGATGATTTATCTTGAACAAATGGAGTTTGTTCTTGAATCCTGCTGGTGTAAATGCTGAGGTAAATAAATGGAAATAGAAGTCCCGGGAATAAATCAGACTACTTGCTTAAAAAGCAAGCATGTAATTCAGCCCTTTCTTTTTGGTAGATTAAAAAGAAGCCACAGGGTTGGAAGTCTATCTTCCTGTCCACATATAGGCCCTAACTCAAGCTTTTTGTTTATTTATTCATTTGTAGAAACATAGGGTTTTCTTCTTCCTTTGCTTCCTTCTTTCCTTGTTGTCATTATCCTTCATTCTTGTGAGAGGTCTCTGAAAATTCAGAAAAAAAGAGACTTTGTCAGCACAAAAATATATTGAAGTCATGCTACAAAACATGGTGAGTATTAGCAAAGAAAGATATGTTAGAAGTGGTGTTCCTCTGAGACACTGAAGGACTTAAAATAATCAGGACTCACAGGACACAGAGTCGCTGATTCACACTCCCCACCCCCCAGAGGTAGAGCCAGGACATATGAGAGAAAACAAGGATAGCAGATTTAAGGGCGACATGGGTGAAACGGTAAAACAGGAGACAAGAGAGAAGCAGGCCTCACCAAGTCCACCAAAGACGAATCTGCAAGGACTGAGGAGTGACTTGGTTGAAAAAATGAAGGGCCCCATGTGTATTTGTGATCATCTAATCCATGGAAAATATTCATTTTGGTGATAGACTATATACCCAAAGTAAAATATCATGCTGTCCAAACTGATACTCTTTCACAAGTGAAAGGGGCCATTACTGATTATGGACATACGGTTATAGACTGTACCTCTCCCCCTGCCAGGTCTCATGGATGTAACTAAGAGATTAAACTTTCACTCAAAGCACAGTTATGAATGTGCCCGGCACTGCACTCAGCACCGAGAGTACAAAGCTGAGCTGTTGTTTCTGCAGCAGATGAGTAGTTCTCTCTGTGGCTGAGACTTTCATGACACTAAAGATCAAGGCAAAACCTTCACAGTCCAGTTAACCCATTATGATGCTTCTTAGCGGGGCTTGTGTATAGGGCTCCCACCTGGTCTCCCCCGCATGGTGGTGGCTGCACACCCTGAAGCATGATGAGTCAGAGTGGTGTGATTTTGTTCTGCCTCTGCCCTGCATATGCTGGTTTTAATCAAATGAATGCTTAATCCTGTAGCGAATCTTATTACGCCCTTTGCCCTTTCCCATTCCATCTGTTACATGTCTCATTCTCTATCCTCCAAGTGGAATAAGCTGTGTGTTTTTTTCTCAGACTTTTTTTCTTTCTGTGTTTGATGTCTTTCAGAAATAGGCCTGGAGCCAAGAATTACAATCAAGCTGAAGTGGGTCTGACTGAGGATTTTCAGTATCCTACGTTACTTTCTCTAATGCTCTGTTTCTCTTATCAGCAAAGCCTCCAGTTTTGGTGAGTTTTAATGCAGGGTACTGGGGAGCTCTGCAGTTGGCTTCACAGATCTTCCTGTTAGGACTGCAATTACTGTCTCCCCAGGGTGTAAAAGACCCTCAGGCACAAAGGGATGGTGGCATCCAGTTGAATCAGTAGGTCTGTGTCCCAGCCATGCTGCAGAGCCCAGATATCTGGTGGTGGATGGATCATAATCTTGTCTCAGTGGGCCTTTCTAATCCTTTTGATCTCTTTGGCTTTTTGCTATCTTACTGACCAAATCATTCATATACATCAAAACCAGCTCTACTTGAAAATAAACTCCAGGGCCTCTGTCCTAGGAATAGCAAAACAGTATAGACAGATCTTCCTCAAGGAGCATATTTCTGTTTATTGTAGTTTCTCTCCTTGGCAAGTATAATAAGATTTTACCCTGGAGGAATGAAAAATATTTAAAAGGTATTGATGGTATGGCAGGTTCCAAATTTGGTTCTCCTTGCACAAGCACAACCCCATACACCTGGGCTCTGTTTCTCATATTATTTAGGTTCTGTCTGTGTGTTTCTTCCATTTTTAAGGTCCTGTGATCAACCTAGATAGCATATTGAAAAGCAGAGACATTACTTTGCCAACAAAGGTCCATCTAGTCAAGGCTGTAGTTTTTCCAGTGGTCATGTATGGATGTGAGAGTTGGACTGTGAAGAAAGCTGAGCAATGAAGAATTGATGCTTTTGAACTGTGGTGTTGAAGACTCCTGAGAGTCCCTTGGATTGCAAGGAGATCCAACCAGTCCATTCTAAAGGAGATCAGCCCTGGGTGTTCTTTGGAAAGAATGATGCTAAAGCTGAAACTCCAGTACTTTGGCCACCTCATGCGAAGAGTTGACTAATTGGAAAAGACTTTGATGCTGGGAGGGATTGGGGGCAGAAGGAAAAGGGGACGATAGAGGATGAGATGGCTGGATGGCATCACTGACTCAATGGACGTGAGTTTGAGTGAACTCTGGCAGTTGGTGATGGACAGGGAGGCCTGGCATGCTGCGATTCATAGGGTTGCAAAGAGTCGGACATGACTGAGCGACTGAATTGAGCTGAACTGAAGGGAGATTTCTTTTTTCTAATCTTTCAAGCCCTCTTAATCCTAGTCTACCCTATCCTAGTGCTAAATCCATTGTTTTCCATAGAGAAGGTAATCTATACATGTTTCCAAATTCAATACATATTTATTTTATTTATTTATTTTTTAATTCAGTATATATTTTTGGCCTATAAATCAGTAATTTCCTTATTTGATACTTCTTTAGACTGAAAGACTTACTGATAGTTCTTAGATAGAATACAGGGGTCAATGTCCTTTGAGTAATAAGGCCAGGCCAGAGATGTGGAAAATATGAAGGTCACTCCATGTACAATCCTTTGAGGGAGATTTTGCTGCCCCAGATGTAGAATCTTCAGGCCTCTAGGGATGCAAATAAAACGTGAGATTGATGTTGCATTCAGTCTTTTGACTCTCCTGCTTACTGCTGTGGCTGACATACACTGACAAACTTATTTTGCAATAGATGGAAGGAAAGGTGTTTTAGACCTAGGAATACAGCTAAACTAAGGCCCAGGACCTGCCTTAAAAGGAGTGTCCAGAATCCTTGGTTGGATCCCAAACCAAATTAGGCTAGTATATGCCCCACCTTGAACTAGGCAGAAATCAACCCCAGCCTTAAAATCNGATCATAATCTTGTCTCAGTGGGCCTTTCTAATCCTTTTGATCTCTTTGGCTTTTTGCTATCTTACTGACCAAATCATTCATATACATCAAAACCAGCTCTACTTGAAAATAAACTCCAGGGCCTCTGTCCTAGGAATAGCAAAACAGTATAGACAGATCTTCCTCAAGGAGCATATTTCTGTTTATTGTAGTTTCTCTCCTTGGCAAGTATAATAAGATTTTACCCTGGAGGAATGAAAAATATTTAAAAGGTATTGATGGTATGGCAGGTTCCAAATTTGGTTCTCCTTGCACAAGCACAACCCCATACACCTGGGCTCTGTTTCTCATATTATTTAGGTTCTGTCTGTGTGTTTCTTCCATTTTTAAGGTCCTGTGATCAACCTAGATAGCATATTGAAAAGCAGAGACATTACTTTGCCAACAAAGGTCCATCTAGTCAAGGCTGTAGTTTTTCCAGTGGTCATGTATGGATGTGAGAGTTGGACTGTGAAGAAAGCTGAGCAATGAAGAATTGATGCTTTTGAACTGTGGTGTTGAAGACTCCTGAGAGTCCCTTGGATTGCAAGGAGATCCAACCAGTCCATTCTAAAGGAGATCAGCCCTGGGTGTTCTTTGGAAAGAATGATGCTAAAGCTGAAACTCCAGTACTTTGGCCACCTCATGCGAAGAGTTGACTAATTGGAAAAGACTTTGATGCTGGGAGGGATTGGGGGCAGAAGGAAAAGGGGACGATAGAGGATGAGATGGCTGGATGGCATCACTGACTCAATGGACGTGAGTTTGAGTGAACTCTGGCAGTTGGTGATGGACAGGGAGGCCTGGCATGCTGCGATTCATAGGGTTGCAAAGAGTCGGACATGACTGAGCGACTGAATTGAGCTGAACTGAAGGGAGATTTCTTTTTTCTAATCTTTCAAGCCCTCTTAATCCTAGTCTACCCTATCCTAGTGCTAAATCCATTGTTTTCCATAGAGAAGGTAATCTATACATGTTTCCAAATTCAATACATATTTATTTTATTTATTTATTTTTTAATTCAGTATATATTTTTGGCCTATAAATCAGTAATTTCCTTATTTGATACTTCTTTAGACTGAAAGACTTACTGATAGTTCTTAGATAGAATACAGGGGTCAATGTCCTTTGAGTAATAAGGCCAGGCCAGAGATGTGGAAAATATGAAGGTCACTCCATGTACAATCCTTTGAGGGAGATTTTGCTGCCCCAGATGTAGAATCTTCAGGCCTCTAGGGATGCAAATAAAACGTGAGATTGATGTTGCATTCAGTCTTTTGACTCTCCTGCTTACTGCTGTGGCTGACATACACTGACAAACTTATTTTGCAATAGATGGAAGGAAAGGTGTTTTAGACCTAGGAATACAGCTAAACTAAGGCCCAGGACCTGCCTTAAAAGGAGTGTCCAGAATCCTTGGTTGGATCCCAAACCAAATTAGGCTAGTATATGCCCCACCTTGAACTAGGCAGAAATCAACCCCAGCCTTAAAATCAAAAGGAATGAGATGCAGGACAAATGGCCACTTGGGTCTCTACATTCTGTTCCTATTTTATTGTTTCAACTCAGATGTTGCTCATATCCTGTTTGACTCTTTCATGTTGCTTCTTTCTATTAATAGTCATTTGGCTTCTGGTCAGCCAATGATAATTAGGATTCGTTACCACCTCTGGGTAAAAATTGGTTGCCAGAAATTCTCTTTGTATTGTATTTGAGAACAATCCAAATTTTCTGCCTTATTTGGGGGGTGGGTGGGTTGTGGGTCAGGACTGACCATTATGAACAAACAATGAGTTTAAGGCATTAGGAATCTTTACATGAGTTTCCAAGTAGAGAAGTATGGAAAATGTAGTAACGTTCTCTCTTTTGAAAGTAGACCCCCTCTTGCTGAGGGCTGGGTGGTGAGAAACTCGAGATAGTATCTCCCATTTATGTAGTGATAGCCATGAATTTGGATGGCAGAGAGGTGCTGTTCTGGGCCAGCCACGTGTGGACATGTGGTGCATGCCAAGCACAAATTCTGCCTCCAGACAGTCAGGAGGAGGGGGTGACTTTTTGGTCATTCGTCTGCCCAGAGGGGTGCCTTTTTGAAATTCTGTTAATCCTGAGCCTTCTAGTTAGTCATCTGCCTACCAAGAAGAAGGAAAACCATCACTAAGTTTGCATCTCTGTAATAAAATCACATTCAAACTCAGCAGAGACATAGACTGTAGTCTGTTGATTCTAGGTAGGTGTTCTTTGCCTTGTTCCATCATGTTGCTCTGTGTGTTCAGGAACAGTCCAGAAATGCTGTCTATTCTATTTCTTCAGGGTGCCTCTTCTTTCTACCCCTTTCCTGAGTCCCAGTATTTAAAACCTAAAACTCCTGTACAGCCCCGACCAATGCAACACCACACATAATGCTGAATTTCAGGCTCCTTCGAATTCCCGGGGAACAATGCCAATTAGAGTGCCATAAGCAACAGCTGAAAAAGTCAACAGAACTTAGAGCTTTCTAACTTAGCCATTAACACCCAGTGCTGCTGCTTTGAAATGTACAGATTAGGAGAGGGTATGTGGGCCCTGAATTGGTAGAGAAGGGGTGAAATATTCTGGTAAAAGTGAGTATAGGCACAAACCAGTTGTGTCAGGAAAAGATAGTCCCTTAGCATGGCTTGAACTTAAGTTTTAGGAAGAGAACTACATTTCAGAAACTTGAACTTTTAAACTCAGGGTGCAAAGACACTTTTAAACTCAAGTGAACTTGGTGAGATTTCAAGTTCCATAGGCATGGGTTATGTCTTACTTACTAAATGTCTTTGCAATTACCAAGATAGGATTTTACCCTTCGTGGACGGTCAGTAAATATTTATTTAATTGGATTGAGTTTTCTGAAGAGAAGGAGGAAGTTGCTGGAAAG
Source organism: Neotragus moschatus (assembly GCA_006410615.1). NCBI lineage: Eukaryota > Metazoa > Chordata > Mammalia > Artiodactyla > Bovidae > Neotragus > Neotragus moschatus. Next base: position 1,310,121 of record SJYA01002821.1, read on the forward strand.
CCCTGATTTGGAGATTTTCCAGTCCCTATTCTCTGTACAATTCTGTGACGCTAGGAAGGTCAGGAGGTGAGAGAACAGCAGATTTGAAGGTCTGAAAGAGATTCTGTGGGGCTGAAACGTGAAATGTGAAGGAACTCTGGTGAGAGATGAGGCTGGGGAGCTATGTGGAGATGAAGTTATACAGGATCTCTTCAGTTGGCTAAGGCATTTGGACTTCATCCTAAAAGCAGAATGAAGCTACAGGAGGATTTTTAGTCAAAGGTGTGGCATGCTTAGATAACAGGTTAGAAAGATCACTGAGTGCAACATAGAGAATGGATCAGAAGAACTCAAGTAGGGACAGGAGAACCAACTGGGAGACTTATGTCAACTCTGGGAAATAATGATTTTTACCTGACCTAGGTTAGAGGTCATGAGAGTGGAGCAAAGTGGATGGATTCAAGAGAGGATCATGGCGGTGCTTGACGCTAATTGGATGTGAGGGACCTTGAGTGGGGAGGAACAAAGAATGAAGGATGACTCCTAGGTCTCAGATATGGGCAATGATAGAAGATCGTGCCGTCAGCAAGAGAAAAGAGAAAGAGAAATGGGTGCGAAGAGGTGTGGAGAGATGATGACGAGTTATTTTTCTACAGGTTGAGACTGAGGTGCTTATGGGACATCACAGAGGGCTGGCAGTTTCGCGGAATGGGTCTGAAGTTCTGAAGAAAGATAACAGTTGAAGTACAGGTTTGGGAATATGTGATGTCTCCATGGGAGTAGGTGAGCTTGTCCAGGGAAATACCAACATTTAGCTTGGCAGAGGGGGAGGGACACATAAAGCAACCTAACTGTGAGTGCTCAGAGAGGTAGGTGGCAAACACAGAGAGGTGTGCAGAGGGGAAAAGAGGATTTAAAGAGAGAGGGGATGGTCCAGCTTCTTCACCTTTAAGTCATCCAATCTCTAGGTTCCCCAATATTTCAAATTACTTTTGGCCAGTAAGCCCTAGATTAGAAAAAATGCATATCCAGCCACTCCTGTGTGAATTGTTGTAGCCTAAGGTCATTGGTCTATTTTATTTAAACATATCTAGGTTATGCACCCTCTGAAGACTTTATCTAATGCTAAAGAGAGAAGAGAAGAAGTCCTTGTCATACTCTGTTATGACCACACTAAAAGTTGCCAGCAGGGAAATTAACCTCTAAGTACTCTGAACACATTAAGGTAAGTACATTTTAGAAAAAATGTTATGTCCCTTGGCTATGGTCTAATGTGATGATGGGTAGAAATGGGACTGAAGAGTGACAGGAAATATTAATGGAAGGTAACACAGTCCTTTGGCCTTAGAAAGAGCAATGGGCTATTTCTGTTGCTAGAGGGAAAGTTTGATAAGTAGTGATATACATTTTAAACATTCCAACAGTGACATAACGGGTGCTGTTTTTACTCTTTGGACGGCAGATTCTCCTTTGCTGTACTCTGGTCCATTACCTCAAGTCTGTTTAAGGGCCACCTGAGGGCAATGGAAGCATCACAACACCTGTATTCCCGTTCTAGACAGTGGATGCTGTAAAAGGCATGCTATAAGAGGCTGCAGGTGGGTGCTGTGACATAGGGCTTGCTTTCCCTGCAGAGAGAAGGGCACCAATCCAAGGTCTCAAGAAGGCGTGCTTTCCCAAAACATCCCACTCCCCAGGTTGCTGATGATTCACATTTAGCTGCCCTTCCACCTCCACACCCTTCCTAACAACACAAAATTTAAGTCAAGCTTGAATCCTGCTAAGAAAACAGATTTGCTCTTTTTAGTCTTAGCAGCCCTCTTTTTTGAAAGGAGACAGTATGTGGGAAGGCAGATCCTTAGTTCCCTCCTCCCCAAGCTGTTGCAGGAATTTCAGATCTCTGCTTGCCAAATAGCTTTTATGGAGCTCAGATTTTTTTTTGGTGGGGTGAGGGCATACCTTCAGTGACTCCTCCTCTCCCCTCTCTGAGCCACAGTTTTGTCTTCCCTACAAAGAGGCCTGGATTAGGGGATCTTAGAGGACCCCCAGACCTAGCCTATGTCCCCATCAGCTGGCCCCATTAGCAGAGAGCTTGTTGTCAGTGAGGCCCTCTACTGGTGAGCCAAACTGGCTAGAAAGGATTGTGCTATATTTAGACAAAGCAAGTCATAGTATTCAGTTTGCAGAAAGGTTGCTGTTTGGAGTGAAAACACCATGGGAAGAGGCTTCTAAGTTGAAAATGCACCTACCCAGTGGGATGGAGGGAAGACAGGGAACCCCAGTTGCTCTAAGGGGTCTGGAAATCAGAATGGGTGGAGTTGGCCTGGACCTGCCAGGGCTGGTCTTGATTCCTTGGCCTCCTCAGTTTGGGTTTGTGTTCACTTGTGAAGAGGCCCTCTGCTGAGAGAAGGTGTGGGAGGTAGATGAACCTAACTCTGTCCCTTGGTCTTTTGTGATCATAAGTTGTTGGACTCCTGCACCTTGTTATCTGTTAAACAAGAATGCTTTATAGGCCTGTATGAGGATTAAATGAGCTCATACACACAGAACAGCAGGACAGATTCTGGTATAGAAGGCAGTTACCTCTTTCCGTCCCCAGTCCTCCTCTTTTTGTACATTTGCTCGTATTATTCTCCCCTCCTGACCATTCTTCCTGCTTCTCCAAAGTTAGCTTACTTTTCAGTGCCCAGCAGGATCCTCCCACTGGCTCGAGTTCTCCTGCTGCCCCCAGCACACAGCACCTGACTTCACATTCTGATAACTGCCTTCTTTCTTGACACTGTTTTGCTGATTTTGCCCATTTATAGTGCTGCTCTCTGAGGGAAGACATTTGTCGATGAAAGTTATCTTTCTGTAATATCTGGTAAGGTGTTAGGGGCCTAAGCCATATTTGAATGAATGAGTACAGAAAGATAAAGTTGCAGGGAGAATGAGGGGGTAGTGTGTACTGTGGTTAAGGGTTGATGCTGGAGCTAGCTTGCCTGGATTCATAACTGGTGTTGCCAGTTATGAACTGGCAGTTAATGCAACTTTAGGAGTTGTTGCATCTCTCTGTCAGGCTTCCTTCATGGCTCAGACGTTAAAGAAATCTGCCGGCAATGCAGGAGACCTGGGTTCCATCCCTGGATTGGGAAGATTTCTTGGAGAAGGAAGTAGAACACAGTGCCTGAGAACTGGTGGCTTTTAGAAGCCTGCTTCAATCTTCTAGGAGCAAGAGTTTTAAGTGTTTGAATGAAGAATCATTGCAGTGGCCCAAGTCCCACTTAGGAAAGTGAAAACTCAGGGCTTGCCCTGACTGGGGGGGATGAGAGAAAAGTCGAAAGTGGGGTTGTGAGTACCTTGTCAGAAGGAGTAGGGAAGTTACTCTGTGCTGGTTGATAAGCTGTCGCACCAAAATCCTGACCAAATTAGGTCATTAGAAATACACTTGGAAGGAGCTGGAGACTTTTGCCTGAGTGAAATTCCAACACAGGTCCATGCACGTCACCTTGCTACATAGCTTTGATTATGTAAGGTGTTTCTAGTGTTTTGTCCTTATGTAGCCAGCTGTGTTACTGTCATTGTGATGCTGCAGATGTGGGTGAGTGGAGATGCACCATCCTCTGCCAGCCAAGTGGATCTGTGATTCTTGTTTTCTGGGAAAGTAACATTTGCCAGTTCACAGCTCATGTAACTGAGGGGTACTACTTGGCCTCTTCTGAAGCTAACTTGGGATTCTGAAAGTCCTAACTTCTAGGGTTTAGTTGATTCTCACCTCGAAGGCCTTCTTTGGTGCTGAATGATGGTTTAGGGCTTAAGGGAGTGTATCTCTCCTTAGCTGCTGGCTAGCAGCGCGAGGTTGACTGCTCTGTTCTTACAGGGCAGAGGGAATGGAGTAGTTTCAGTCAGGGCCCCTACCAGATCCACTGGCCTTAAAGGGAGACGTAGGGGAAGGAGACAGCACAGGGAGGCAGAGGGAGACCTCGTGCTGCCTGCCGGCTTCTTGCCCATGTGGCCTTGCTGTATTTGCCCCAGGACTAAGGGTTTGAAGCTGTCTTCCAGCACCATCTGGAACTAAGTTTAGACATTTCATGATTCAAGCTTCTCACATCCCTTTCTTCTCTACTGCTTCTTTGTTTGAATTTAATGCTAAATTCTGCAATGCAACAAATCCTTTGGTAAGGAGACATGTTTCTACCTCAGAATTACAGATTTGCTGCATATTTGCTATATTATTTCACCATTTCATTAACCTCTTGTGGCTTCATTGTTAGCAGTGCCAACAATTGGTTTCAGTTGTCAAGATAAAAGTACCCAGTTCCTTTTTTTCATTACCTCAAAGTTCTTTATGATTGCCTGTTCCTGCACACTCAGTCATATCTGATTCTTTGCAACCCCACAGACTATAGCCTGCCAGGCTACTCTGTCCATGGGATTTCCCAGGCAAGAATACTGGAGTGGGTTGCCATTTCCTCTTCCAGGGGATCTTTCCAAGCCAGGGATGAACCCTCGTCCCCTGCATCTCCTGCATTGGCAGGAGGATTTTTTTTTTTTTTTAACCACTGCACCACCTGATTACAGTCTTATTTTTACTCTATGCAGGTGGGAAAGCTCTTGGCTAAGTTCATTTTGAAGAATAAAAAAATCAGATATGGGAAAGTTTAAAGAAAGCAGTGAATTACATTCAGGTAGGTGGGCCTGGATACCCCAGTTCAGTGGTACTCAACCTGGCCATACACCTGAGGAGTTTGAAAAGGTCCTTGGCTCAGGACCCACCCTAAACCAATTAAGAATGACAGCCCACTGAGGTGGGGGCAAGGATAGTTAATCTTTTCAGGTGAACCCAATAAGTAAGTAACCGTGGTTGTGATCTCTGCTGAATTTACTGAGAAAGCAAGACTTTATTTTCACTGTTTGGATTAGGAAATCACAGGAATGACTGTGAAACAAATTGAAAATGTAGCAGATAATGTTAAAACTTGCTTTCTGCTATAGCTTTTCAAACTAGTTAGCATTTTACACATAAAAGTTCTTAGTTAACTACAGGTTCAAGACTCTGTCTTTGGGTTTTTCATTTTAAAGACTAAAACTTTAGGGTAGGGCCAGAAACACCCATTGTTTATCAGGACCTTGAATCATGGGTATATTGGTATTACCCACCCTTTCTGTCTTTTCTTTATGATTGTGTTAACCTAAGCGATTTCCGGTGAGATTAAGCAGAGTCCCTCCAGAGAGCTATTCAGTCACTTTTTCAGAGTATGCCTTTTTCAAACGTATTCTACCCCACATCACATCTCCCAGCCTCCTCATTCTGGCCTGCTCTCTGCAGTAGTTAGCTTTTGAAAGTAATGGGAGTATACCTTCTGGGTATGTGAGGGTGGAAATTAAGAGAACTTTCTTAGAGGTTTCCTCATCACTCTATTAAGTATGGTATATTTATCCTTGTCTTTAGAGCTTTATGTGGCAATGTCAAGCTAGTTATTGCAGAGGACCTGGTACTGGCAATTCCCTGCATTTCATGTGAAAATATGATGTACCTGTAGTTGGGATAATATCCTCTGTAGGGCTGGGGTTCAGAGCAAAAGGAAACTGTTCTAAGATATGCTCTAAAATGGCACCTCTGACTGACTGAGTCCCTCTTGAACCACGCTGGGATTCTTCAAGTTTCTAGCTTGGCTGGATTGCTTTTGGAGCCAAAGAGAGTTCTAATCATTAGCATTAGTGAGTGGTTGCTTATTAGCATTTGTGTAGAGTACCCAAATCACTGCAACAAAGGGTGTGAAACCCTAGCTGGTGGTGGGGGGAGGGTGAGCGGGATTGTTTCTTCTTGGATTAATACCAGAGTTACTTGCCTTGGTGCAGATCTATTCTTCCCTGTGTGGGAATGTTTAATGTTCATACTGTTAGGTGAGAGCCTCATTCAGAGAATTAAAAAAAAAAAATACACGTTATCCTCAACTTATCTTAAAAAAATCTACAAACCCAACAAAAGAATACTTTCTTTGTACAGTGACTTGTTCAGAAACTTGAAAAGGACTTATGCTGCATGAGAGAGCTTTTCCTGCAATGCAGGTCCACCAGTTATTCAAGGAAAGAGTTAATCGAGGCCAGGGAAGCTTCTCTGGCAGTCTCCAAGCTTTGTGCAATAGCCAGGCTGGGGGTTGAGAGAGGCTGATATTCATTTGTTTGTGTATGAAGCTTTCATTCCCAAAGTCTTAGACATCACATACCAGGAAAGATGATTGTGAAAAGCAGGGACAAGCTCAAGTGTTTCCCGGCTGTTCTGGTTGCCTTTGATATATCTGATGCTGCCTGACAGTGTTTGCTGCTTGGTTGTCTAAACAGAATTGTCTTCTCCTGTGATGAGTAAGAATTAATTATTCCCATCCAGCCGTCATCAAAAATACTCTAATGTGAGCTTGTGTACCTAAATGAGTCTCACAGTAAAACCTTCAGTTTGAAGATCACCAGTCCTCCCATTTAATTGTACTGTGTGTAAGCTTCACCTTGGAATTGTAGAGTTTGAGGAGATGTAACAGTCTTTGATTCTGAGAAACTGTGCAGTGGGTTTGTGCAGAGAGGCCCAGATAGGAATGTCTCCCAGGACCCTGAGAGCTTGGTCACTTCCTTTTCCTCCCTGCCTCCAACTTCCTTGGGTCTGGCTATAGCAACAGCACCCCCTAGTGTGTGACAAGGTGAGAATGGGCTCCTGTTTAATGAGGTGAGTGAAGACTGGGAGACAAGCATCTTGGCCTTCTTTATTGAAAGGACAGCTGAGCCTAAATCTGCAAAAGCAGCACAGCTTCTAAGTTTCGAGAGCTGAGAAAGGAAGATAGAGGCAGCAGGAAAATAGGGTTTTAGATTATTTTACAAGATGTGAAAGCTAAGGAGAGCCTCAGGAGGGAATCTGTAGGTCGCTGGGGAAAGGTGCTAATGGCCTGTGAATAAGTTTTTTGTTCTTCCAAAGACTTCACACCTTGGTCATGTGCATGGGGAGGAAGATGGATATGGTCTGGCCACAGACACCTTTCATTGTTGACTGAGACTGAGCCTGCAAAGGGGCCAAAGATTTTTTCCAAACACTTCAAGCAGTGGTTTAAAGGCTGCTAAAATGTAGACAACTGATAGGTATTGCCTGATAGCAGAGTTTCGATTAAAGGAACTAGACTTAAGTATAAGAGGAAGCAAAGAGTGGGTAGAGATGGACTCTAGAGAGGATGGAAGAGGGATGCTCCCTTCCTTCATTTTGTTCATCACGCAAATATTTATTGTTGAGCTGGTATTCAGTGAGAATTCTGTTCTAAGTACTGGGAGTGAGGTCATACTAGGTATGAATAAAAGGGAGTCCCTACCTTCATGGTGCTTGTATTCTTCATGGTTGCCTGAGGGTCCCATAGCTCCATGCTCCGTGCTTACGTTTTTTAAGCATAGTCTGTTTACAGGCAGAATGTGATTTGAGGGCATGGAAAGTACCTGCTGTTCAAGATCGTGTCTGCTCCAACTGGTCTTTCCTGAACTTTCCAAACCAAAANCCTGAGGGTCCCATAGCTCCATGCTCCGTGCTTACGTTTTTTAAGCATAGTCTGTTTACAGGCAGAATGTGATTTGAGGGCATGGAAAGTACCTGCTGTTCAAGATCGTGTCTGCTCCAACTGGTCTTTCCTGAACTTTCCAAACCAAAACCTCTTCAACAAAGATCTGTTTTCTGAGAGAAGTAATAATGAAGTCAGATACTTTGGCCCCACACTTCTTGTCTAGAGAAAATGAACAATCTGATAAGACCTGGAGGGATGGGGATAACTCTGGCACCAGCCAATTGTGGCCTGAGGGAGTTTATTTTTCAGAGCCAGGGTTTCCTTATCTTTGGAAACAGCAATATTAATTCCTCTGTCAGAGCCTTTCTGGCTCTAATTTTCTCTTTTGCATGGCAGGCATCATCCTGGAAATCACCGAGTGTGGTGCGTCCCTGGGAGCACCGGGTACTTGTTTCGTGGTACTTGGGGCAGGACCAGATAGACTCTGAAAAAACTAGAGTGTGGAGAAGGAGCATGATTTGACAGTCTAATTTAGGCTATTTAAAAAATGTTTCTAGGGCATATATTCCTGGGACCATTTTCTGACTAGAAGTTGCCTAGAAGGGAGGGTGGTAGTATAGATATGTTTGTTGCAGATTTTTTGGGAAGCTTAATTACTGGCACTTTTGAGGATACTAATGAATTTTTTCAAAGATTCTCTACAAAACTCATGGTTATAGATCCGACCTCTGAGCCGCAGCTGCTGCTGTAAAGAGCTTTAGGATTTTCTTGTAGTGTGGAGTGCTTTCCCTTTAACTCTGCTGTTCAAGATAGAAATGGAGTACCACAGGCTGGTAGTCTTTGAATCCTAGAGAGCAAGTGACCTACTTACTTACTATTGTGTCTGAAATATTCAATTAGAGTATGTTTTAGGAAATACTTTTTTTAGCTTGGAACATGATTTTGCTTTTGTGAAAACACACTCCAGTAGAGACACGAGATTCGTTTTCTTGGCTGTTCTGACCCACCATGTCAGAAGTAACTCTGGATACTGTATGACTTCTCTTCTTGGAAAGAGGCAATGTAAAATTCATCAGCTTCTTTAGCAGTTCATAACTGTACTTTTGTAGGCGCATGTGATAAAAATTAAACAGATTAACAAAAGCTTTCGATTTAGAATTTTAAAAATACACGAATTATTTGCTAGGCTTTTCTAACATCTTGAAGCTGTTGATCCTGGTCTTTGCGGTTTATGGGTCAAGCTTTCTTTACCTTGTGGCCTTTCCCTTTGCAGAGAGTTTCAGCCTTTCTGTGAAGTACTGTGTAAACAGGTTTCTGGATGAAGTGTGGGTGGGACTTTTTTCTTTGGGAAAGTTCTTCTTTTAAGACTTAAAGAAATCATACCCGGGACCAACCAAGAGGCACAAGCCTTGGGTGGCTTTGGAGTTTTCTATGTGTGTGTTCTGCCATCTGCTGGAAAAGGATGACCAAGCTGGGATCGCTGACAGGCAGTGTGGAAGAGGGTGTGCACTCCTGCCCCCTCCATCCTTCTCCCAGGGCTGCGCAGAGGGCACAGCAGAGCTTGTAAGTTGCCAGGACACACTTGGTTTTCTGTTGGATCCCCTTAACTCATACCTGGGGTTATCTCTCAGGGATTTCCCTACCAGGCTGCTGAGGTGAGAGCCAAGCCACTTTCGGAGCCTGCATCACCGGATCCTCTGGCCTCATTCTTTGGGTACACAGTATGTTCTGGGATTGCCTTGAAGTACTTTTCACTGGTTTAAATTGGAACAAAACGGAACATTCAGTCTGAGTAGGGGGCAGGGTGTGATGTTAGTATAAGAGGGCCAGCTGATCTTTTCAGGAAAGGTCAACCCTTTTTCTCTGAGATCATAATCTCCCTCCTTTCTGGTATTAAAATGCCCTTTTACAAAATGACAGTAATAGATGAGAGTTATCATCTTAAGCATTTATTTGCAGGGCAAAAGTAAAAGTTAGCAAGTGTGAGTCAGTTTTTAAAAACATTTTCTTATGTCTGTGAGATCCCAAAGTCTGGGTTTGCTACTCCCTGTGGTCTCACCTTTTCCTTCATGTGACAACTAGAGTAAAAAAGTAAGGTCAACAATCCTCAGCAGTAACTTCCATATTTTCCCTGCCAAATCCTCCATGGATTTTTCTGTGCTGTGACCCACATAGAGACACAAAAATAATAGCATGGTAGAATGAGGATAATGTCTCCGCACTAACTGGGTCGCTGTTTTATAGATGGATTTTGGTCTATAGTAAATGCTTGGCCTTGTTTCGCACCCCTCTGGATCATTTTCTTCCTCTGGAGTTCTCCATGGGATGTGACCTTCCTGGCTGGATGTGTCTGTGAGACTCCCCTGGGGAAAGACTTCGATTTTTGGCCGCCAAATCCTCAAGGCAACGGGGACAGGATGTGAAAGCCCAGCCTTCCTGTTTCTTCTTAAGATTTCTCAGAGGCTTATAATCCTTTCAGAAGATTTTTAAATGGAAATATGACATTTTGATATCTATTAGTTAAAAGATTCTAATAACTGAAGTAATGAAACTGACCTTCTTCTTTATTAAGGGTTATACTTATAGAAACATATGATTTTCCCCCAGTATGTTTTAAAGCATTAATTCAAATAAAATTATAAAGATTAAAGAAAAAATATAAGTGGAGCTGCTCTAATTAAGGCAGGTTTGGTATTTGGCTCTGTGGACCCTGAACTGAAAATTGCTAGTGTATAAAAATTGAATAGAAATTTATTTTTGAGGATTATTTAGCTAAGAGGGCAGATAGTTGAGATCTGAGTAGGTGGAGCCTGGGAAAGTAAGTTTGTACAGAAGCCAGAACATGTGGTGTCTTCATTGGAAATAGATGTTCCCAGAGAACAAACTTTTTCGTATATTTATCTGTTGATAACAGCTGCTTCGGAACGAGCAAGGACTTTCAAAATTGCAGGGTATGAGTTTCCTATGGACACACACAGAGGCTTGTGACCTAGAGGCCATGTGAAGAAGGTGGAACAATCCTCCCCAGTTACATTTTCATGGGCCAGATTGTTAGAAACACGTCCAAGAAGTGATTTCATAAAACTTTTGAAAATTGGCTGAAAACCCTGGCAGATCTGTATCATCTGGTAAATATTTAGGACCTTGTGTATATTATTTTCAAGGAAAGGAAATAAACTGTAGGAAGAAATTTCTTCAGCAAAAACAAAACACTACAGGACTGTTAGCTTTTAAATTAGAATTCTTTTTTTCTAAGGGTGGGGGTAGGGGAGAGGGAAAGAGGTCTTATTTCTGAAAGAATTCAGTTCAGTCACTCAGTTGTGTCCAGCTCTTTGCAACCCTGCTGCGACCCATGAATTGTAGCACACCAGGCCTCCCTGTCCATCACCAACTCCCGGAGTTCACTCAAACTCATGTCCATCAAGTTGGTGATGCCATCTAGCCATCTCATCCTATGTTATCCCCTTCTTCTCCTGCCCCTAATCCCTCCCAGCATCAGAGTCTTTTCCAGTGAGTCAACTCTTCACATGAGGTGGCCAGAGTATTGGAGTTTCAGCTTTAGCATCATTCCTTCCAGTGAACACCCAGGACTGATTTCCTTTAGAACAGACTGGTTGGATCTCCTTGCAGCCCAAGGGACTCTCAAGAGTCTTCTCCAATATCACAGTTCAAAAGCATCCATTCTTCGGTGCTCAGCCTTCTTCACAGTCCAACTCTCACATCCATATATGACTACTGGAAAAACCATAGCTTTGACTAGACAGACCTTTGTTGGGAAAGTAATGTTTCTGCTTTTTAATATGTTATCTAGGTTGGTCATAACTTTCTTTCGAAGGAGTAAGCGTCTTTTAATTTCATGGCTGCAGTCACCATCTGCAGTGATTTTGGAGCCCCAAAAATAGGTCAATTTAAATTCTCTTTTCATTGAAAGTGACTGGATCAAAGTTTACTATGATTTGCTTGTTAACTTAGCAACATCTGGACATATGATATCTTCATTTTTTTTATCACCTGGTAGTTTTTGGGTTTTATTTTTATTTAAAACTTTTTTCTTTCTTGAAAGAGCTTATGAGAATTCAACATTACCTGATCTCAAAATCCCAGTATATATCTCAGAGGCAGTTAAAAATGTGAATTTGCCTGTCTGGTAGGAGAATTAGAAAGCAGAAAGGTAGCGTTTAGGAAGAATACTTCCAAAAGGAACAATCAAATGTCAAGGCCATGTTCATTTCCTCAGGACATCGCCTTCTGTTAATGATACCACCTTATATTTCTTTCCCAGTGGGGTTCACATCTGTCATGTCATTTTCTTTCACGTGTCTGTTAAGGCAAATGGCTGTAACAATCATGCCGCTATTATACAAACTAGGAAACAGAGTCATAAAGGAGGAGTTACTTTCCTATCTCCCTTTCCCTCAATTCCTTGTTCTGTTGGTAATGAGGATAACACAGATGTCAATCACTTATATATGCCAAGCACTTTACATGTGTTATCTCATTATTTCCTATGTTGTAGGTATATTTTTATTTTTATTTTCCAGATGAAGAAATAGTGGCTTATAAGAGATTAAAAAAAAAAATTTCCAGGATTTATATAGCTAGCAAGTGGCAGAATGGGAAAATGGCACAGAAACCATTACACCATACTGCCTTTCCAGTAATGTGCTACAGGGAAAACAGCTTTCCCAGGCTAGTTAAACCCAGCTGTCTATTCCCGGGCTTCTAGCCTAGTTACCCTCTTTAATGTCCAGCATCCAGAAAATCAGGGAGTTGATTTAGACNAAGTGGCAGAATGGGAAAATGGCACAGAAACCATTACACCATACTGCCTTTCCAGTAATGTGCTACAGGGAAAACAGCTTTCCCAGGCTAGTTAAACCCAGCTGTCTATTCCCGGGCTTCTAGCCTAGTTACCCTCTTTAATGTCCAGCATCCAGAAAATCAGGGAGTTGATTTAGACCTCTCAGGAAAGGGGTCTGGAGAGGCCACAGTGTCTAGCTCTCTAGCTGAGAGGTAGCTGTCACAGGTAAGCCTTCTCTAAGATGTCTTAAAACAGCATGACAAAGATGTACTAAATGAGTATACACTCTATGTAATGGCGCCTGAAACATCAGCTCAATAATTGCCCAAGGCCTAAGCGGGCAAGCAGAAGGCCTCAAACTGAACGTGCCTACCCAGTGTGTAGGCAGGCGTCATCTCATAGGTTTTATTCACAGCCTGGCCTCTTCCCTTTTCTGTTGACTTAGGCAGAGTCTCAACTTTTCCTTACAAAAGATCAAAACTAAGACTTCTTGACTGCCCAAATCAGATCATCACTAAGGTTTGGCCATCTCTCAGAAAAGACAAGCTGGATTGGCCTGCACTTTCCTTCCTTGGCATTTCAGGATATTCACATTCCACTGAAGGACCTTAAAACCAGCAACTGTCTCCTTCAGACCATAAGAATGTCTTTGACTCAAAAACTGAATGTACTTGATGCCAAGTAAATAGCAACTCAGAGACTATCTAGACTCCCCAGCTTTTAATCTATTATCTTTAAAAATTTAACCCTTCTCTTTCAGACCCAGGCCTGTACAAATGAAATTCTATTTGGGTATAAAGTTTCAGTTCAGTTCAGTTCAGTTCAGTCGCTCAGTCGTGTCTGACTCTTTGCGACTCCATGAATCGCAGCACACCAGGCCTCCCTGTCCATCACCAACTCCCGGAGTTCACTCAGACTCACGCCCATCGAGTCAGTGATGCCATCCAGCCATCTCATCCTCTGTCATCNTCCAGGTTCCTATGCAGTATTGCTCTTTACAGCATCGGACCTTGCTTCTATCACCAGTCACATACACAGCTATTCTAAAACAATTTTTGGGACCACTGCTGTTTTTGAATCCTAATTGCCATCTTTGTTATGTCTGTGATGATGACATTTCTAAAAGGAATAATTATTAGTAGAGTATGTGTGTACATACTCTGAACCCTGCTTGTGATGAATTCACTTTAAAGGAAAGTACCTCAAGTGCCTGAATGTACACTATTTGAGAAGAAGAACAGACATCTAAGCACTCCATTTCTTCTTTCTTCCTGGGTTCTGTGAATGTGTGAGACTTTTCAATTTCTCCCATGCCTCAAAAATTCAAATATCTCAGCTACCTACCAAACAAAACATCACAAGTGCTTTAGTGATCAAAATATCACCCACCCTCAGAGGAGGGAGGGTGTGGTCAGAATGCTGCCTTCTTGCTCCTAACATAGCATCTGCTCACTTTTTAATTCATTGCAGAAAAATAGACCTTTCATTTTAGCCTCTGCATGTTAAGAACATGATTCCTAACGTTCCATTCATTACAGCAAAATCTCATTATTTTAAGTATCTGATCTCAGATGTTCATTATATTGCCTTATTTCTTCTTCTTTCATAGAGGGAGGTAGTGTCACTTATATTTGGCAGATGGGAAAAGGTCAAATAAGCTGAGCCTCTTCAACTAACCCAGCCCTGACCCCAGGTAGCAGGTGGTTCTTTTGCTCTCTCACTAAAACTGGGACTTATGCAGGAAATAGCCCTTGAGGAAAGCAGGTTTAAGTAACTTAGCTGTTTGGTAAGCAGCGTGCATGTAAACCAGAGGTTAATCTTTTCATGCTCTAAACATCTTATAAAATAGTAGTGGAACCAGATATACAGGGGATCCCAAACATACAGTTTCTGCACTGCAGAGTTTGTCCAGTTATCAGCTGTAGAAGTGCAGGTGGTCATGTCTTGCTTATATCTTAAATCTCAAACTGAAGAGAATAAGGGATTTCCTTTTATCAGGTTACATATGATATCAAAGAAAGCTGTACACCTTGGCAAAGCACATTATCTTTGGGAACAGGACCTCTAACCCAGAGCAATAGAGTTGGGAAACACAAAGACCCCCAAGTGAGTCATTGAGAATGATGGTAAGTGGTGCCACTTTTGCTTCCATCCCTTGGTTCACAGACTTGTGAATTCTTTCTGTTGGGACACAGTGCCATATAGATTCAACACTTACATGCCATCCTTGTAGGGAATTGCTTCTGAGCTGATATTTCAGCTATACCTTCAACCGGGCATTTCAGTGCTCTATTATGCCAGTGGCTTGGCTTCTCTGTGGTGTGGTGTGTGTGATATGGCCAATATAGTCCACGGTTATGGGCTTGCTGCACATGTCTCTCATTGTGCAGTAGGTTCCTGGCCATTTGTTATGTTTTGTGGCCTTCTGTGTCTGTGGAATAAGCACACCATGATCCCTGTATACTGGTGCTGCATACTGGTGCTGCTTGAGACTCTGCAGGTAGTAAAGGCAATCCCCTCCTCAGAATAGGTGTCTTCTCCTATAAGAATGAATCATTGGCCTTTGAAGGAGTATAGTCAACTTGCTGCCAAGTGGTTAGTTGTTTTCCTCAAGGAATAGTGCTTAGGAAGATGTTCAGCTTTGATCTCTGAGGCTGGAAGTCCAGAGATGGCAGTAGCTAGATTGGCCTTGGTAAGTGAGGATCACACTGTTGCACCCAAATGTAACCATCATCTCTGCCATTGTGGGATGTGCTCATCTTGTTAGGTCAGGGTGGTTGATGGCAATGGCTGACTCATGTCAGCTGGCTGAGTCATTTTGCCTATTTAATTGCTCAGTGCCTATTCTGTGGTGGCGCTGATGGCATTAACATGATACAAAAACCTTCACACTTCATTCTGTCAACTATATGTCCATTTACATGAATCTTTTTGACTCTGATCATCTGGTATCTTTTCTTTTTAGTTTCCTGATCAGTTAGCTGACCTAGCCTTGCCATTCACTGCAGTAATTTTGTTCTCCTGGCTTCTGTGCTGCCACCTGGGCACAATTGCTTTGCGGCCTATCAACTCCGTCACTATCAATAAGCCAAGCTTTGTGACTGCCTCTCTTACTATAGGCTCCAACTTACAGAGGAGAGCCACTCCCGAAGTTCTTAATGGTGCCAGTTCTCCCCTCACTAGAAATTCCTGATGGCCTTGGTAAATAAATGAAGCATCCTGTTAGCTCTCCTAAGAAATATACTCCTCTGGTGGGTCTTTGGAATCACATAATGCACCCATTCCAGTGTACCTGCTTCCCCCAGCCTCTTTATCCCTTCTTTGGCTGTGTTCTGTGGCAACTCAAGAAGTTCCACTTTCTTTAGTGTAGACCATAGTTTTCTCTGAGCTTCCCAGGTGGCTCAGTGGTAAAGAATCTGCCTGCAAACAGGAGATGTGGGTTCGATCCCTGGGTCAGGAAGATTCCCTAGAAAAGGAAATGACAACCCACTATAGTACTCTTGCCTGGGAAATCCCATGGACAGAAGAATCTGGCAAGCTATAGTCCATAGGGTTACAAAGAGTTGGACATGACTTAGCGTGTCCAGCCATCACCATCACCATAGTTTTCTCTAGGAACCTCCAGACAACAAGTTTGCTCCTTCCCTGGGGTCCTTGCCAGGATGTTAGATCCCATGTCCCAAGAGAATGCCCTAAGTCAATTTACTCTTGCTTGCTCTTGTTTAGTTGCCAAGTTGTGTCCGACTCTGTGATCTCATGGACTGCAGCATGCCAGGCTTTCCTGTCCTTCACCATCTCCCAGAGTTTGCCCAAGTTTATGTCCATTGAATTGGTGATGTCATCCAGCCATTCCTGCTTACACAGTCTTGTACTCCTCCTCCCTTGATTAGGCGCCATTAAAGTCCAGCTACAGTGGTCCTTCCCTGGACTGTCATGACATGCTAGTTCTTGAAGCTCTCTTTCCTCTTTTATCACCCTTAGCATGTTACCACATATTATCTTGAGCTATCATTCTGGCAGTCAGGGGACAAGTGGACCACTCCTGAAGGTGGCATATACTGCTTGTGGTGGAGAGGCCTTTGTAGTGTCTTCCTTTATGGGGATGTGCCAGCTTCTCACCCCAAGTGATGGGTTCCCTCTGCAGATTTGCAGGGCTTAGGGGAGTATGTTGAGCCATACAATATTTGTTTTTCTCTTTCTGACTTACTTCACTCTGTATAATAAGCTCTAGGTTCATCCACCTCATTAGAACTGACTCAAATACATTCCTTTTTATGGCTGAGTAATATTAAGTAGCACATGCAGCTCAATACCAAGAAAAGAAACAGTCCAATCAAAAAAGTAGGCAGAAGAGCTATACAGACATTTCTCTAAATGTCTGGAGAAGCTATGTTATTGTTCAGTCACTAAGTTGTATCCAGTTCTTTATGACCTCATGAGCTGCATCCTGCCAGGCTTCTTTGTCCTTCCCCATCTCCTGGAGTTTGCTCAAATTCATGGCCATTTGAGTCGGTCACGCCATCTCATCCTCTGTGGCCTCCTTTTCCTCGTGCCCTCAATCTTTCACAGCATCAGGGTCTTTTCCAGTGAGTTGGCTCTTCACATCAGGTGACCAAAGTATCGGAGCTTCAGCAGCAGTCCTTCCAATGAATATTCAGGGTTAATTTCCTTTAGGATTGACTGGTTTGATCTCCTTGCTGTCCAGGGGACTCTCAAGAGTCTTCTCAGCTCCATAATTCAAAAGCATCAATTCTTTGGCACTCAGCCTTCTTTGTGGTCCAGCTATCACATTTGTACATGACTACTGGAAAAACCATAGCTTTAACAATAAGGACCTTTGTCAGCAAATCAGCAAAGTGATGTCTCTGCTTTTTAATACACTGTCTGTATTTGTCATAGCTTTCCTTCCAAGGAGCAAGTGTCTTTTAATTTCATGGCTGCAGTCACCATCTACAGTAATTTTGCAGCCCAGGAAAATAAAATGTTTCTGTTTCCACTTTTCCTCCATCTGTTTGCCATGAAGTGATGGGACCGGAAGTTTTAATCTTAATTTTTTGAATGTTGAGTTTTAAGACAGCTTTTTCACTCTCCTCCTTCATCCTCCTCAAAAGGCTCTTTAGTTCCTCTTTGCTTTCTGCCATTAAAGTGGTATCATCTGCATATCTGAGACTGTTGCTATTTCTCCCAGCATTCTTGATTCCAGCTTGTGAGTGTTCTGGCCTGGCATTTTGCATCATGTACTCTGCATATAAGTTAAATGTGACAGTATACAGGCTTGATGTATAGTATACAGGCTCCTTTCTCAATTTTGAACCAGTCTGTTGTTCCATGTCCAGTTCTAACTGTTGCTTCTTGTCCTGCATACAGATTTCTCAGGAGGCAGGTCAGGTGGTCTGGTATTCTTATCTCTTGAGGAATTTTCCATAGTTTGTTGTGATCCACATACAGATCATTAATAAACACATGAAAAAGTACTCAACATCACTCATTATTAGAGAAATGCAAATCAGAACTATAATGAGATATCACCTTACCTTCTCTGCCAATCAGAATGGTCACCATCAAAACAATCTACAAGCAGTAAATGCTGGAGAGGGTGTAGAGAAAAGGAACCCTCTTGCATTGTTGATGGGAACATGAATTGATACAGCCTCTATGGAGAACAGTATGGCGATTCCTTAAAAAACTAGGAATAAAACTATTGTATGACCCAACAATCCCATTATTGGGCGTATACCCTAAGGAAACCATAATCGAAAAAGATACATGTACCCCAATGTTCATTGCAGCACTGTTTACAATAGCAAGGACATGGAAGCTACCTAGATGTCCATCAGTAGATGAATGGATAAAGAAGTTGTGGTACTGTCAACTTAAAAAAATGCACAATGTAACACTTGCAAGTTAAGTTTTATTTGGGGCAATATGAGGACTATAGCCCTGGAGATAGCTATGAGAAACTGTTCCAAAGAGGTAGAGGGAAAGGAGAGTGTATATGTGATTTTGGTGAAATAAGGAGTTCATGCTCTTACGGACATATTTTTCCTCCCCAAATTTCTGCTTGTCTCATGAAACTTCTGCTAGTCACGAGAAACTGTCGTCACCATGAAGGATTTTAGTGCTTTTCTAGATATGAGGAGGTATAAGAATTGGCCTAATGAAATTAGCTCCTGAAAATATTTAACTATATGAAGGCCTGTCCTGCCAGTTTCACCCTGAGTACAGAGTTCCTCATTTCTGTTCTCCAGCCTGAACTTTAGGGGCTGTTGAAGGTCAGCAGCTGTGGCAGCACTTGATTTGATATAATCCTTGTAGAGGCAGATGGCAAGCACTCATGGTAAGTGCCAATTTGTGGTTGACAGTACATATATAAAATGGAATATTACTCACCCCCTTATCTTTCAAATGCTTGCATCTTACCAGCATTGGAATTCCCCTCCACTGGATGTGTTCCCACATCACTATCAGTAAAATCTTCAGCCACTGGCCCACTGCCTTGTGCCAGGGACTGCCCATGCTTCACAGACCCCTTGGGGTGTGTTCTTCTTTACCAGATGAAGAGTGGATGATTCAGTCCAAAAATCTCATCTTACTGCTTGCTTTCTCAGCCCAACTCCTACTACCAATTGTGTCAGTTCACGTTCTCTGGATGTTGATGCCAAAATGGAATTAGAATTGCGAGGGACTTATGGGGGAGACACCTGTGAAGGATAGAGAGGAGTAAGAGCCAGAGGAGAGGGAGAGCCTTCGGATGGCATTGTGAATCTGAAACCTGTGAAGGGAGAGAGGGAAGAAAGGAGGAAAGGTGGGTGAAAACCCAAGACTCCGCACAGCTTTGAGCAAATCTTAGTGGGCAAATAAGGAACCAGAGCCAAGGTTGCACTTAGAGGCATCCTGCCCAGGCTGGAACAGTCCTGCCCCTGCTGTGCACAGCTGCTGATTGAGAGCAGTCCAGGGAGCCTGTGGCCTTGGCCTGAGTGCTGCCTCGAAGCCTAGAGGCCCATCTGCTGGAGACTGGCAGCTCACTACACGCCACGCGCCTGACGGCTGTCCCACCACTTCTCTGTGGTCTTCTTTATCTTCATGGCCGCATATCCCCTTCCTAGGTCAAAATCAAGGACTCATCCTTTATTCTTTTCTTTTTTTGCATTCTCCACAATCTGTCAGGATAATCTATGGTCAGACTTTCGTATCTTATCTAGAATGTGACTGCCCCTCATTGTCTTCCTTGCTCTCATTGGTATAAAGAGACACAGGGAGAAGATAGCTATCCACAAGCCAAGGAAGAACTGAAGCTACCAGAAGCTAAGAGAGAGGCCTGAAGCAGATCCTTGCCTAGACCCTTCAGAGGGAGCATGGCCCTGCCCACACCTCAATCCCAGACTTCTGGCCTCCAACACTATGAGACAGTGAATTTCTCTTAGTTAAACCACCCAGTTTGTGCTAATTTGTGGCAGCCCTAGTGTACATATACAGATGTCATCTCTCTTTTGGATTACTGCAAGGGCCTCCCCGTGAATCTGTTTCAGCCTCTTTCAACAGAGTAGTGAGAAGGGTCTTGCTTAATATGTCAGATTATGTCACTCCTCAGTTCAAAAATAATCCAGAGGATTTCTGTTTTCAAGTAAAAGCCAACGCCTTTACACAGGCCCACATTACATGTGCTTCCCCTTGTCCACTCTGCTCTAGGTGCCTACCTTTAATCTTCAGACAGGCCAGGCTCTCTCCCACATAAAGGCCTTTGCTAAAGCTGTTTCCTTAGACAGACCTTCCCTCAAATACCCAGGACTCATTCTCTCACTTAGTCTTTGTTCAGTTGTCACCATCTTTGGGAAGCTGATTCTGACCACCTTGCTTAAAATTCATAACTCCCTCTGCATGCTTGATCCTCTTTAACTGGATCTATTTTGTTCTTCTCTAGCACTTATCACCTAACATAAGATATTGATTATTTGAATTATTTATTACCTATCTCCTTCCATTAGAATGTAGGCTATGAGGGATAGGAATTTTTGTTTGTATCCCAAGCAGTATAACTGCCTGCTTCATGGAAGATGCTTAATGTTTGCTGGATAAAGGAAGGGGCTTTCCAGGATAGGAAACAGAATAAAATATTAAACCTTATAGTCTGGTATCACAACACATCCCTCCACGATTTAGTATCTGGTTTGGATTTTGTGCCCAGAACTGACCAATATTCATTCAAGATGTTATCAAAAGCCTGTGGTCAGGCGCAGGATCAAGAAGCTGTAATGTTCGGTCTCTGCCTTCAAGGACTCAGAGTCTAGTGGTTGGGAGCAGGCAAATAAATGTGTGCCAAGATTATCTTTTTGTCATCTTTCACATTTCTTTCTTTCTTCTTTTTAATGTATAGTAGAAGTAAGGCAAGGTGCACTTGTGGATGATGACAGCCAGGTAGATTTATCTTGTTGCATATAGTCCAAGCAGTCTTTCTTTGAGGGAGTGTTAAATCTTATTTCAGGTATCACAGTAGCATTAAAATCTTCCCTCTCATACCCCATGTCTAACAAAACAGTATAGATTTCACTTAAAAAAGATGTCACTATCTGGAATATAACCTATTTAAAAATGCAGAGACATTTCTATTAATGAAAAATTATGATCGTTATGTAAGTTTCTGACTAATCCTAATTAGTTCCAGCCAGTTTCATGAAAACTTTTAAGTAAAAAGTGCTTCTGGAAGCATTATGCAAAAATAAGCCTTTAAACATGATTAATTTAAATCCAGTGAATGCAATGAAAGATAAAAATAAATTAATAATATGTTCATAATCTTAGGTAAAAAATAGGTACTTGTAGTCCTATTCAAAAGCTTGCTTCTCTAGCATGTCTTTTCACGATCTATCAAAAGAGAAAATACCTGAAAAGCATATGTTTGATTTTTATTTATTCACTTTTTTATTGAGGTATAGTTGATTTATAGTATTATGTTGGTTTTGTGTATATAATTAGTGATTCAAAATTTTAAAGAACTTTTTAGAAGCAAAATTTTGTAGAAGCTTTATGTTTTAATTATTTTTTCCAAAAGAAAATTTTTAATAGTTCTTGATGTTTTGTCTTTGATGTGACTTAAAAATCTTGAGTGATGCCTCAAGTAAAAAGCAGCGTTTCTGTGAGCATGTCTGTTTTTCTGTTCATTTCCTCATTTATTCAGTGTTTGTTGAGTGCTCATTTTCCTAATCTGGACCAGTATATGATATTCTCTCATTTTTATGGAGATAAAAGTTCTCAAATCTTTCCTGAACTGGGCAGAAATATAAAGAATTGTCTACTTTGTATTCATTGCAGTGACTTTAAAGGACATAGTTTCTATACTTTTGGCTTAAAAGTCTTAGCCTGTAAGAGGGAACAAGCCTTGTGTATGTTCAATACATAATTGAATGAGAAAAAGAGTAAACAATGTCAAGAATTCAGAGTTTAAGGAAAACACCTATTATTTCCACCTCTAAATGACAATTATTATTTGCTTTAAAATATCAATTTCTCTATTTGTATTCATTTCTATTTTTTTCCCAAAAGAAGAGTGGTTGCATTCTTCCTTAATTTGACATTTTCACTGATGATCCTTTATTCTCTTCAAGATAATTTCTCAAAACATTTTCTTCATATGTATTTCGTTCTCTTATTTTGTGACATTTCCACATTTTTTTCCCTAACTTGATTTTAGAAAGCTCTAGAAGCTCACCTAAAAATTCTTTGAGTAAATCAAGTTATTCTCAAATTATTCCCCTAGTCCCTTGCCTTTTTTTCCCCCCTTCTTTGGCTTTTTCTTCAACAATATCATCCTATTTTTACTTCTCTTTCTTCTAAAATATAGTTAACCTACTTCTTTTTGAAATTTTCTGGGTCTCATTGACTTTCTGGATTTGTGAAGTCTTTCAATGGATTTCAGGGTTCTGTCCTGTTCATATTATGAATGTAAGAAAGATAGTCTTCCTTTCTTCTTTCATATTTCTGGCTGTTTCCTTTGTTTCAGTTCCATCTTGTTTTCCTTTCACCTTTTTGTCTTCTTCCTGGATGACCCAACCCCTTCCTCTCTAAATTTCACTGTGAGTCTAAGACAAAATGTCAGATTTTTCCTTTTATTCTAAGATGATGGTCCCAATATCTTTTCCTCTCTGTGCCTCTGGTAGGTTCATTTTCATAAATGCTATTTTCTAGTTTTCCTTTAAGGGTAAGTAAACAGTCACTTCTGTGATTTTCCATTCTCCTCTTTTAGGGTCACCAGATGGCTTACTCCATATTTTCATGTTTGATAGACTCACTTATTTAAGTACCATATTCAAAATTGTTAAAACTGAGTTGTCTTGACTTGTTTACTTTAGTTCCATTAATGGAATTAGAAAACTTACCTCCTTCTAGTTAAACTCAGTCTCTTAGGCTTCCCCAAATGTTTAATTAAAATTTTTTCCAGGTCTTTTCCCAACCTTTTATAGCATATCAAGACATTACAGGGCAAACACAGCAAAGTCATGTGGTAACGTCTCTTCCGTGAAGGGCTAGTCCAGTCTCAGACTCCTTAGTTTCAACTTTAATAAAAATTGTTCCAAAACACAAATACTACTTTCCCATCCTCTCTCCTTCTTTCTTTTGGTTAAATTTGGGAGTTGTCTGCTCATCCTGATACTGTTTGATTGAAAAACCAGTTCTTGAGAATAAAAATTTTTATTCAACATAATGTTTCAGTTCATTTCAGTTTAGTTGCTCAGTCGTGTCTGACTCCTTGTGACCCCATGGACTGCAGCACACCAGGCTTCCCTGTCTGTCACCAACTCCTGGAGCCTACGTAAATGCATGTCCATCAAGCCGGTGATGCCACCCAACCGTCTTATCCTCTGTCATCCCCTTCTCCTCCTGCCTTCAATCTTTCCCAGCATCAGGATCTTTTCCAATGCTTAGGTGTCAAATTATCTGTCAGAATATGACCAAAAGACATATTGTTTCTTCTTATGTTCTTCATCTTTTCTTTATAGAATTCATCCTTTAGTATGCTTTTTAATTCCTAAAAACTGACTTGAGAATCCCTCACTAAAAAGCATTCATCTTATTATTTTTTGAAGTGTGAATCAACTTGTTCTCTTTTCAAAAGGATCTTTTCTCCTC
Organism: Neotragus moschatus; assembly: GCA_006410615.1. NCBI lineage: Eukaryota > Metazoa > Chordata > Mammalia > Artiodactyla > Bovidae > Neotragus > Neotragus moschatus. Next base: position 1,333,539 of record SJYA01002821.1, read on the forward strand.
ACTTTGAGTGCTAAAGTTTCAAAAAATCTATTTTTCTGCACACTAAAAAGTCATCTCTAGAAATGGAAATGGAAACCACAATGAAGTGACACTTCAAACCCACTGGCATGGCCTCTGGTGGTGGGGGTTGTGGGCAACACAAGGATGGGTAATAGCTGCTTATGGGTATTCGTTTGGGAATGATGAAATTGTTCTGAAACTGTGATGGTGGTTTTACATATCTGAATATACTAAAACCATGGAATGCACATTTTAAATGAGTGTATTATATGGTAGATGAGGGGCTTCCTAGGTGGTGCAGTAGTAGAGAATCCGCCGGCTAATGCAGGAGACATGGATTTGATCCCTGTGAAAAATACGTCAGTATTCTTGCCTGGGAAATTCCATGGATAGAGAAGCCTGGCTGGCTACAGTCCATGGGGTTGCAAAGAGCCGGACATAATTGAGCATGTGCATGTACAGACACACACACTCACATGTAGTATATGAATTATATCCCAGTAAAGTTATTAAAAGAAAAAGAGTTAAGCAGTTTACTTTTCAGTAATCAGTACCACTTTCTCATGAAATACTTACAATGAAAAATGTTCTTACATCCTTTCACCTCAAACTTTTCTCTTTCTCTCAGAAGTCAGGCTCATTCCTCTGTTAATAATTACATCTGGCCTGATAGAATCTGTTGGCATTTTTGCTTCTTCCCTTATTAGCTAGAATACTTCCAGTTCAAAGAAAATTTTACCCTTGACAGCCACTAGAGCTCCCTAAGGAAAAGCAGGAAAGGTACTTGATTCTTTCCTTTTATTTGTCAGCTTTACAGATATGAAGTGGTTTCCTAGCATGCAAAGATGACCAGTGCTTTTTAGGATCATTATTAACTTAAGAATTTAAACACGTGTGGTATATACTAATGCGTTGCCAATATTATCCTTATGAGTACCTAAATTTTCCCATATTTGCCCAGCAGGAGCATTCAAGTTGAATCGTGTATATTCTGGGTATAACTCCAGTAATGTTTGATGACTTCTTTATTTTTTGGTGTAACAAATTGCTCTTGGCTCATCTTTTATGTTTTCTGTTCCAGACATTAATCTACCATTTCTCCAAGAAGCCCTGAGGTATATTTTAGAGACCACTACCTGGATGCTATGGTTGGTAATTGCTTCTGGTTTGGCCATTATTTTTAGGTCTTTTCAGTAGACATATACAAGAAATACACACACCCCACCCCCCAACACATACAGTTGTAGCATGTGGGATCTGGTTTCCTGACTAGGTATTGAACCCAGGCCCCCTGCATTGAGAGTGCAGAGTCTTAGCCACTAGACCACCGGAAAAGTCCAAGAAATATTTTTAACATAAAATAAATTATGAATTCATACTGATACTTCTAATTAAGAAAACAGGATTTTTACTTAATTTCATTGATCTTAATCTGTGCCTTCCTTTTACATCAAAATCTCAGTTCTTAACACCAGGATCATTACTCATTGTACTTTCCCACACTAAACACCCAATAGTCCAAGAGTTGCATTATTAATGCTACTCTAAAATTATGATGAATTGAAAATGATTGAAATGTTTGAATTTCTTTTTTGTAATGAGGGTGTATGCAAACACAATGAATGACGAGACACGTTACTGTGTTTCAAAGTCACTTGTGATTTATTTCTGATGGTTATACCACTAGGACACACATTTAGGGTTTTTTTTTTTTTCTTATTAAGGCTATTTTACAGTTCCTTTTATTAAAGTATAATGTGTATACTGTAAAATTTGTCCCTTTTAATGTATGGTTCTGTATGTTTTGACTAAAGCATAAAATCATGTACCCTGCCCTAAAACTAAGACATAGAACAGTTCCATCATCTCCTGAATTGCCCCAAGCCCCTTTATGGTCAACTCCCACTCCCGTTCCCAGAAATTAGGAATCTGCTTTTTGTCCCTGTAGTTTTTGCTTTTATTCAGAATGTCATATAAATGGAATCATATAGTATCGATACAAAGCTTTTTGAGTATGGACTCAGCATAAAAGTATTGTTTTTTAAAATTTAATTTTATGTAAAGAAATCTGTTTTTTTATCCTGTCCTCTTCACTTAAGCCTTTCCTCCCTCTATATATAGCCATTTTCTGTTTATGAGGTCTCTTTGCATCTGTCTACCTGTCTCATATTTCCCTCTACCTTCTCAGTTAACAGTGTGCACACTTTGCTCAGGTGGGAAATTTTAGTTTAATTTCCAGGACTCATAATTAAAAAGGGCTTAAGGATAATAATATTTGACTAATCTCTAGTTTTAGATTGGAATTGTACATTTGGTAAAAAGTACTATATCACTGTTCTTCCTTTCTTACTCCCCAATATTACGAGTCATGGCTGGTGATGTGTCTGCCACTATGGACACGGAGGTTGATGTTTATGCTGCAGTTTAGGGTTGGCTATGATTTCCTGTGCCCTCAGTGTCAAAGTGGGCCTTGTGCAAGCTTATGAAGCAAAGAGCAATAGTTACTACTGAGTATCTACTTGTGCCAGGGATGTTCAAGATTGGGGGATAAGGCTGAAACAAGTCATTCTTTCCCGACCTTATGATCTTACAGTTCTTTGGAAAAGGAAGACAAAGCATGAGGACTCTTTGCCCTGTATAAGAGGTGGGAGAAGCTGGGGCTTCCTATTTCTTGCAGTGGTGGCCAAAACTATAAGAGTAGCCAGACAAGGCAGCCACTTACCTTAAGGCCCTCTTTTGCCTTACCTCATTACCAGGCTTGATCTAGGGACTGAAATTTCCATATCTGCAACACTCCATTATCTTCAGAAACTTTTGTTTAAATGTATAAGGAAGGGGCAGCATAGTGACATATTAGGTCATTTTCCATTCTTGTTCACTATTTTAATAGTTTTCTAGAAGATGGAAGGGCTCTGAGGAGTATTAATAAGAAGGGTATGGGGAGGACAGCCAGGGGTCAGATTGTAATGAAGCTTAGGTAGTTAATGTACAGAATGACAGATAAAATAATCTCAATAGATTGGGAAGATGGGCCCAGTATCAGCAGGGTGAACTAATATATGGCTAAAAGTCAATTTTGAATTCTTTATCACAGAGCTAACTATGCACACCTGGTACAGGAGCTAGAAACGCTGAGGGAAGGCTAAGGCTAAGGCTAAGTCACTTCAGTCGTGTCCAACTCTGTGTGACCCCATAGATGGCAGCCCATCAGGCTCCCCTGTCCCTGGGATTCTCCAGGCAAGAACAGTGGAGTGGGTTGCCATTTCCTTCTCCAATGCATGAAAGTGAAAAGTGAAAGTGAAGTCGCTCAGTCATGTCTGACCCTCAGTGACCCCATGGACTGCAGCCTTCCAGGCTCCTCCGTCCATGAGATTTTCCAGGCAAGAGTACTGGAGTGGGGTGCCATTGCCTTCTCTGAAGCTGAGGGAAGGTCCAGGGGGAAAGCAGAGCCAGCTTCAGGCCAGCTGCTGCCTCATGTGAACAAGCTGAGTGAGCAAATATAAGCAGCAACCTGTGAGAGCTTTGGAATAGTTGTTGCATCATTTCAATCCAGCAGATCTCCCACAAGAATCATTCTTGTGTCTGATCCTCCTTAGAAATACACAGAAAAGGGAATCCTAGAAAATGGTTCATCTTACTTAAGTTGACATATTAAAAAAAGTCACCACAGATATGTACTATTATGATTCTGTGATGACAGGTAATAGACTCGAATCAAGATTAGCTAAGGACAAAATAACTTGCAAGATAATGCAAATGACTCATGTAACCTTGAGCAAGAATGTAGCCAGGCGTCTGAAGGGCCTAGGATCAGGCGTGTCTCACCATAGGCCTATTTCCTCTGCCCCTTTGACCTTTTGCAAGTACAAGCTGGCCAGCCTACAGGTTCTAAGCTACATCATGGTAACTGGATGAGGCATCTCAAGAGGCTAGGCCAGTGTGTCTCTGTCTTTCAATTCAGGTATTGATGAATGGACTCTGATTGGTCCAGCTTAGACTTCATGCCTACATTCTTGGTCTAGTCAGGGTGACAACATCACTCTATAAAAAGTAGTTTCACGACCAACACCCACTGCTGTGAGGGAAGCAGACAGTTAAAGAGGGATCACTCACTGAGTTTCTAGAATTTAGTTATCAGCTAGATTTGTTCTAAAATTTGTTCCTGAGCAAGGTATGATTCCACAGGTGACACCTCAAGCTCCCTGTAGTTTTGAGGAGCACAGGGCATCTCTGTTTTCCCCTTTTTTCATTTTTTCCCTTTGCCTCCAGAGCTCAGAGGTCTGATACCCCAGTCCCTCCAGGCCTAGGAAAGCAAGCACTCCCATTCTGACCTAGAATTGAATGCATTTTTAAAGAGAAATTGGAAAGGGTAATTTAGTATTTAACCGAAGGGAGTTAAGAGTAATGCCTGGACCCAAAACAGCAACAACAAAAACCCAGCCAACCAACCAAGCTCCAAAACCCTTTTTTAGTAACTAACCACATATTTTGATTCTGAGTCAGACAAGCCTTGGATTTTGGATAAACCCAAAGGGCAAAACAAGATGTGGGGACTGGGCCATCAAGAAATTAGCATTGTCATTTGGTTTAGTCCAGATGGCAGCCCTGAAAAGGGTCCTAACATTGAGGCAAATACAAAGATACTATTGAATGTCATCACCATCAAATACTATTTGTTAAGCAATTCATTGTTTGTCTTTATTGGAGGATTGCATGGAATGATAAATAGCCAGAAATTATATGACCACTGGTTAGAAACCACCTGAGGAGTAAAAATAAATTCTCTTCCTCTCTGTGAATTATGGAAAGACTAGGATGAGAAAAACAAATTGCATTATCTGGACACTAATTCTTACTGATAATCCTTAGTCATAATTGTATTGCTAGTGTTTTCAGGCCTGTTTCTACAGGCTAGATATGCCTATCAAAGCATTTCTAACATGGACAAGCTGTCAAGTAGATAGATTTTGCAGTCTGTGTCCTATGCCTCCACACTGAACTCACTCAGTCATTCAACAAATATTAAGTACCTTCTATGTGGTAAGCATTGTACTAGTCACTAAAACTGTCACTTAAAAATAAACCAATGAAACCTTAGATTTAGGTGGGCTTTTAGAAGAGAATGAGACCCACTCTATCTGGGACTCTCTTCCAGTGACATCAAGAGCTATACATTCAGAGGCAAGACCCTCCAGCAGTGATCATCTCTAAATGATAAAAAGCTTGTCCATATATTGTGATGAAACTTGCTTCATCCGTTTCTACCCATGGGTTCTAATCTGCCCCTTGGAGAATGGTCTCATTCCCACTTACACATCCCAGCCTCATAAGGTTTGTAGACTTTCTTGAAGTCTCCTCTAAGGCAACATCTTCAGGGTCCTTTGCTGTTCCTGTGATGTCACGTGAACACTCTAGTTGTAATAGTCCGTCTTTGAACATGATGCTCAGGACAGGACACAGCAAGTCGTAAGTGCAGAGCTTACTAGGAGTGGTGCCCTGAGCTAGTAGCACGCTCTGCGTTTGCTTTAGTAATTCTTTTGAACACACAGAGTTTAAAATTCCAGGGGGAGGCCAAAGTTCTCCTACTCTCTACTCCTGCCACTGGTTTCTTGAGTTCAGGTATATTAGCATTATAGTCAGATAGGGCTCTATCAATTTCTTATTGCTGCTCATTAGCAAATATTTGTTATCTTATAGTTCCTTGGGTCACATGTCACACATTAGTCTTAGCTGGCTAAAATCAAGATGTAAGGCTTGATTTCATCAGGGCTTCTTTCCCAGATTCTGTAGGGACTTTCTCAGACTCTGGCCCTCTTCCTCCATCTTCAGAGTCAGTAGTATTGCATGTCTGTGCCTTTATTCTGTAGTCACATCTCGCTCCAGCTCTCCTCGTCTGCCCACTTCTTTTCATTTTTAAGAACTCTTGTGATTACTTTGGGCTCACCTGTATGAACCAGGATAATCTCTTTTGAGGATTAGCAGTTTTAATTCTATCTGCAACCTAAATTCCCCTTTGCCATGTAACCTAGCATATTTATAGGTTCTGAGGATTAGGATATGGATACACTTAGAGAGTGTTATTCTGCCTACCATAAGGGCTACAGCAGCTCCGGAAACCGGAAACCATGTCCCTGTAAAACAACATCCGAAGACTGTGAGAAGGGTCATCTCTATTGCACGTTCCCTTTTAAAAAAGAGGAGGAAGATTTCCTAAAACTTCTGTGCACCCAACAGATTTCCCTCTTCAATTAACTAGCCAGAATTGTTCCATGCCCTTTCCTAACCCAGTCATTGGGAAGGAAAAGAAATTCCATGATTGGCTTGTGCTACTCAAGATGCATCCCCTGGGGCTGAGGAGGGCCCAGCCTCCTAGGAGGGAGCAACCCTCTGACACCTGAAGCAGATTGGGTTTCTGCTAACAAGAGAGATGGAAAATGGCTTGGGTATTCTTTATCCTATAATGTCACCATGTAATGGCTTTTAAACGTAACCTAGTTACCTGAAGGGGAGAGAGAGAGGAAAGGATGTTTTAAAGTTATTTCTGCGTTTTCCCTTCTATGTTGAAGAGATCAAAAAGAATTAAGATATTCAGAGATAAACAAGAAAAGTATCAGTATATTAAGTATGTAGGTGTGTATCAGTAAGGGTTCGTCAGATATATATATATATCCATCTTGTGATGTCTTGTGTGAGCACTCAGTAGTGTCTGACTCTTTGCAACCCCATGGACTGCAGTCCACCAGGGTCTATTTTCCATGGAATTTTCCAGGCAAGAATACTAGAGTGAGTTGCTATTTCCTCCTCCAGGTCATCTTCCTGACCCAGGGATTGAACCCACGTCTCCTGTCTTCTGCATTAGCAGGCAGTTTCTTTACCACTGAGCCACTTGGCAATGTGATATATATCTGTAGGTCCCTCAGTTATATAAGATCTCATCCCTGTAACAAATCCCTTCATATGTGTATTTATATATAAATGTACACACACAGACACACAGGGGTTTACTGCAGGAGCATGACTTTATGTAACTGTGGGAGCTGGTCAAGCAGTATGTGTAAGTCTGTCATCTTCCCACTTGATGTTGGAGCCTGTGGACACAGAACAGACAGGGAAGGGAAGATGACTGTAAAGTACCGAGTGCAGGAGAGCAAGAGCGCATTGGAACCATTAACACAAGTGGGGTCCCACAAGGATGGACTGAACCCGTTGGATTCTGATCACCTCTGATCTTTCTTTAACGTGAATTGACTCTTGCTTGCATTCTAGTATTTAGTCTACTCAGGATTTGTCCTACACCTGACTTTCCTTCCCTACATTTGAACTTTTTCCCATTTAGGAAAACTGGCACATTTATATGTTAATATAGGTAATGTGCATTGATTGGAGGCCTGTACTTTAAAAAAAATGATTTATTTTTTGGCTATGCTGAGTCTTTATTGGTGTGAGGACTTTCCTCTAGTTTCGGTGAGCATGGGCTACTCTCCGGTTGTGGTGCTCGGGCTTCTCACTGCGGTGGCTTCTCGTTTTGGAGCATGGGCTGTGGGGCATGCAGGCTTGAGTTGTTGTGGCTCCTGAGCTCTAGAGTAGGCTCAGTAGTTGTGGTGTACTGTTTTAATTGCTCCTCAGCGTGTGGCATCTTCTGGGATCAGGGATCGAACCTGTGTCTCCTGCATTGGCAGTAGAGGCTTTGTTTTCTGGCAGCGGAAAGGGGAAAAGGGAAAGGGTTACTTTAACAATAGGTGTTATGTCAGGTGGTTCCCTTTGTTTTACCTTTCCTTTGCTGTGATTTTGAGTGATTTGAAAACAATCTAAGACATTTGGTTTTCTTCAATAAAAGGAGCCATGCATTACCCTTTAACAATCCTGGTTATAGTCCATTTTTAGGTTTGGTATTGCTTTTTGGCCACTAGATTGAAAGATTATCGTGAGGATATCAAAACTCCTTCTCTCTAAATTCTCCCTTTCAATATATTTGCTTATTTGGCTATGGTGGGTCTTAGCTGTGGCACACAGGCTGCAGAACGTGCAGGCTCAGCAGTTATGACACGTGGGCTTAGTTGCTCCAAGGCATATGAGATTTTAGTTCCCCAACCAGGGATTGAACCCACATCCCCTGCATTGTAAGGCAGATGCTTAACCACTGGACCACCAGGGAAATCCCTCAAAATTCTCTTAGTTGGTAAATGCCAATTTCACGGTATAAGACTAACTGGCTTAACTAGGAGTGATGGTGTCATAAGATAAATGTTAGCAAAAAGTGTTAAATTATGCTTTGGAACTTAAATGGTCTCATTTGTTTCCTAATAATAGTACCATGCATACCTTAGGAAGAATTTTGCATAAATCATTCATGTTTGAATTAAAGGGAAGACAACCAAATTTATTGACTCAGGATTTGTCTGGTACTTGCGTGTGTTCTCATCTAATTCATACTACAGCTCTGTGGTGAGTACCTCCATGTGCAGCGAGGGAAACCATGCCTTAGAGTGGTCAGTTATTTGTCTCAAGTTTCTTGAATTGTAAATGGTGGAGCCAGGATTTAAACACAGTTTTATATAATTCCAAAGCCCATTTTTGTTGTTGATTATTTAAAAAATTAATACTGATCCTAGTAAGCTTAGGTTTCCTTAGTAAAGTTTGTTATTGATATACCATAAGAGAATACACTTGAACACACTGATTTAAAATGAAATAAAACAGCAGGATGTCTGTGTATATATACAGACACATATCTTACAGATGCTCATACACTCATACTCATACACTTTCCTGTTAGGTAGAGGGATTATCTAATCTGACTCTACATTAAGAATAATAATTCTGCATTAAAAGGGCATGGTGATAAAATGGGACTTTTCTTTCTTTCTCTTTTTTTTTTTCTTTTTCCTTTTTAAAAAGGAAATTACTTATAAGGTGTGTGTTTACATACATAAACTATTATCTTGGCATTTTATGCTAATATTGTCTGATGATGGCATTATTGCAACAAAGCATGATTATCAGCAATCTTAGGTAATTCTTATTTCAACTCCAGGGAGCTCTTAATCCTTTGTATCATATTTCGATTTGGAAAATGAAGAAAAAAACTGACTACCCAAACTGTGTCTTTCAAAACTAGCCTGTTCACTCTTGGAAGTTTCCTTTGCTTCTTCTCCTCTTTGATTTTTCCTTCTGTTGTCTTCAATTTACACAGGGCTTTAATACAGTCAGTAGTCAATTTTGAATCACACTTAAAAATATTTAGCTTGTAGATAGAATAAATAAATGTTTAAGGCCTCATGAATTCATATTGCTGTTTTTCAGACCTATCTATATTACTTTATTCTGTTTTCCTCGTATGCAAACACAAGCTATCACTACAAAGACTGAAACATGCTTGGATGAGAATGGATGTGGCCATTTCTTCTTCCATTTTGACATTTGGCTCCAGTGGCGTCTAAAACTTCCATGCTGACCTCTGCTGGTTAATTTGGGATTGAATTCAGGCTAGTGTGTCTTGGGGAATACGGTTCAACAGTGACCTAGGAAAGTGAGGATACAGACCTGCTTCATTGCTTATGGAGTGAGGGAAGTTGGGGAGGCAGAAACAGAGGGGTTTTATGTGAGAGAAAGAATTGTGACCCCAAGAAGCAGCAGTTTGGTTTCTCTTTTCCATCTGTTACATCCAAGGACAGTGGAACTGTGGACACCCCTATCCAGTGCTCAGGGCAGGGACATCTAGTATCTGTGTGAGAGAAGTATTTGTCAGGCCAGGGACCTTCCTCACTTTCATCCCTTCATGCCTGAGGACTGTGGCACTGAATATTACACTCTTTCCTTATAGACCCTGTTCCATCTCTGGTTTCCAAACTACTCAGGACTGACTTCTAGAAATGTAAAGAGGTAAGATTTTTACTTTAAAAGAAGTTAATATTGTATGATTGTGAATAATTTGCAGGATCAGATAATGAATGTAAAATTGTTCAAATGACTTGTCTGTTCACGGCTTTGTCTATTTTGAGTGACTTCTTTGCTAACTATTCCCAGAGCTACACTCCTAGATTTGGCAAACAGTTAATTTATCTAGGTAGGAACTTCTCTGGTGGCCATGTTTCATGGGTAAATCATTCAAACAATTCACCTTTAATTTGTTTTGGAAACTTATTTTATGATGAACAGTAGCAACAAAAAGGCTACAACTTGGTAATATCTATTAAAATCTATTAAGATAAAAAACATATAGTGTAAGTTGGATTATCTAATAATCTGTATATCAGGAATTTATTCTAATAAAATACTGAAAAGTGATACTATTTGGTAAAAAACTGGCAAAATAAAAGCATAAACTTAAAATGGAACATTATTCAGCTGTTAAAGCGAATGAGACAGATACAGCAGTTGGAAAAAGGCAACAGGCATAGAGTGTATAATATGATCCAATTTTCATCTTAAATATCTATGTTTATGTGCAAGTAACACATGTATCTTTGTCTATAAAAAAGATTGTTATCCTTTGAGAAGGTAGGTTTAAGGGGCATATTTTCTTTTTTTTGTTTTGTATTTCAAAAGTGTCTTAATTTTTAATAATTATCGCATGTTCCTTTTGAAATAGAAAACATACTTTAAAAATCCCCTATCTCTTTCCTCTTTGCCCCATCACAAGTCGGGAGACAAGTCAGGGGAAGTACTGGGTCTGTGATCCTGAGGGATCTGGTGAATGAAGCCTTGGGCATCCCTACTCAGTATGATACTTTGTCTCAAAAGTCTTATCCTGACCGAACCATCAAGCCTAATTAAAAATGGAAAATTCGTAGAAGGAGAGGCCTCCCTGCACACCCCAGGGGAGCTATTCTTTCCTGATTCCCTCTGGATCCTTCCAGTTCATTAGCTAAGAAGGAGTTAGAGGAGATGTCTCTGGCCACAGCTGCTGCCTTCTCAAGTGTCGCTCTGATCTGGTCGGCAAAACCCCTGGTGGAAAGCAGCAGGCTCTGAGCAGTCTGCCAGCCCAGCCCGCGGGCTGCCTCGAAGCAGGTCTGCTGGCTGGCGGCCCTCCCTCCTTCTCTCCACCCCCTCCCTCTTTAAGCCATTGTGGTGCAGATAATTGTTAGGAAATAGGAACTGAGGGGCTTTATTCTTCTGGGCAAGTGTACCAGGAGTGAGGTGCGCTCACAGCAGTGACTTCTCTTGTTGCAGAGCATGGACTCTAGGTGCGCAGGCTTCTGCAGTGCTGCAAGGCTCTAGAGCACAGGCTCAGGTTGTTGTGGCACATGTGCTTAGTTGCTTCTCGGACCAGGGATTGAACCCATATTGCCTGCATTGGCAGGTGGATTCTTCACCACTGAATCACCACGGAAGACCCTATCCTAGTATATTTTTTGCTTTCATTATTTAATAAGAAATCTTGCATATCTTTTTCTTTAATTTTCTTTTTTGGCCTCACTGTGTGGCATGTGGGATTTTAGTTTCCTGACCATGTATCAGACCTGCACCCCCTGCAATCCCTGCATTGGAAGTGCAGAGTCTTAACCACTGGACCACCAAGGAAGTTCCCAAAGCTTGCATGTCTTGATTACTTAGATAATTTTAGTGCTTTTCTTGTGTCACTGTAAAACAAAATATTTAAAAAACATCTCTGTGTGTGTAGCTAATTCAAGTAGGGCAGTCTCTGTATTTAGTTAGAGGTGAATTATACTCAGAATTTTTGTTTTCTTTCAAGTCCAGAAATCTGCTGCTTATGGCAGTGTAAAAGTCACTCAGTCATGTCTGACTCTTTGCAACCCCATGGACTGTTGTGTACCAGGTTCCTTTGTCCATGGAATTCTCCAGACAAGAATATTGGAGTGGATAGCCATTCTTTTCTCCAGGAGATCTTCCCAACCCAGGATGTGAACCCAGGTCTCCTGCATTGCAGGCGGATCTGAGCCACCAGGGAACCCAGTGGAATTCACTAATGTGTATGTTCTTTCCTTCCTGGGCACAAAACTAGACCCCATTTCTCAACCTCTTGTGCAGCTAAGGGTGACCTTGCTAGAGTTTGGTCAGTGGAATATGAATGAAAGAGATGTGTTCCTCCTCCAGGTCTGACCCATAAAAATCTCCTGTGGCCACGCCCCACTCCCTTCTCCATTTGACTACCACATGGAGAGATTTACAGAGCTCAGAAAGCAGCTCAGAATTACAAGACGGAGGAACCTGAGCCCTGATAACTTTGTGGAGCAGCGTCCCTCTAATGACCTACATTGGCCTGTGATATGAACAAGAAGTAAACTTTCAATGTTCTAAGCCACCGAGAGCCTATAGCAGTGTCTCTCCTAATACCTTATTTAAATGAGCTACTTTAAAAGAGTTTGGAGGTAATTTTTGTCTCCTTTAACTCATTTTTGTGATAGGAAATACTACAGGAGTATCAGTATTCTACATTGTTAGGTCTTCATTTATAGAGAGAGCTTGTTTGTGGCATCAATAATTCTTTAAAGCAGACTTTTTTTAATAGCAATATCCTATGAAATATTTATGGGCAAGCCCACAGAGACTGTTTACACTAGCATGCTATTAGTTTCAAGGACAAAAAATTGACATTCCATGTAGCAAGGCTGAACACAAATTAAAATGCTCACTTTCTTCAATTGCAATGTACTGGCTGGAGGTAAGGGAGTGTAGTTATTAGGTCATTCTAAGATGCCTTCCAGATACAGCATTCTGATCCTGTACATTTGCTTGTAACAGGAACTATCTTTTATTAAAAGAAATAAAAAAAACTTATTGAATAGATTTGCGTAGCTCACACAGTAAGAGAAAATAAGATCTCACAAGTATAGAAGCCATGTTAGCTCCAGGGATCTTAGCTGGATTAGCTCATGGAAAGTTTCTTTAGGGGACCTCCATTTATCTTCCATCTTTAGTTCCCTTGCCCAGTATTCCATTTCCTGGGGGAGGGGGTCAGAGGTAGATTGCTTACATGTCTACCTCTTGACCAGGACAGGGTGTTGAGACTGAGAGATCCAGGAGTACCACAAGAAGGGTCAAAGGAGAGTATACTTCAAAGAAAGACAGGACTCTGAAATATCCCTTTAGAAACACAAAAGGTGGTAGTAGAAAATATGAAAACAGAATTAGATGGCTATCACTCTTTTTGTTTGATTGTGTCCTCTAAAGGGCCTGGATCCTCTTTCTAGTTTAATATATATCTGAAAACACGATTCCAGATCAACACATAGAACTTCTACAACTAAGGGCATTATTTTTATAACTAAATTATTGAGTTACCAATCATTGGAAGAGTAGCAGGCATTATTGGCTTCCCTGGTGGCTCAGAGGATAAAACATCTACCTGCAATTCAGGAGACTCAGATTCGATCCCTGGGTTGGGAAGATCCCCTGGAGAAGGAAATGGCAACCCACTCCAGTATTCTTGCCTGGAGAATCCCATGGACGGAGGAGCCTGGCGAGCTACAGTCCATGGGGTCGCAAAGAGTTGGACATGACTGAGTGACTTCACACACACAGGCATTATCACCCCAAAGCCTAAAATATTTTACTTAATTTAATTGCTTATGATATGAGTGAGACTCCTAGGACATATTATGAAGATGTGAGGTATATTCATTATAAGCAGGTAGCATGGTGTGTAATGACAGTTTTAAATTCTGTGTTTAAATTAGCAACGATAACAGGGTTAGCTGGGAAATATCTTCAGATTGACAGTAACTTTTAAAGCACTTACTTAGTTTTAGTAAGAAGCAACATTTGGGCTCATTAGCATCTGAGGTCAAAGGACAGTGAGTAAATCATACGAAGCCGGGTTATTGATCCATAGAAGCATGGCTGTCTCCTTGTCTGGGTTACATGTGCTCTGTGAAATGCAGTTATATTCATTTTTAAAAATTCTAGTTTGAAATAAAGTTAGACTTACAGGAGAGTTGCAATGGTAGTACAGAGAGTTCCCATATAGCCTTCACCTAGCTTCCTCTAATGTTAACATTTTATGTGTCCATAGTTACAGTAATTATTTGTGGTTAAGAATGAACACAGTCATTTAGACTTGGGAGAGACAGATTGATGCACTGAAAAGCACGGGATTTTGAATTCTAACAAACTTGAGTTCAGGTGCTATATCATACTTACTAGCTACTCAATTATGTCAGACAAGTTACTTGTCTGTAAAAATGGGTGCCTTCTTTTTTATGGGGTCCTGATGGATGTTAAATATTCCATAAAAATGGAGTTATCTTATAAAAGTTTGGTGCATGGTAGATACTTTATAAATGTTCATTTCTTCCTCTCTACTACACCTCTCATCATACTTTTTATCTCCCTTCATCCCTTCCTTCTCCTCTTTCTTTGTTTATATCACTGGATAATGTCAGTTTTTTCCTGGCTTTTGTTTTCTGCTTCTGTGTCTTTCCCCAACCACACTGCCCTCCCAGTCCTCCAGTTCTGGCATTTTCTGCTGTGGGGGGAGGAGATAGCCTTCTTGACCTTAGTATCACTCAACCTCTTGCTGATTTAGACTTAACATTCATCAAGCTGAGTTTGAAGTACAAAATATTTTCATTTACTAACCAGGACATGGAGAAATTATAAGGAGAAAAAAATGAAACCAACTATCGGTTGCAAAATAATTATGAATGTGTGTCTGTGTGTAGTGGGGGAGTGTTATAGGTGTGTAAGGGGCAATCAGACAACAATATAAACTCTGAAAAACAACTCAAATCCCCACGTACTTTAACACTAGAAGGGATTCCTAGTATGTGAGGTTCAACACTCTGGATCCGTAGAATCAATTTTAACCAGGTGGGACTCAGGTCCTTGGGCTAATCTACTCATGTCATTTACTCTGATGAATGTCCACAGGAAAGGGAAGCAGTACAATACTGGCATGACTTCATCTCTCAACCAAAAACTGCTTAAAAACAGATGCTTGGTAGCCATATGACAGACGCTCCACCCAGTGGAGGGGGCTCTCCTCAGGGATCCAGGAGAGGCATGGGTGATTATGCTGCACGCCTGCTTTTAAACCTAATGGGCAGGCTGGGAGGGAGAGATGGAGCCCTGAACATCTTGGAGGTGACACCCTGTGAGCCATAAGTGTTCCAAACAGGATTTAGTCTCAGCTCAGCAGCTGTCCCATGGCAGCAGCCTTTTTTGCCATATGGGGGAGCCATATTTGGCACAGAATTGGGATCCTCAGGCTGGTAGAAACCCCATTATCCATGTGAGAATGTGGGTCAGAGGCCTAATTTGCGAATGAAGGAGAGAGAGGAGATTAAGTACTGTCAATCTCTAGTTTACTCTTTAAAAAAAAATTATTTTTAAAATTTTAGTTCCAGGACTGTTGTCTTGGTCTCCAACCCACAATAGGAGAGGANAGCTACAGTCCATGGGGTCGCAAAGAGTTGGACATGACTGAGTGACTTCACACACACAGGCATTATCACCCCAAAGCCTAAAATATTTTACTTAATTTAATTGCTTATGATATGAGTGAGACTCCTAGGACATATTATGAAGATGTGAGGTATATTCATTATAAGCAGGTAGCATGGTGTGTAATGACAGTTTTAAATTCTGTGTTTAAATTAGCAACGATAACAGGGTTAGCTGGGAAATATCTTCAGATTGACAGTAACTTTTAAAGCACTTACTTAGTTTTAGTAAGAAGCAACATTTGGGCTCATTAGCATCTGAGGTCAAAGGACAGTGAGTAAATCATACGAAGCCGGGTTATTGATCCATAGAAGCATGGCTGTCTCCTTGTCTGGGTTACATGTGCTCTGTGAAATGCAGTTATATTCATTTTTAAAAATTCTAGTTTGAAATAAAGTTAGACTTACAGGAGAGTTGCAATGGTAGTACAGAGAGTTCCCATATAGCCTTCACCTAGCTTCCTCTAATGTTAACATTTTATGTGTCCATAGTTACAGTAATTATTTGTGGTTAAGAATGAACACAGTCATTTAGACTTGGGAGAGACAGATTGATGCACTGAAAAGCACGGGATTTTGAATTCTAACAAACTTGAGTTCAGGTGCTATATCATACTTACTAGCTACTCAATTATGTCAGACAAGTTACTTGTCTGTAAAAATGGGTGCCTTCTTTTTTATGGGGTCCTGATGGATGTTAAATATTCCATAAAAATGGAGTTATCTTATAAAAGTTTGGTGCATGGTAGATACTTTATAAATGTTCATTTCTTCCTCTCTACTACACCTCTCATCATACTTTTTATCTCCCTTCATCCCTTCCTTCTCCTCTTTCTTTGTTTATATCACTGGATAATGTCAGTTTTTTCCTGGCTTTTGTTTTCTGCTTCTGTGTCTTTCCCCAACCACACTGCCCTCCCAGTCCTCCAGTTCTGGCATTTTCTGCTGTGGGGGGAGGAGATAGCCTTCTTGACCTTAGTATCACTCAACCTCTTGCTGATTTAGACTTAACATTCATCAAGCTGAGTTTGAAGTACAAAATATTTTCATTTACTAACCAGGACATGGAGAAATTATAAGGAGAAAAAAATGAAACCAACTATCGGTTGCAAAATAATTATGAATGTGTGTCTGTGTGTAGTGGGGGAGTGTTATAGGTGTGTAAGGGGCAATCAGACAACAATATAAACTCTGAAAAACAACTCAAATCCCCACGTACTTTAACACTAGAAGGGATTCCTAGTATGTGAGGTTCAACACTCTGGATCCGTAGAATCAATTTTAACCAGGTGGGACTCAGGTCCTTGGGCTAATCTACTCATGTCATTTACTCTGATGAATGTCCACAGGAAAGGGAAGCAGTACAATACTGGCATGACTTCATCTCTCAACCAAAAACTGCTTAAAAACAGATGCTTGGTAGCCATATGACAGACGCTCCACCCAGTGGAGGGGGCTCTCCTCAGGGATCCAGGAGAGGCATGGGTGATTATGCTGCACGCCTGCTTTTAAACCTAATGGGCAGGCTGGGAGGGAGAGATGGAGCCCTGAACATCTTGGAGGTGACACCCTGTGAGCCATAAGTGTTCCAAACAGGATTTAGTCTCAGCTCAGCAGCTGTCCCATGGCAGCAGCCTTTTTTGCCATATGGGGGAGCCATATTTGGCACAGAATTGGGATCCTCAGGCTGGTAGAAACCCCATTATCCATGTGAGAATGTGGGTCAGAGGCCTAATTTGCGAATGAAGGAGAGAGAGGAGATTAAGTACTGTCAATCTCTAGTTTACTCTTTAAAAAAAAATTATTTTTAAAATTTTAGTTCCAGGACTGTTGTCTTGGTCTCCAACCCACAATAGGAGAGGAGAGCAAGTACTATGTCACCATCAAGGGCTATAATAAGGAAATAAAAACCAAAACAATAACTATGATTGGGCTGGCAAGGAGTTTCACCAAAAGGAAATGGTTGCCCATGGTTGGTTTGTTTGGAAGTCTAGCAGGGGTCAGTGGAAGGATCACAAAGTGAAAAACAGGGCCATTTGGTAAAGAAAATGGAAGCCAGATGTGAGGCAAGAGCATTTCTGTAGCAGCCACTCCCTGGGATGTGTAATAGCGCAGGAAGCTTGGAGGCTGAGGTCTGGCAGTGTTCTTGCTTGTGGCGACTGTCATGGGGACACAGGACCAGGGCACCTTCTTTTCCTGAATGATGTGGAAGGGTGGCCAGAATAAGGATGATCAGGGGCCGAATTTAAGGATTGAATCATTAGCAAAAAACATATTGAATATTTAAACTTTGCAGAGGTGGCAGAAATATAATCATTCTTGACGAAGAGCTCAGTGTTAGAAAATATATGGAGTCTTTCAGAAGAAAAACACTAACATGTCATATCAGTACAACGATATGACCTAGTGGAAAAATGGTTGACAAGCAAGGAACCTGATTTATCGTCTAGGTTTTGCTGATTTGTGTCAGTTTCTTTATGTGTCAATGGAATGATAATAATGGTTGACACCTCATTACAGTTAGCCTTGTGCCAGGTATTGAATTGGCCAAAAAGTTCGTTCTGGCTTTTCTGGTATGTAAAGACCCTCTTGAACTTTTAGGCTAACCCAGTACTTTAACTAGGGCTTCCCTGGTTGCTCAGTGGTAAAGAGCTACCAGGAAAGCTGCCAGCACAGGAAACACAAGTTCAATCCCTGGGTCAGGAAGATCCCCTAGAGAAGGAAATGGCAACCCATTCCAGTATTCTTGCCTGGGAAATGCTATGGACAGAAGAACCTGGCAGGCTACAGTCCATGGGGTTGCAAAAGAGCCAGAGAGCATTTAGTGACTAAACAACAGCAAATACTTTCTATACACATATAGAAACTGTTCACATCCTCTTCATTTTATCTGAAGGAGCTGTGACCTGAGTTAAATAACACGGCTAGTAATACAGAGCCACCATTTTGATCCTGTGTCTCCTGACTCCAGAGCCTGTATATTTACAACTCGCACATCATACTGTGCACTCTATTTACCCCACATGGTTTGGCAGTGATACAATTAGATAACAGAAAGCAACAGAATAGTTTTGAGATGGCTGATAGAATGGTAAGAGCCTACACTTTGTAGCCTGGTAAAAGGGGATCTGAATCCTTTTATCACCTTGTGACTAGCTGCAGATTACTTAATCTTACAATCTTGGGTCTGTTATTTTAATTTGGAATGGTAACATAGTGATTTATGTAAAGTGTTTAATTTGTAGCCGAAACTCCAAGCATGGTAGCTATCATTGTTTGCTCCTACTTTTGTATATTAGTCTTGAGGACCAGGAGCATGTGTATATTTTTACATCCTGCTGTAGGTATAGTAGGCTTCCCTGGTGGCTCAGAGAGTAAAGAATTTGCCTGCAGTGTGGGAGACCTGGATTTGATCCCTGGGTTGGGAAGATCCTCTGGAGAAGGAAATGGCCACCCACTCCACTATTCTTGCATGGTGCATTCCATGCACAGAAGAGCCTGGCAGGCTGCAGTCCATGGGGTCACAAAGAGTCGGACCTGACTGAGCAATGAGCACTTTCACTTTAATTGTAATGGGGGTGGGAACAAAGTTGTCACTCAGCTTATCAGTAACAAAGGCTAACGTTTACTCGGGGCTTACTATGGGCTAGGTGCTGTTCTAGGTTCTTTCTATATGTTAACTCATGTTACCACCACAAGGTGAAGAAGTTTTCCTTAGTGCCCTGATTTTGCAGATGAGGAAGTACCTTGTTCAGAGTCACGCAGTTTGTAAGTGACAGAGTTGGGATTTGAAACCAGGAGTCTGCTGTGCTATTAGTCATAGACTGATAAGATCGTAGAGTTGGAGGAAGAGGTAGAAGTTTTACAGTTCAGCCTTGTGCCTTGCAGTGAGAATTACTTGCTTGATATTTCTGAGAGATTCTTATTCAGTCTCTACTTGTTTATTTTCAGTAAGAAGGTGCTCCATGGCCCAAGGAAGCAATCCTTTCAATTGTTGGGCACCTCTTCGTGAGTGCTTTCTAATGCTAAACTGAAACCAGTTTTACCTTCTCTTTCTCTGTTGATCTTCTGGTTTTTTGAGTACCAGAACAAGATTAGCTCACTCTTCAACATGACACTTCTTTGCTGTTTGAAAACCACCATATCCTCTTTTCCACACTAGTAACTTCAGGTTCCCTCGACGGTGACTCATGCTGGTTGCCCCTCTGTCTTTTTTTATATGTGGTAGAATAAAACATGACACTTATTGCCCATCTACAGTATGTTACTATTTTGTTAAGTAAAGATTACTTTAGTTTTTCGCACAACCTTATCACACAATTTGCTCCTACTGGCTTTAGATAACTGTAACCTGTTTATTAGTCTGTTCAGTCTGTCACAAGAAAATATAGATGAGGTGGCTTAAACAACAGAAATTTACTAATATTTTCTCATGATTCTGGGGGTTAGAAGTTCAAGATCAAGGTTCTAGCTGATTTGGTTTCTGGTAAGAACTCTTTTCCTGGCTTGTAGACACATACCTTCTCACTGGGTCTTCACATGGCCTTTTCTTGCTGTTTGTGTGTGGAAGAGAGAGAACTCAGTGTCTCTACCTCTTTTAGAAGTCCCATTGGGTTAGGAACTGCCTTTATGACGTCTTTTAACCTTAATTATCTCCTAACTCCAAATACAGTCGTATTGGGAGAGGAGGAATTAGGGCTTCAACATACAGATTTTGGGGAACACGGTTCAGTCCATAGCATCCTATGACTGCAGGGTATAGCTGTGTGCTGAAGACCTGCAACAGAGAACTGAAGGGAAGGGCTATGGCCACTTAATCTTGGGCTGCAGGGCGTATGGAAAGAGTGAGAACTACCCTGCTGTCTTCAGGGGTTGTGCTCTCTGTCTCTATAATTCCACTGAGCCACTGAGGTCTCCTTTTCTTGGTTTTGAGCAATTGAGACATGACAAAGTGGTAACAGAAAGGGAGACAGCTGAAATCTGTTATTGCATCAATAACTCTGAACTTCAAGCCCAGGGATTTCCCATATATCTCATATTGGGCATTGTGCCCTCCTGCTGTAGGAAACAGATGCAGGGAGGGCAGATTGTAGGATGGAGCCCTTAATCACAGGGCAAAGGGAGCTCTCTCAGGACTATCCTTGCTGGCAGGATGACTGTGGAGCACTGCCAGAGAAATCCAAGCTGCCTTCCAGAGAGGCTTAAGGTGGGCAGATTGCTCCTGTGACCCAGCCTACTTCAGCCTATAAGGCAGTGAGGACAGGGCAAGCAGGCCATATTCATTAGGATTCTTAAGTGTCTTACGTAAGATGGGAAGGTATCAGTTCACATAAAGTACACAGGCAGGCTGAGCTTCCAGTGCGGTCTGGTCCAGTCCTCATGTATTATCACCATGTTCAGTCTCTAGGCTTGCTTCATTTGGGTGTCAGCATTACTGGTTCCCTTTGTGGTTTTATACACTCCTACTATCAATTCCAGAGGAAGACTAAACTTATTTCTTTGGCTCTGACTGATTTATGTGCCATTCTGGAAGTAATCAGTGTAGCCACAGGGATGGGATATGTTGGTTTTTTAAAGCCAATCAGGGACTCCCCTGTAGCTCAAGTTGAATTCAATTCCATGGAAACCACATGACAGGAGAATGGTGGAGGGTGGTTTCCCAAAGGAAATTTTGGATCTTCTTTCTGAAAGGAAAAGAGGCTTAAGAGGTAAAAACTTTGAATCTCTTGGAACTTTTGGAAATGGCTGTTGGGCAGAAACAGCAGCTGTTTATTACAGATCATTTCTGACATGGGCCCCCAAACAAATCTTCAGTCAGTTTTACTGGAATGTCCCTGAGAATTGTAATAAAGTGTCACTTTTTCTTCATACTCTTATGACAGCAACTTTATGTTTTTATATACTGGAGGATAGGGCTATAGTCCTCTCAGATGTTCTCCCATTTATTTCTGAGATTTCCCCCAGGTACTGTCATTCATGCCCATCCATCTAAAAACAAATACTTTAGAGTGTCTGCAATGTGCTAGGGTGTGTGAAATTCTGGGGATATTGTAGCAAACGAGAGAGATGATTGATGCCCAGTCTTTACATCAAGCCTGGCCATTGCCTTATGTGGTATAGGATCTCTAATCACCCTCAGGCCATGGCTGCCCCCACTACCATACTAGCCTTGCCCGATTCTTGCATACAAAGATCAGGATCTCCTCTTAATTCTGCATAGCATGGCAGAGACCACTGTGTGCTCTCATATGGTAGGATGGCACTTGTTACAGTTATCATGAACATATACATGTACATATGTACATTTAATATATTCCTGTCTAGATTGATCATAAAGGTAGTGTCTGTGTCTATCATATTTGTCATTGTTTTCCCTTGCCTCGCACAGTTTACAAAGCATATTAGGCCTTCAAATAACTTGAGGGATCTGCTAGACCATCAGGTTTAATAAGACTATTTAAGATGAAGAAATAATGAAACAAACAGAAAGTTATACAGAAAGTATCCTAAAACAGTTACTATTAATGGGTATGTATCTTGGTTGACTTGGGGGCTGCCATAGCAAGATACCATGTGTGTGCACAGTTGCGTCTGACTCTTTGCGACTCCATGGACTGTAGGCCGCCAGGTTCCTCTGTCCATGGGATTTTCCAGGCAAGAATACTGGAGCATATTGTCAGTTCCTTCTCCAGGGGATCTTCCTGACCCAGGGATTGAATCCTTGTCTCCTATGTCTCCTGCATTGGCAGGTGGATTCGTTACCACTATGCTACCTGGGAAGCCCAGCAAGATACCACATTTTAGCTTAAACAACTCAAATTTGTTTTCTTACAGCTCTAGAGGCTGGGAAGTATGAGATCAAGGTGCTCAGCAGTTCAGTTCCTGATGAGAGCTCTCTTCCTGACTTGTAGATGGCTGTTTTTCTTGCTAGGTGCTCACATGGAAGAAAGAGAAAAATGTGTGCAAGTGTGCAGGAGAGAGAGGGAAGGAGGGAGCTGGAAGGAGTGAGGGAGAAGAGGGTGGAAGAGAGACAGTGGGAGAGAGAGAGGAAGACGGAGACGGGGGAGAGGGCAGCGCACACGTGCTCTCTGGTTTTTCTTCTTGTTGGATTAGGGTCCTGCCCATATGACTTCATTTAACTTAAATTACCTCCTTATGGGCTCTGTCTCCAAATATAATCACGTTGAGGGTTAAGGCTTCAACGTATGAACTTTGAGGGGTACAACTCAGTTTATAGCAGTTTTGTTACCTTCAAAGTTTTACATAGCTCCAGGGTACCTTTCTAGTGCCCACCTGCCTGATTTTCTGGATGCTTCTATGTGGCAGAAGCCAGGTGACCACACACTGGAGTGCTGTACTTATAAGAATCTAAGTATACCTCTCCCAAGAACCCAGAAAGAGAACAAGGTTCCTCCTCTCCCAGTCTAAGGTGGCTTTCCCAGTCGAAGTCTCTGTCTCATCCAAAGATTGGGAATATCCACTGCCTTTAGATGAACCTTATCCTCAATCCATAGCTCCCTTCTGGAAAAAAAAAAAAAAGTCTCTAAAGACCACTCAAGCTCAACCTCAAGTGTAAATCTTCTCTACCAAAAATAGTACTTATATTTAAAATTTTAAGCAACTATATTTATGTTATTTCACATTGTTCTTCAAGGAAAATTGGTAGATGTAACCAATTGACTGAACTGAACTGAACTGAACCAAGGTATACTCAGATTTTTTTTTTTTTTTTTTCCAAAACAAATGTTCTGTTTTCTCTGAAGGGAATTCAGTTTCCTGTATCTGGGCAAATAGAATTGTTTTAATCACTTACATCCACCACCCCCCTCCCTTCAGATTTTACCCATCAAAGTTTGGAAAATCTTAGGAGTGGCCAGAACTCACATTATAGTGTTTGCATTGTCTGAGTCTGGTACTAAATCACATAGCATAATATCTTAGTCTCCAAAGCTAGACCTCTGTACCTCTCAACCTTGATAGCTGGAATAAAGGAAAGCTCCTATTCTAAAACTGCAGGGAAAGTGTTTTCTGTGCATGTAATGGGTGGAAGCAGGAATACTATATGGAGCATAGTTTTTGTTTGTTCCAAAAGTCTTCTCGGTCAAGTAACTTTATTAGAAAACCAATTCCTAGTTGCATGAAATAGCCTTGAATATCGGTAGTCAACCAGGTTGACACTGAACAATGAGGGGGTTAGAGACACTGACACTACACAGTCAAAAATCTACTACAGCTCCATATCTACGGTTTCATATCAATGGATTTATTCAACTGTGGACATGCAGCACTAAACTATGTATTTGGTAAAAAAAATTATGTGTAAGTGGGCCTGTGTAGTTCAAACCTATGTTGTTCAAGGATCCATAGTATTTCAGGCTGAGTGAGGTTTTCTTTAGTAACAGAAAATATTTTTCTTGAAGGAAAGGACACATTTTTGAAAGTTTTTTCCCCCCTTCTACTGTTATTCTCATTGATTCATTGGTCTAGAATTTCTCTGAAGACTACCTCGCGTAGCTTATAAGTGCTCTAAAGTTCATTGAAGAAACCACCTAGACCATTAACAGCTTAAAAACAAATAAGAAAAAAATACATTTTCAAATGGTAAAGTCTGGGTATTATCTTTTTGGTAATAAAGTTAATAGTAAAGCCAACATTTATATAGTGCTTTAGAGTTTACAAAACGTTTACTAGGTTACCATTAGGACTATTAAAGGGCTGAACACTCTGCTCAAGTCTGAATTAGTAACTCTAGATCTCACCGTTCAAATAAATAGTGGGTTTTTGTGGCGGGAGTAGGGGCATAGCTTCATAGCTTTGCTTATTTCTACCCTGAGTGTTGCCTCTGCTTCTGCTAGGTCACTCCATTCTCTCTACCCCAAATATTTCTAGAGCTTCTGCTGCCTCTGGTACCAACAAAGACTTGGGAATCTTTGCTACCAGTGAAGAAAGAACTGACTGTGAGCTAATAGTATTACTTGGCTGAACACAAAACTGCTAATTCAGGTCCTTATTCTGTATTCATCATGACTCACCATCAACCACTTGGTGGATATTTGCAAGTACATACCCATTTGATGACACCAGATTCTGTATTTTCCCATTACCTAGCTGAGGCCCACTGTTGGCAAATACTGAACTTGGCAAATTAGTAATCTAGAGTCAGGAAATCCATTCCTGGGTGGGCCAAGGGAAATTTCAAGGCCTGTAAGCCCTGGCTGACTTTAGGGATGTAGTGATGAGACGGAGACAGCAGATTTTAAACTGTGGACACTTTGCTGCAATACCATCCCCAGAGTTACTGCTTATGTGCATCCTCTGCAGAGCAGGAGAGAACCCAAACTTTCTCTTCCTTGGGCTGTCTGCTCGAAGAGCTCTGAGCAGAATGGTTTCTCCTCTTGGCATTCAGCCAAATGGATCCGTCTTTGTGAACTCTGATTTCCTATCATTGAGGAAAGAGGAAAGCTGTGGAGAGCTCATTAGGCCTGTACAGAAAAAGGCTCCTGACTTGTTTATTCCCAAAGAACAGATTGTTGTCCTTCATTCTCACATGAATAAAAATACTATCCAATAGTGGTGAGAGTCTTCCTGATAAATCGTGCTTTAATTCCTTTGAGTTTTTCATTAAAATGTGCAATTTCTTGGTGTGTTGTCATGTTTATGTGTTATGGACTGAGCCTATATACATGTATTTGGACAATGTTAGTGTCTTCATATATATGTATATATATATATATAATTTGCTAACCAGAGATTATGTTTCCCCCTTTGGAATTGCTCTTATTGGAAGGATGTTGCTTTATATGTGGTTCATGGTCAAGCTTTGCCACTTTTACCTCTTTGTGTTTTCTTTTAAAATATATACCATGTACATATTATTAAATAAACTTAAATAAACTTCCTCTCCCATGTTCTCCAAAGGAAGCCATGCATTAAAAATAAGTGTAAAAAGGAGGAAATTACAATGCGTCTATGCTTTGGGTTACTTTCTTAAGCAATAATTAAAATTTTCACCAGAGAAAGAAAACCTTACTTGTGAAGATGGATGGGGAAATTCATCTGGTGTTTTAATTTATTTTCTTGGCTTCATGGTGGTTGCTTTCCCAACCTCTTTGTCCTTTGACCCAAAGTAGCTGGGAAAGATTTGGGCCTCTCTTTCAGTTAGTTATTTGAGCCTTTCTGCTCATTCACTGATATCTGAAAAATTAACTTTGAATCTGGAGGACTGGAGTCTTTTAAAATGTTGAGGTTTTGAGGGTCAGAGAAGAAAGTTCTAAGGAAGGCTTCAGTTTGAGAGCAGAAGGGCCTCAGATTGTTTTCTCCTTAAGTATTGAGTGAATTATGCTCACCACTGACCAGAATTCTGCCAGTTTCTTTCTTTAGCATTTTCCCCATTTAACAGTGGCATAGAGATGCTGCATCTGATAACAGATGACAACTTACAGGATTCGTATGATGCAGCTTGTATTTAACATCCACTAGCATTTGCACTTCCTCAGCTTGCAAGATTTGCTCAATTTCTTATTGACCCAGTGCCTATAAATCAGTGTTTATTTGCATGGGAGACTTTATCTTCTTGATATGAGGATAGAAGATCCATAGTAGAAGAAGGCATAGGCTAGGATAGCATTGCAGTTACTACTATGATTATTATTGCTGGCTTTACTGTTACACTCTTGCTCTGCTATTATTGTTGCTGCTTCCTGCTAAGGGTGGTCTATTAGCTGATGCTGCTGTGGCTGATTTTGCTCCTACTAGTATTGTTTCTTCTGCTGCTGCTACTAGTCACTATTCACATATTCAGTTCTATGCTAAATGCTGTAGGGATTTTAAAAAATTCATTGTCAAAGCCTTCAAGATGTTTAAGTCTATGTAAGACTAACCTGAGAAATAATGGCTGGAAAAAAAGCATAATAATTACCATTTATTTAGCATTAATATGTGCCAGGTGCTTTATATAATCAGCTAATTTAGTTGACTATTCTAAGAGATAGATCTTACTAGTAACTCTTTTTAACAGATGAGGGCATTATGTTTAGAGAGGGCAGGTTACTTGCCCAAGATCACATAGCTAACAAATGGCAGACCTGGAATTTAAACCTAGGTCTGTTGGTCTCTAAAACCCTTGCCATTTTTACTAGCCTGGCCTGTAGGCTTTAAATACAGAAAGCACATTCCCTAATATTATCTCAGGGAATTTTACAATAGTCCTCAGAAATGGCAAGGCATACATCGTGACAAAAAATGAAACACAGAAAAGACAAATGACCGTCGGAGCTAGTTACCAGGACTGAGACTCAATGCTCCCAATTCCCAGCCCTGTCTTCTTCCCTCTGGAGCCACAGTGTGTTTTACTGAGTCTGAAAATTAGGCCAGGGGGACAAGGGTTCTAGCAATTATTGAGATTGTACTTCCTGTACCCTTGCCATCCATGTACTTTGTGCAACCACACCCTTTGATTGACAGCACCATCTTTTAAAAAAAATAATTAAATTTGTTTTTGGCTCGGCTGGGTCTTTGTTGCTGTGTGAGGACTTTCTCTAGTTGTGGCGAGCAGGGGCTGCTCTCTAGTTGCAGTACATGGGCTTCCCATTGCCGTGCCCCCTCTTGCTGTGGAGCACTGGCTGCAGGACTGTGGGCTCAGGAGCTGTGGGGCATGGGCTCAGCTGCCCTGTAGCATGTGGGATCTTTCCAGACTAGGGATTCGACCCATGGCTGCTGCATTGGTGGGTGGATTCTTAACCACTGGACCTCCAGGGAAGCCTGGAAACATTATCTTTAAGCACCTTTGTTCCTTACACAGCTTAAGCACTGCAGCATCGAAATAGATGTCTGGGCTACTGTTATTTTTCATTTCTTCCTGGTTCAGTGTTGGGAGATGGTATTTTTCTAAGAATTTGCCATTTCTTCTAAGATTATCCAGTTTATTGGCATATATGTGCTTGTAGTAATCTCTTATGATCCTTTGTATTTTTGTGGTATCCATTGTAACTTCTGTTTTTTTCATTTTTCATTTTATTGTTTTTTCAATTTTAATTTTTTCCCTTTAAAATTTTAATTTTATCCCTTTTTTCTTGATGAGTATGGCTAAAGGTTTTTCAATTTTGTTTATCTTTTTAAAGAACAAGGTTTTAGTTTTATGAATCCTTTCTTTTGTCTTTTTCATCTCTGTTTCGTTTATTTCTGCTCTGATCTTCATGATTTCTTTCCTTTTACTAACTTTTTACTTCTTCCTCTGGTTGCTTTAGGTATAAGATTAGATTGTTTATTTGAAAGTTTTCTGAGGTAAGATTGTATTGCTAAAAACTTCCCTCTTAGAACTGCTTTTGCTGCATCCTATCAGTTTTGACTCATTGGAAAAGACTCTGATGCTGGGAGAGATTAGGGGCAGGAGGAGAAGGGGACCACAGAGGATGAGATGGCTGGATGGCATCACTGACTCAATGGACGAGAGTCTGAGTGAACTCTGGGAGTTGGTGATGGACAGAGAGGCCTGGTGTGCTGCAATTCATGGGGTCTCAAAGAGTCGGACACGACTGAGCGACTGAACTGAACTGAACTGATAGGTTTTGAATTGTTGTGCTTTTGTTTTGTCTCTAGGTAATTTTTGATTTCCTCTTTGATTTCTTCAGTGATCCATTGGTTATTTAGTAGCTTATTTTTTTTTTTTACCTCCTCAGTGGTTTTTTTTTTTAGTTTTTTTTCTTGTGTTGTTGATTATAATCTTGTAGTGTTGTGGTAGAAAAAAGATACCTGATATAATTTCAATTTTCTTAAATTTACTGAGACTTGCTTAGAATGCTCTATAAAGAACAATTAAGTCCATTTGGTTTAGTGTATCATTTAAGGCCTGTGTTTCCTTATTGATTTTCTGTCTGGTTGGTCTGTCCATTGATAAAAATGGGGTGTTAAAGACTCCTACATAATAGTAACACACTGTTACTGTGTTGCTGTCAATTTCTCCTTTTATGGCTGTTAGTATTTGCCTTATATATTGAGGTACTAGTATGTCGAGGGCATATATATTAACAATTGTTATATCTTTTTCTTGGGTTGATCTCTTGATCATTATATAGTGTCCTTCATTGTCTCTTGACATTGTCTTTATTTTAAAGTCTTTCTTTTTCTGATACGAGTACTGTTACTCCAGCTTTCTTTTAATTTCCATTTGTGTGGAACACCTTTTTCATCCCTTCTCTTTCATTCTATATATGTCCCTAGATCTGAAGTAGGTTTCTTATAGACAACATATATATGGGCCTTGTTTTTGTATCCATTCAGTCATCCTGTATCTTTCGGTTGGGACATTTAATTCATTTACATTTAAGGTAATTATCTATATGCATGCTTTTATTGCTCTTTTGCTAGTTGTTTTGAATTTGTTTTTGTAGATCTTTTTTCTTAAAGAATAAAATTAATACTTTGCCTTATATGAAAATAGGGTTTTTGATCAATAATCACTGACAAAATACATCAATAGGAAAATGGATAAATGAATTTCAGACTTTTCACAAAGTGAAATCGTTTACAGCAGTTAAAGTGAATATCTTAGAGCTATTTCTATCTACCTGGCTAGATATAAAAAATGTAATGTTGAGGAAAAAAACCCCAATTTATGCAGATCACCATGACATAAACTTTAAAACCAATGATATGATACTTCATAATGTATATGGATGCATCAATATCTAGTAAACTTATGGAAACATCCACAGGAATAATAAAAAGTGAGTTTATAATACAAAGATGGGCTGGTAGATTAATTGTTTAGATCTGGATATTGCTTTGATCAGCAAGAATTTATTGAAAACTTAATATATACTCACCAGATTGGTCAGATTGTACCAACAGAATTTTGTTAGGCAAGACTTTTGCAGTTGGTAGCTTATAAAATGTAAGAAATCAGTTGGGAGCTCCTTAAGACACAGTCTCCTCTTCATGATCTGTACATGGCTAATTTATAATGTGGATTACCTGAGTGCGCATGATTTCTTTTTTCCATTGCTGACTGAATTCTGAACTGCTGCTGGGGAACCAATGTAGTCAAGGCAAGATGCCTAGAAAGGTTTATTAATGAGGGAGGGTCTATATTCCAGAGGTAAGCAAACATTTTGGGGATTATATGTTGTGCCTTGGAGGGTAAGAGTATAGACTGTCTGAAATATACAAACAGCCCATGCAGCTCAATGAAAGAAAAACAAACAACCCAATCAAAAAATGGACAGGAGATCTAAATAGTAATTTCTCTAAAGAATACATACATATGGCCAATAGGCACATGAAAAGATGCTCAACATTGCTAATTATTGGAGAAATTCAAATAAGAACTACAATGAGGTACCACTTTACACTGGTCAGAATGGCCATCATCAAAAAGCCTAAAAATATCAAATACTGGAGAAGGTATGGAGAAAAGGGAACCTGCCTTGTTGATGGAAATGCAAATTGGTGTGGCCCCTATGGATAACAGTATAGAGGTTCCTCAAAAAACAAAATAGAGTTGCTTTCTGATCCAGCAACCCTACTCTAGGGTGTATATCCAGCTGCTGCTGCTGCTGCTAAGTCGCTTCAGTCTCGTCCGACTCTGTGCGACCCCATAGACGGCAGCCCACCAGGCTCCCCGGTCCCTGAGATTCTCCAGGCAAGAACACTGGAGTGGGTTGCCATTTCCTTCTCCAATGCATGAAAGTGAAAAGTGAAAGTGAAGTCGCTCAGTTGTGTCCAACTCTTAGCGACCCCATGGACTGCAGCCCACCAGGCTCCTCCGCCCATGGGATTTTCCAGGCAAGAGTACTGGAGTGGGTTGCCATTGCCTTCTCCGTATATCCAGAGAAAACTGTAATTTGAAGATACCTGCACTCCAGTGTTCAAAGCAGCACTATTTAAAAGAGCTAAGACATGGAAGCAACTTAAATGTCTATTGACAGATGAATGCATAAAGAAGATGTGATATATATGCATAATGGAATACTGTTCAGCCATGAAAAGGAATGAAATAAGGCCATCTGCAGCAGCATGGATAGACCTAGAGATTATCATACTAAGTGAAGTCAGTCAGAGACAAATGCCTTATGATATCACTTCTATGTGGAGTCTAAAATGACACAAGTGAACTTATTTATGAAATAGAAACTGAGCCACAGACATAGAAAACAAACTTATGGTTACCAGAGGAGAAAGGGTTGGGAGAGGGATAAATCAGGAGTGTGCAATTAACAGATACACACCATATAAGTAAAATAAATAAATAATAAGGCTTTAATGTATAGCAAAGGGAACTGTATTCAATATCCTGTAATAAACCATAATAAAAAAGGATATGGAAAAGAATACATATATATGTATAACTGAATACTTTGTTGTCTACCAGACATTCACACGTTATGATCAACTATATTTCAATTAAAAAAGAAGAATGCAGGCTCTGTATCAGTCTACCCACCTGGATTCAAGTCTATAGTATTCTGCCATTTATAGCAGCAAGATTTTGAGCAACTCTGAGTGCTTCTGTTTCTTAACTGCAGAATGATATTCAGTACCTTTCTCACAGGATTCTTTAATGGTTAAACGATTTCATACATACCCTAACTGTGCCTGTCACATAGTTAGCTAACATGTTGATTATTATAATTTTTTTCTCACTTATTCGTCCTTATTTCTTGCATAACTCACATTGGACTAAAATATTTGAATCCTTTACTCTGTATCCATTTTCTCTATATATGTCTCCTTAGTGATTTAAGCTGAGATTGTATATTTAAAAGATAGCTTTTACATTAAAAAATAAGAAAACGATACCAACTTAGAGATCGGTAGAAGAGCACATCTCTAGTAAGTCCAGATAAGGGTGTGTTATGAAACTTTGTTAGAAGGATAGCCTTTAGAATATGCTTTTTCCTAGTTTAAATTCTAAGTGGCTCCACATCCCCTTCACCCCCCAGACTGAGCCCTATTTAAGGCACATTCAAAATCCTTTCATTTTACTCCTCTCATCTTGCACACTCCACCTCACCTTCTGTAAGTCAAGTGAACAAGGAGAGTGTGGATCAGTACAAACATGTCACCCTAAGTAGAAAAACTCAAAAGTTCCTGTTCTAGCTGCAGGAAGTGCAAAGTGATTCCTCATGTACATTAATTATATACTTACACTTCACATAGTGCAACAAAGTTGCTCTCGATTATTCACATATGAGTTATTTAGTTCAGTGACTCTCAATCCTGACTGATCATTAGAGTAACCTGAGAGGCTTTGAAAATACATGTAACATCTCAAATATTATAGTGTATTTTTTTCCCCTCTTCATTTAACAGCCCACAGTGGGTATTTTGGTTGAAGAGCAGTTTTCCACTTTTATTTCAGGGTGGTGCATCCTGGGCTCATAGAGGTTCCTGTTCCTCAGTTTCTCTCCTGGTACCATCTGGTATACCAGAACTTTCTTCCCTTCTTCATCAAAGTTTACCTCTTCTAACCTCCATTTCTCCACAGAAATGGAGTCTGGCTAATTTGATTAATTTGGGCTAATAGTAATATTTTTACCTTTTATAATATTTTATAGTTTGTTAGTATCAATAAAATGTTAACTAACATCTACTGAGTGTCTGGGTTTCATGCTGGACTCTTCAGTTTGTACTAGAATATGAGCTCCCAAAAGACAGAACTTCTGGTGTCTTTGTTTACTGATGCATGTGAAGCACCTAAAATGGTGCTCAATAAATATTTGTTGAAACAAATGAGTGGATAATCTTTACAATAAAATTGAAAGGCAGAGTTATTATCCTCATTTCCCAAAAGACACATGTGAAGCTCAGATAAATGCTTTGCCCAATACAAACACCTAGGTGGGAGCAGAGCCTGGAAGAATTCAGGTTTCGAAGCCTACATTCCTTCACAGCTTCCTCATCCTCCTAGCCCCATCCCCTTCCCCTTGCTTCTCCCTCTCTACTTTCCCTCACTCCCATCACTCTTTTGTCCCCATATTTTCATTCCTTTCTCCCTTTTCCCTCCTCCTCATTTTCCTGTCCTTGTCCTGACCTCTTTCTCTCTTACTTTTCCTCTTTTTCTTCCTTCTCATTTCCCTTTACCCACTCCCTCCATTCCCTCTTTCTTACAGCACTTACAGATAGTGCATTTACTTCCTAGATGTCCATAGCACTGTCAGGTAAGCAGAGCATTTACTCCTCAGTTTACTGATGAGGACTCTAAGAGAGGTTAATGCCTTGCCCAGTTTCCTGTGGCTGTTAGTGGTGGGGCTTCAACCTATTTGTCTTCCCACTCATCTTCTTAGTGCCTGTCCCAGAGCACTCACTGCCTCGTGGGTCTCAGTGGCTGTGGATAGCAGATGGTGGCACTTCTCCTCCAGAACATTCATTAGCTTCCAGCTGAGTGGAGTGGATTCTGAGGTAATTTAGGAAGCGCAGCAGGTTTGTGAAGGAGAGCATGGGGCAGGTGGGACTTGGACTCTTCTCAGACCCCACTGTCTGCATGATGGTTACTCATAATGCTGTCTCTTGTGAAGAAGAAGACTCCAGAGCTGATTTCAAAGCCACCAATACATGGGAATGCACACAGCATCAGAAGCAGTGACTCCAAAGGGTGCCACTTTGGTGAGAAGGGGTTATTTCCTCATTTTAAATCATCACTTGGAGTCCCAGATAGACAAATGGTGCTAACTCATTTTCTACCATGGACCATCATCTTTTTCTTCAGTCTAGCTCATCTCTTGCACTATTCATGATACTCTGTAGCACACCACTAACTTTTTAAAACCTGAGTGGCACCTTATTTAAGTGTTGATCAATGACAGCAGGTACTATCTACAGTTATACCATACTTCTTGGGTGTTTTAAGACATTAAGCCAAAGTCCTGAATTGTCTTAATGTTATATCCATAAGGAAACACTTGGTTAAATTCCACACAAGGTCTGGATGTCTTTTTGTTGTTGTTGTTGTTGATTCTTTCTCTCTTGATCCAGCAGCTTTATGAAGGTATAATTGACAAATAAAATTGTAATATATTTAATGTATATAGTGTGATGATTTGCTGTGCATATACATTGTGAAATGATTGCCACAATCAAGTTAATTAACACATCTATCTCATGTGATTGCTGCTTTCTCTTTGTTTTTTTTTTTTTTTTGGTGAGAATGCATACATTCTACATTCTCAGCAGATTTCAAATATACAAAACAGCAGTATCAACTATAGTCACCATTCTGTTCATTACATCTTCGGAACTTATTCATCATATAATTGAAAGTTTGTACCCTTTGACCAACATCTTCCTCAGGGCCCTGAAAACCATCATCCTATTCTATTTCTATGAGTTTGACATTTTTTTTCTCCAGATTTCACATAATACCTGCAGTATCTGTCTCTTTTTCAGGATATTACACTTAGCATGATACCCTCCAGGCTCATCCATGTTGTAACAAATGGCAGAATTTCCTTCTTTTTTATGACTGTATATATTATACATATGTATATATACACAGACACATATATATATGTATAAAACTGGAGGTATAAATCCCATATAAAATGTGGGATTTCATCTATAGATATCTTCCACAGATTATATATGTCTTCCACATCTTCTTTATCCATTCATCTGTTCATGGGCACTTAGATTGTTTGTATATTTTGGCTATTGTGAGTAATGTTACAATGAACATGGGAGGGTAAATATCTCTTCAAGGTGGTGATTTCATTTCCTTCAAATATATAATTAGAAGTAGGATTTATAGATCATATGGTAGTTCTATTTTTAATTTTTTGAAGAGTCTCCATACTGTTTTCCATATTGCAATACCAGTTTACATTCCCACCAACAGTGTATGAGGACTCCTTTTTCTCCACCTCCTGAACAATGTTTCATTGTCTTTTTGATAATAGATGTACTAGCAGGTGTGGCTGTGGTTTTGATTTACATTTTCCTGATTAGTGATATTGAACATCTTATCATATACCTTTTGGCCATTTGTATGTCTTCTTTGGAAAAATGTCTATTTAGATCCTTTGCTCATTTTTAAATTGAATTATTTGATTTTTTTTTTTTTTTGGCTTTGAGTTGTAAGAGTTCCTTTATAGTTTGGATATAAACCCTTTATTGGATGTATGGTTTGCAAATATTTTCTTTCTTGATTCTTTCCTTTGCTATGCAGAAACTTTTTAGTTTAATGCATCTCATTTATTTATTTTTGTTTTTGTTGTCTGTGCTTTTGCTGCTGTATCCAAAAAATTATTGCGAAGACTAATATCAAGGAGATTTTCCTCTAGATTTTCTTCTGAGAATCTTATGGTTTCAGGTCTTTTCCTTAGGTTTTCAGTTCATTTTGAGTTTATTTTTGTGTATGATATAAGATAAGGGCTCAATTTCATTCTTCTACATATAATTACCCAGTTTTCCCAACCCCATTTATTGAAGAGGCCATCTTTTCCCATTTTGTGTTTTGGTGCCATTGTTGAAAGTTAGTCAACCATATATGCGTGGGTTTATTTTCGGGTTCTCTATTCTGTTCCATTGATCTGTGTGTTTATTTTTATGCTAGTACCAGATTGTTTCGCTCACTTATATAACCTTGTATGACAGTTTGAAATCACAAACTATGATGCTTCAGCTTTGCTCTTCGTACTCAAGGCTGCCTTACTTGTGGTCTTTTGTGACTCCATGCAAAATTTACTATTGTTTTTTCTATTTCTATAAAAGGAGCACTGGCATTTTGATAGGCTGATAAACTGAATCTGAAAATTGTTTTCTGTAGTATGGACATTTTAACAGTATTGTTTATTCTAATCCACAAATATGGGCTGTCTTTTCATTTATATGTGTCTTCTTTAATTTTTTTCATTAGTGTTTTATAATTTTCAGTGTACTGATCTTACACTTTCTTGGGTTAAATTACTACCAAGTATTATATTATTTTTGATTCCATTGTAAATGGGGCTGTTTTCTTATTTATCTTTTATTATAGGTATATAGAAACACAGCTTAGTTTTGAGGAGCTAGAGTCTTAATCTGTTTGGGCTGCTATAACAGGAATACCATAGACTGGGTAGTTTATAAAAGACAGACATTTATTTCTCACAGTTGTAGAGTCTAGAAAGTCCAAGATCAAGGGTCTGGAAGATTCTGTGTCTAGTGAGAACCCATTTTCTGGTTCATAGACATTGACTCTTCACCTTGTCCTCATATTGTAAAAGAGGTCAAGGGAACTTTTGGGGGCCTCTTTTGTAAGGGAACTAATCCCATTTATGTGCAATCCACTTTCATGACTTGGTCACCTTTCAAAAGTTCCATCTCCTAGTACTGTTACCTTTGGGGTTAGGATTTCAGTGTGTGTATTCTGGAAGGATACAAATATTCCGTCCATAGCACTGAGTAAGCACTGTAAACACAGAGATAGGTAAAGCAGTACTTTTATTATTTGATTTATTGTTTTGTTTGTTATCTCAATGTATTTATTATGGTATATGTTCTTTTTGTGACATGTATACTTATGAATATTTTAGGTTTACTTTTATGTTTGTGGCTGTGTAATCCTTTTCAAAAGAATTCCATGAAGCAATATTTTGTATTATAGTAAAATATTTTCACAGTAAATACATTGATGGAGTGTTTAGACCAGCAGTAAATTAGTACATTTAAAAGTAAAAATGTTGTTATTAACTAGAGTAGGAGGGAAATATTAGTATTATGTGCCAAAACTTATTCTCACCTATTTTTTTAAGTCTGTTTGTGTATGTGTTTGTATGCATATATATTTATGTCTGACTGGTAGCTTGGGAGTATTTAATTGTATGTCTTGAGCTGACCAGAATTAAGTCTCTGAGTTTGACGAACTCACATAAAGAAGCATTTACTAGGCAAGGTACACAACAAGTGTTTGCTACATAGCCTACTCTGCTCTAGTAGGTTTAGTCTTTGCCCTGAAGATGCTTGAAGTTGTTTCCATGACAGAGATGCATCCAGTTAATGGAATGTAAGTCAGGCCAGTGTAACAACTCAGTTAGAGGTAAAACAAAATGGATGCTTGTGATAGGTTGCAACATTTTGACTCTCTCATCTGTTTCATGACACCCTAGCAAATGAAGATTACTTTACCGATGATAAAGATGTGTGATTCTATTCTTTATATAAAGCTGATTATTGGATTATTCACTAAAAAAATATGTTTGTACCCTATAAAACAAAACTCTTTTATCAGAGCTGCTTGTGACTTTGATTTAGTGAAACTTTTACTGTATTATTTACTGGAATTTTACATATGAAGGTATGATGTAATTTGTTTCTTCTCAATAGAAAAAAAGAATCACCTTTTCTAACTAAAGTTATCTTGGGAAACCCTATCTTTCAAGAATGTATTTTGCTTTTGCTAGGAGAAGAATTTGTATAAATGAGGGTTAGTTATTTTATTCATAATTTTCTTTGGATAAGGGGAGGAATCTAGTCTGAAAGACTGTCAGCTGAAAATGCTATGTTAATTAAAAGATTCAGTTGTAAATAACTTGAAACAGGTATCATGATCACTGTTCCTTCTGTCTCTGATGACAAATTGAAAATGTTTTCTGGATTGCTTTATCATTTTTGGTCAGATCTTCTTAGTAGCAAATTACTTTTTGTTATTTTGGCAGCAAAGGAAGGGAAAAAGATTTAGTAAAATCTTATAATATTTCAAACTCTGGAGTGATAAGGAAAGCTATTAGGAAATTTTTCCTTGGTTGGAATGTAAACAATATTACTTTAACAAAAATAAATAAATAATTAAGAAGGAGTTGTTAGGGGATTACTTATGCCTAGGAGTGTGCTAAATTTTAGGTTATGAGGAAATCAAAAGTCTCACAAGACATTGGTAATACCCTAAAGTGTTGTCCACTTGAGTACATAAGATTAAGACCTATGAAAAAACTAAATATGAAAACAGGAAAGCCCCAGAAATACCAATGCAGAGTTTAAACAGCTCATAAACCCCTGCGCTGTATGTTGGTCCTGACATGTATAGGTATTTACCTATGTAACACAGCACAGCTAGACTTCTGCCAGTTGGTTTTATGTCAGATGTTTATGTTTGGAGTTAAGTCTAGTGAAACAGAAAACCATATTAACTCTGAAGCTGGGCAAAAGAAGATCTTAAATTCAGAAGATGACAGGGGCATTTTTGAATAGATTGGGGTCAGTTTCTTTGGCAAAAGTCTCCCCAAGGTTCACTTCAGGCTCCAAATCTAGGTGGTCATTCAGGAGCAAATCCAACTTTCTTGGATTTTTGGATGTTTTTTGGCCTTTGCTGATGGGAATTTTGTCTGGGAAAGAACAGAGGAATGGGGCTTAAGCTGACTGAGGTATGTGATCACTGTCAAGTCGAGGAATGTCCAAGAGAAAAGGTGAACGCCTTGCACCTTCCTGTGAGGAGGTCTTGCCAGCTCTGGCCCTGGCCCTAGCCTTTTGAGGTGTGTCATTATTGAGTCTCATGAACCATTTCAGAGCCCAGGCTTTTTTTTCCCTTCTACATATGCTTCATGCCTTACACAGTTTCTTCAGTGATTGGACCTATTAAGGCTCTATTTACTGTGCCTGAAATCCCCAAACATACTTTCTGAAGCAGAAAAAGGGACTTTGGGCTCTTGGAAGTCAGAGTAGGGCTGATTTCTGGCCCAAGCAGTATCACCAGTACTTATTTTCTTGTCTCTCAGCTTTGCCCTCCCTCTATTGGCTTTATTCTTAGGTAGGTTTTTTACTCATGACTGCAGAATGGACAAGCAGCTTCAAATTTGATGTTCTTTTAAAACTAGGAGCCAATAGTCGTTTCCTTACAATATCTCATTGTATGTCATTGGCTTCAGTGGGGTCCCATATCATCTCTCAGCTAATTTCTTTACCTCTGGGGGATGTAATGAGCTGATTGGCTCAAGACAGAGAGTGGTGTTCTGCATTCCTTTGTTGGATTTTCACCCAAAGGATGTCATTTATAATGTGGAAGAGGTGATTTCTGAGAGGAAATAATAAATCCAAACATCAAGTAACAACAATAACTGAGCTTATATATTAATATTATGGTTGCAAGTTCTGATCACCCGTAATTAATAATCTTCAGGGAGTAATGTCTGCTTTGCATGGTTATCTAAAAAATATAGAAGGGCTGCTGTGCATTTGACAACAGTAAGAGCCATAAATACTACTGTAATTTGGTGTCCAAGTTTTTGGCCTCTAGATGTTCTAGAAAGTGTATAGTGTACTGATAAAGCAGCTTCTATGGCCAGCATATGTATATGGTCATGTAGGCCTGTGGTTAGAGTGCTTGAGTATTTGTATATTTTGTGAACAAAGGTCAGTTTTGCAGCCAGAATTAAAGAATTGGGCATTGTTGGTAAAAGATTAACTAAACCTTTTCCCCTTCCACATAACATTGCCTAGGATAAAAATGACCCTTGGTTAGTAAAAATGGCTACCTGGAAATAGAGTTTTCTTAGGCTGGCTCTGACTGTTCTCCAAGAGGAAGTGCTTAGCCATTCTGGCCTGGTCCTGGCTCTAGCCTCTAGGAGGATCCCTTGTCCATTACCTTCCCTGACTTCATCTGAAGTGAGTGATGAGGGTTAAGCCCTCTTTGGTAGCTGTGCAGACTTTGTGAGCCATTTCCTAACCATCTTATTCCAGAGTCTTGCTGGTCCTACAGGAGAGAGCTAAAGAGCCTCTCCTGATTGGGCTGAGTGGGCTGTTAATGACAATACTAACAAGGTTCAATGTTTCTATGATGGTTCTGGGTATAAACATTAGTGCATGCAGTTCTTACAACAGCAGTACAGGCTGAGGCTTTGGGAGCAGTGAGAAAGGCCACTGGGCAGTTCAAGGTGAATTACTGTAGGCCTGTTCACATGGCAAGAAAACACTTCATGATTTGTTTCTGCTTTATGGCTCCACATTTTAAGCCAGTCCAGGCCAATTTGGGGGCCAGTTATTCAGCCACTTCAGGTTGATAGAAGTCTGACTTGACCTCAGATTTGATGAAGCATTCGTCTCTTCCCACCAAACATGTGACTTGCTTCTGGCAAAGCAAATTCAGCCGGAGAAGCCATATATATTCAAGTCTGGAACACCTGATCCTACCCTTCTCTTTCCCTTCTATAGAACCATGGATTTCAGCTAGGGAAAGGCTCATAATGTTGTTATAGACCCATGACTTTCACTCTTTTCCAAGCTGAGGGTTTCATCAGAGGTGCCTTCAGGGTTCAGATCATAGACAGATGAGGTGGGCTCAAGAAGAGCTTACGAACTTTGACTCTGGGTTTCTTCTCCCCTTTCAACCAGGGCAGTCCAGCTTTGGTCTATATCATTAGAAAAAAAGCTTCCACTCTTAACAAAAACCTTGAAAACCATGGTTGTTAGCTAAATCCATCATCTCTACATGTGAAAAACTTGAGGACCAGAGAGGTTAATTGATTGACCTGATGTTACACAGATGCTCACTGGAGGAACCGGCATTAACAATTGGGTTTCCTGAATCCCAGATCAGTGATCTTTGCGCTAGAGTAGCTGCTCGTTACTTCCTGTGGTGTGGCATGTGGTCTAAGATAAAGGGTGGGAGTCAGGCTCGGCCTATGACTGAGAGCATGGATGACTTGTGCAGGCAGCTTCACGTCTTGCTCTTGGCCTCCCAATTCCTCATTAAGTGAAGCAAGAATAGTCTTGGCTTTCCATCAGGGAGGAAATGCTCTGTGCATGGCTGATGGTGCACCCTGCTAGGATCTTGGCACCTTTCAGACATTTTATCAGCCCCCATTTACCAAGTCACTGCCTGAATTCCTTCTGCTGTTTCATCCCCCCATCCCCAATGCTGTTGGTTAACAATGGCATTTAAAATCTCAAGTAGGAGGGGACAATGTAATTGTCTCATTAGACTTGGGGTTTAGAATGTGGTTCTTCCCCAGAGTGTGCAGATAGAGTGGATGTAGGTCAGCTTGATTCTCTCTCTATCTGTGGTCTGAAAATATTAAATATGCAAGAGATGGCTGCTTTTGCATATATCTCCTTCCCCCCAGTTCACATCACACAATGTTTGTTTCTGCTCAGGACTGGAAAGAAATGATTGTTTTAGATTTACTTTTCTTTTCCTAATTGGAGAAATAACTTCACTGTGTCTTATATAAAGGTGGCTTTTCATGCAGTTTCAGCTTTTGTGGGGGGAGGGGTGTGAGTAATTTTCTCCTTTGTGTCTTATTGCCTCATAGAGAAGAAAACAGAACCCCAATGTTAAGAATGCAAACGATTTAGGAACTTTCTAGCAGGTTACCATTTGTTCCAACTACCAGGTTTGGTGCCAGAAAAGACCCTCTTGCATTTTGGCTCTGAGTGGTAGGAGTTCTCTGCAGATCAAGGGAAGGGAACCCAGAAATTGAAGGTGAAATTGTGTGGCCCCTAGATTCTAAACCTCCTTTCATGTGCCTATCCAATGCTCAAGTGAGAGCTGGGGCTAGTCTGTGTGAGAAGGTTCTGTGGGTTGTTGTTCATTAGTAGAAATGATTGGGACAGACTTCATTGGTAGGAGTTTGTCTGTGTTCTGTAGAACTAAAACCTATTTACTTCAGAATAACAGTCACTTTCTCAGCTGTTTATATTCCATTTATAATTCTTTTTCTGTTCCTTGCTTTTCTTCTGGTCTTTGACAAACGAGAAAAATTATTTTTAGTAACTTTTAAAAAAGATAATTAATTGTAATGCTGTCCAGAGAGGAAAAAGTAATCAAATTGCCTAACAGAGAAACATTGTCCATTTGAGTTTTTAATTTGTTTAACACTAAATCTCATTCTTCCCTCTCTAAATGTGTAACAACAAAGTAGGAGGTAATTTTTATATTTTTCCAAAGTGACTTCAGGAAAATCCCTTTCAGACCTATGGATTTTAGTCCAGTGAGGGATCCTCTTCCTTTGGTCTATATTTTGCATATCGTCTGTTTCTTACAGGGCTTCCGTATTGTCTCAGGCTCCACTGGAAATGCAGCAAGGATTCCTAGCACATCCCAGTTGCCATAGCAACAGCAGTCTTTCCCATAATGAGCTGCATCATCTGAACTGATGTCACAGCATCATGCAGCAGGTCAAACAAGGCATCTCCTAGTATTGCATCCTACAGATGTGCTGTAAACATCAAAAGGAGACGGTGGGAGCAGGAGATGGTGAGTGTTAAATGTCTGGGCCTTAATTGCTCGGCTGTTTTCTTGGTTAGCCGGTGTCTGCTAAGACAGAGATGGGGGGATGTTGTCTGCTTAAAATGGACTAGGGAAAGAAGAGCTGTTTTACCTAAATCTGTTTTCAGGCTGCTGGGTTAAGACAAAGCCCTGTAAGAGTCATAGAGAAATAAAAATATGTGGAATTATTCTTGTTTCATCTCTACCTGTTATTTTTAGTGTTCTCATGGAATTTTTCATAAACATAAGATATTTTTCTATTGCAAAGCCCCAAATAGGCTCTAAATTGAGCAGTACACAGTATTTAAAGATTGTAAAGATATGCTTCTGTTTTATGGGGAAAGCTCGTTGGTCCCCTATTTGCTTTTAGTGGTTTACAATATGAAATTCAGTATTTACCTCGTTTGGGTTTCAGTTTCTTCATGGCAAGAAATGAATGCTGAATAAGCATTTGACATAACCCTGATGTGAAAGGGGACCTCTTACATGTTCAAGACAGAATTTATTAAAAATATAGAGACCTAAACAGAATGAAATTACTTAAGCCTTTTGATTTATGTACTAGTCCTTCAGTCTATGGCCTTCATAGTTAGTTGAAAGACTGCCACGATATTTTTTCATCTCTCGCTAGTCTCCAAAATAGCTGGAGTTATTTGCAGGCTGACTTGTACCAAGTCTCCTCTCTGCGGCAGTTGCAGTGAAGGGTAACCCTGTGGAGAGCCTCTGGAAGTGGCAGTGGTGTTGCTTAACTTTAACCAGAATCTGGTAAGACGAATAAATAGCTGAATCCTCAGCGACTGTGGTGAATACAGATCTCTGGGCTTGGTCATAACCTCAACTCAATTCTGAAACTCTACGATAAACACGTATGGTGCTTATTTAGACTCCTGTCTCTGTCCTTAGGCCTCATCATCACCATTGTTATTATTTTTAAAAAAATACATGACTTGGCATTGTCAGATAAGGATCAGTGAGTTGCCTTTTGTTTTGGGAAATGGATTTCCCTGGTGCAGCTGATTGTTACTAAGGGAGAGAAAGGAGGAGGCACATGTCAGTTCAATTGATCAATATGTCCACTTGGAATCAGGGAGTGGTCTTTTGGCGGTGCTGCCAAGCTGATAGTTCTTATTTGAAAACTCTTACAGGAATGAATGGCAACCCTTGAGTTCCTCTTCTTTTAGGCTGTTTATTGAGCCTGAAAGAGATGTTTCACAGGGAGCAGGAAAAGGAATACCTCTTGCCAGCTTGGAGTGATTTTTTTTTTGCACAGAGTCAAGCATATTGGTCCCATTATTAGGCACTAGCTAGAATGAAAGACCTTGGGTTTTAATTAGTTTGTTTATATATAACACACAGGCTGCTCTCGGTTCTTTTAAGTTTATGTGCCTGATATACAGCTCTATGGGATGGGAGAGGTCAGCTCAGTCTGGCTTTATCGCAAGCATTTAGGAGCGTGGGTTGGTTGTTCATTGCCTGCTTTTTTGTGTTGTATAATGTGAGCAGAAAGCTCTCCTGGGACTTCTGGGTGTGAACACAGCTAAGTCAGAGGCTCTAGGGTGACAAGGAGCAGTGCTGGATGGGGGGGGAGGGGAAGTGCATATCATGGCTGGATTATGTGGGTCTGGAGAAAATCACTCAGTGGCCATTGAAATTCATTTGAAGTTACTCTCAGGGAAAAGCAATGAAGAAAGATTTGTTTGATAACATAAATTGCTAGGAATAAAAGTAACCAAAGGCAGCATTTTAATGAGTTTCCTCTTTGCTTAATGTTTGTTTCTTTTGTCTAACAGTGCTCTTAGCTGCTTCATCATGGGTGATTTGTACAATTACTGGAAGTCGCAGAAGCCAGATTCCTTAAGGATAGTGTTAGAAACAGTGGAGTCATGCTTCGAGGGTGGGGAGTGCGCTGGTGGGTGTGGGCTGACGCAGTTATCTGGTGGAATATCCTTCTAGTTTAGAGGTGCCTGTGATCTCTCCTCACCTCTGCACATATTCCCAATACAGTTGCAGCTCCCCAACTTGATGCTTTTGTGCTCTTTTTGTTCCAGGAGAACAAAGCCCTAATAATGGGAACTGTTATCCTGAGTGCTCGGTTTCTTTGCAGAGCCTGTGCTGCTCTCTGATTAGCTGTGTGTCTTAATTATTGGCTAAGGCTATTTCAGTTGTCTTAGTTTTAATATATCCCCAAGGGGTAGATGGGGTGTGTGTGTGTACCGGGGAAGGGAGAAATTGCTCTATGGCTGCATTTTGTGGTGTTTCATTGAAACTTTCTAGAATGTAGAGAATTTTCTTTCACAGTGATAAGAGAAAGATTGTTGTGATCATATTTATTGTGTGGCCAAGTTTAGACCATGGAAGCCTCATGAGAAACTAACCTCCTCTATGCTTTTGGTTATAGCTTTCTTCATTGAATTACAAAGTTACAAATAAGTTAATTCTTTGGATAATTAGGCCATGGTGGGGGTGATAAAAATAAAAATCATAATAACGACCAAGCTCTTATTTATTCAGATTTTATTGTGTGGCACTGAACTAAACACTGAACCTAACTTATTCAGCCCATATAATGACATTATGAAATAGAGAGTAACAATCTCATTTTATAGGATTAGATATTATTATTTACATTTTACAGAAACCAAGTCTTCGCCAGGTTACCAAATTTGGCTAAGGTCATATAGTTAATAAATAACTGGACCAGGATTCCAAATCAGTGTGCTTTGACTGTGATACCCACCTGCTTACCCAGTCATCT
This sequence comes from Neotragus moschatus, assembly GCA_006410615.1. Taxonomy (NCBI): domain Eukaryota; kingdom Metazoa; phylum Chordata; class Mammalia; order Artiodactyla; family Bovidae; genus Neotragus; species Neotragus moschatus. The sequence goes on from SJYA01002821.1 coordinate 1,377,871, forward strand.
TAGTTTTATGACATCTTAACTGTGTATACCATAAAAGCAGTCACGTTTACTCTATCAACTCACTCCACCCTTCTCATTCTGAATGGAAAATCAGATTTCACTCATAGACTGAAATCTCATTTAAGACACTAAGATCAGTTTTACTACAGGGATGAGCATGAATCTTGGTCAGATCCTACTCTGATCCTATAGATTAAAGCAATGCACAATGGATACTCAGACCTTTTGCCAGTACCCTTGCTCGACATACCTTTCTAGCAGGATCTGTATATGGGAAATGCTATATGAATGAGTGTGGGCATGATGGAGCTGTACTGAAAGCAGGTCTTACATGAGTCAGTAATGATTCAAGTTTGTTGTACCTGTCTTATCAGCTGCATTATGTAGTGCTCTGCTAACTTTAAGGCATTTGAATTCCTTGCCAACACCAGACAAGGAATAGAGGGGTAAACTTCTCTTATAGCCAGGAAGGTGTACTTTGAATCCATTTCCTGGATTAAGAAGTTAAAAGAGAGTTATTTTGCTAAGTATTATCAGTAGCTGAATCTAAATGCTTCCTATTTCTTTTTTTTTTGAGCACTGTAGTTTATTAAAAGCAAGTACCATAGTAAATTTATAACACGTGTGCTCATTCATGTCTGGCTCTTTGAGACCCCAAGGACTGGAGCCCACCAGGCTCCTCTGTCCATGGAATTTCCCAGCAAGAATACTGGAGTGGGTTGCCATTTTCTACTCCATGCTTCCTATTTCTGACAGAGCACAAGAATGACAGTCTTGTGCAACATCTTGGAAGCCTTGTGTTTGAGGAGAGCTGATACAGCCATCTCTGCATCATCTTGCCCATCCCCAGTGTTCCACACCCTGTGTCGTTATTGGGCTGTAAGGGCTGTTCTTTGTTTGACTGTGGGGCTAATGCACACACTGACAGCACATTGGTATTGATTCTGGTCTGGTGAATACTTAGAAATATTATTCCTCAGAGCTCATTAGCTGTTTCTAGGTTCTGGGAGTAAGTTAATGTTTCTCCCACCCTGTCTCAAGGAGGCCCAAGCTCATGTCTGTGTGAGCGACAGGAATTAGAGGCTGACAGAAAGCAAAGAATTGCTGGGTACAGTGACTATAGGAGTTAGGTTCTATTTGGGGAATAGAAAAGCCAGTGGAATGTAGGGAAATTGGTGATTCTGCCACATGTCTCTATTTAAAAAATCCTAGAATCAGGGACTGATAACTTGTTTTGATCCTATGTATTCAATTCAACTTAACAACTTTTTATTGAGTATCTACTATGTGCCAGGCGATGTTGGAGAACATAGCAGTGGGACAAGATAGATGCAGATTTCTTCCCCACTGCATTCTATCAGGAATGGGGATGGAGAGACCAAATAAAACAGACAAATTTATAGTGGAATAATTTATTCTTTTGATACCATAATACTATTTCTGTTTACTTATGTTTCAGAGATATACCAATTATCTGTGCACACATACATATATGGCCGACACATGGAGGCAAAATTGCTGCACTGAAGAATAGCTTTGATTTTTTTCTTCTTGAGTTTGGATTAGAATCTTGCTGGGTGTGACCATAGCCAATATGGCAATAAGCATTTTGTTGGTATTAAGCTGTTGTGAAAAGTATAATTGTAATTGTTTTACATGTCTATCTCAATTAATGTAAACCTGATGTATGGAAATATGAAATGTATATGACAGACCAGTTTAAGGATTTTTTTTCACTTTAATGAAAGATAGTTCTTATCTTTAAAAACTCTCTAGTGAGCCCTCTAAATGTCACGTTCCAGCCAGCGTGCTGGTGGAGGTACGTGCCAGTCACCTCTAGCCACAAGCAACCTGTTCATTCACCCTAGTATGCCTTACAAACATCACTTTAAATGAGAAGCATTTGTCTAAACAGTCCTATTAACCAATGTATGCAAAATTTTGATTGTATTTTTATAAATTTTCATGAAGTTTTTCATGTTCAGGCATGTATGAAAGATATCTAACTGTGACTGTCACTTGTGGATTAACTGTTCCTCTTTGATGGCGGTCTGACATACCCAGCTCTATCGATGGGCCAGGAGTGGGAAGGCTTTTCTGGGGAGTATCACTTTTTATAAGACTTTAGCTGTGGCAACAAACTTTTATGTATTTTGGATTAGTAAGGCCTAAGATTTCTTCACCACAAGCACATTCCTATCAACAGCTGAATCCCCCAGTTGGTTTTAAGACTTGGTGAGAACAAGGGATACTTTGTTCCCCTTGTGAGCCACCAGCCATGTTTGTCTCAGTTCTTTCACTATAGGGCATACTCCAAACTCTTCCAGCTCTGTTACTTTGAGTCCCAAGGGGAAATAAGGGGAGAATGTAGAAGCTTTAGAATCGGTCTTACACTAGGTGATTCCTGAGTTTGTTTTATATAGCTGCAAGGCAGGCATCATAAAGGCAACCTGTGCTGCAACATAGGGCCCTGTGCTGAGAGAGGTCCACACCCTTGGTTTAATGCTCTACTGTTGCCCGCTTGAAATTCTCAGCAATTTTGGGGGAAAGTGGTTCAGCATTTTTATTTAACACTGGACCTTGCAGATTACCTAGCCATCTGCATGGCCCCTTTGATATAAAAACTCACACACAGTTCTGGGTTTTGTCTAAGAATTAGAAGATGTGACTCACTTAGCAAGAGTTGACCGCCTTGGATGGAGTAGTATTCTCCAATTCATCATGGTCTCCCCCTGCTCCTGTCCATTTACCCCCACTGCTGCTGCCTGAGCCCTTTTAGTTTGAAACTTCTATTCTGGAGTAATTCAAATAGCAGTTGTAGAGTTTAACCATTGTCAGACAACCCAGAGCAAAGACAACATGCATGGTAATTTAGAAGTATCCATGATAATTCAGCACCATACACCTGTAATTCAGTGGCATTTTTTTATAGGCAATAAGGGAGAAGGCAATGGCGCCCCACTCCAGTGCTCTTGCCTGGAAAATCCCATGGATGGAGGAGCCTGATGGGCTGCAGTCCATGGGGTCGCGAAGAGTTGGACACGATGAGCAACTTCACTTTCACTTTTCACTGTCATGCATTGGAGAAGGAAATGGCAACCCACTCCAGTGTTCTTGCCAGGAGAATCCCAGGGACGGGGGAGCCTGGTGGGCTGCTGTCTATGGGGTCGCGCAGAGTCAGACATGACTGAAGCGACTTAGCAGCAGCAGCAGCAGCAGCAGCAAGGGACATATTACATTATACCTGAAGATATTTCCTAGGTCAGGCTTATTTGTCACCACTGCTGTTTTCAGGGGAGAAATCAAATGTTCTTTGCAAAGCAANTGTCTATGGGGTCGCGCAGAGTCAGACATGACTGAAGCGACTTAGCAGCAGCAGCAGCAGCAGCAGCAAGGGACATATTACATTATACCTGAAGATATTTCCTAGGTCAGGCTTATTTGTCACCACTGCTGTTTTCAGGGGAGAAATCAAATGTTCTTTGCAAAGCAAGCTGATTAACCACCCTATTGGCTCATTGTTTGAACTAATTCTTCCAGCCTTTGTTACTACTTGATTACTTTTTAACACCTGCTTTGTTTAACACTCATTTAAATTACACAACATTTTTATGCTGGTTGGGTATTTGTTTCAGTTCAGTTCAGTTCAGTCACTCAGTCATGTCTGACTCTTTGAGACCCCATGAATCACAGCACGCCAGGCCTCCTGTCCATCACCAACTCCCGGAGTTCACTCAGACTCATGCCCATTGAGTCCATGATGCCATCCAGCCATCTCATCCTCTGTCGTCCCCTTCTCCTCCTGCCCCTAATCCCTCCAGGCATCAAAGTCTTTTCCAATGAGTCAGCTCTTCACATGAGGTGGCCAAAGTACNAAAAGTGAAGTCGCTCAGTCGTGTTGGACTCTTCATGATCCCATGGACTGCAGCCTACCGGGCTCTTCCATCCATGGAATTTTCCAGGCAAGAGTACTGGAGTGGGATGCTATCACCTTCTCCAAAGGAGGCGAATGCTCCAAAGACATAATGATAGATCTCATTCGTATGGAATTTAAGGATTTTGTAAAGTATTTTATATATTATATTCCTGAATATGAATACCATTCTTGTTAGTAATACATAAGATATCAATTAAAGACCATAATTCAAAGAAATATAAAATATAGGTGTTTTGAAACTTACAACCTATCTTCTATTTGTCTGCTTATTATTATTGGCCCTAAGTGTTCAAGAGCTTGCTTGTTATTCCCATGAATCTCTTGTCTGTGTCTATATTTAGTACACTATAAAGTGAATGTGAAAGTTGCTCAGTCATGTATGACCCCATGGATTATACAGTTCGTGGAATTCTCCAGGCCAGAGTACTGGAGTGGGTAGCCTTTCCTTTCTTCAGGGGATCTTTCCAATCCAAGAATCGAACCCAGGTTTTCCACATTGCAGGTGAACTCTTTACCAGCTGATCCACAAGGGAAGCCCAAGAAAACTGGAGTAGGTAGCTTATCCCTTCTCCAGTGGATCTTCCCAATCCAGGAATTCAACCAGGGTCTCTTCCACGGCAGGTGGATTCTTTACCAACTGAGCTATCAGGAAAGCACACTATAATGAACATATTGTTTCCCAGTAGTCATGTATGGATGTGAGAGTTGGACCATAAAGCAAGCTGAGCACTGAAGAACTGATGCTTCTAAACTGCGGTGTTGGAGAAGACTCTTGAGAGTCCCTTGGACTGCAGTGAGACAGAACCAGTCCATCCTAAAGGAAATCAGTCCTGAATATCCATTGGAAGGACTGATGCTGAAGCTAAACCACCTGATGCGAATAAATGACTCATTAGAAAAGACCCTGACACTGGGAAAGACTGAAGGTGGGAGGAGGGGACAGGAGAGGATGAGATGGTTGGATGGCATCACTGACTCGATGGACATGAGTTTGAGTAATCTCTGGGAGTTGGTGATGCTTAAGGAAGACTAGAGTGCTGCAGTCCATGGGGTCACAAAGAGTCGGATATTACCGAGTGACTGAACAGAAATGAACTGAAGGAATAGGCTTGGCCTCCTCCATTTTTCTACCCTGGGTCATTTTCAGAAAGCAAATGGTCCTCAATCAAGACATACAAATTGTTAATTCCTTGCTGATGGGAGGAATGGGTTACTTTTAAAGATTCAATTCAAGAGGGTGTTTATGGAGTCTCCACTGTGTGACTCATTCATGAGGAATCTGGATGTGGCTAGTGCATAATCTCTGCTTTCAAGGAGCCTGCAGTCTCAGAGAGTTGAGGAAAATGTACACCATGAAAAAAAGCAAGGAGGAAACAATTGCTCTATTAGAAACTTAAGCAAAGTGCTTCTGGCATACAGAGAAAACAGCAGGAGCTATAGAAGTTTTCCACAAGTGAGCTTGGTCTCACAATTGACTAGACTTTATGCAGAAGTAAGTATAGGCAGAATAAATTTGCCTTTTGGTGCAGGGTGTTGGGAAATCCTGATGTGGTGATCATAGCTGATGAAAACACCCTTTCACAAATATCAAATATAATAAAACACAGCAGTCTATTCAGAAATAACATCTATATCAGAATCATACTTCCAAAAGTGGCATGTTCAAAGCTACGTTTCACACTTTCACAATAATCCAAAAAGATAAACTGCAGAACTTTAAAAAAAACATCTATTTATAAATTCCCCATCAGTTCAGTTGCTCAGTCATGTTCAATTCTTTGCAACCCCATGGACTGCAGCATACCAGGCTTCCCTGTCCATCACCAACTCCCAGAGATTACTCAAACTCATGTCCATCCAGTCAGTGATGATATCCAAACATCTCATCCTGTGTCATCCCCTTCTCCTGTCTTCAGTCTTCCCCAGCATCAGGGTCTTTCCAAATGAGTCAGTTCTTCATATTAGTTAGCCAAAGTATTAGAGTTTCAGTGTCAGCATCAGCCCTTCCGATGATTATTCCAGACTAATTTCATTTAGAATAGACTGGTTGGATCTCGTTGCAGTCCAAGGGACTCTCAAGAGTCTTCTCCAACACCACAGTTCAAAAGCATCAATTCTTCAGCACTCAGCTTTCTTAATAGTCCAACTCTCACATCCATATATGACTACTGGAAAAACCATAGCTTTGATTAGATGGACCTTTGTTGGCAAAGAAATGTCTCTGCCTTTTAATATGCTGTCTAGGTCAGTTATAACTTTTCTTCTAAGGAGCAAGCATCTTTTAATTTCATGGCTACAGTCACCATCTGCAGTGATCTTGGAGCCCCCCCAAAATAAAGTCTGTCACTGTTTCCATTGTTTCCCCATCTATTTGCCATGAAGTGATGGCACTAGGGACATCCCTGGTGGCTCAGACGGTAAAGCATCTGTCTACAATGCTGGAGACCTGGATTCGAGCCCTGGCTTGGGAAGATCCCCTGGAGAAGGAAATGCAATCCACTCCAGTACTGTTGCCTGGAAAATCCCATGGACAGAGGAGCCTGTTATGCTACAGTCTGATGCCATGATGTTAGTTTTCTGGATGTTGAGTTTTAAGCCAACTTTTCCCCTCTCCTCTTTCACTTTCATCAAGAGCCTCTTTAGTTCTTTTTTGCTTTCTGCTATAAGGGAGGTGTCATCTGTGTATTTGAGGTTTGAGGTTATTGATATTTCTTCCAGAAATCTTGATTCTAGCTTATGCTTCATCCAGTCAAACATTTCTCATGATGTACTCTGCATATAAGTTAAATAAGCAGGGTGACAATATACAACCTTGACATACTACTTTCCCGATTTGGACCCAGTCTGTTGTTCTATGTCCAGTTCTAACTGTTGCTTCTTGACCTGCATACAGATTTCTCAGGATGCAGGTCAGGTGGTCTGGTATTCCCATCTCTTGAAGAATTTTCCACAGTTTGTTGTGATCCACACAGTCAAAGCCTTTAGTGTAGTCAGTGAAGCAGAAATGATGTATTTCTGGAATTCTCTTGCTCTTTCTATGATCCAACGGATGTTGGCAATTTGATCTCTGGTTCCTCTGCCTTTTCTAAATTCAGCTTGAACATCTGGAAGTTCTTAGCACATGTACAGCTGAAGCCTAGCTTGGAGAATTTTAAGCATTAGTTTGCTAGCATGTGAGATGAGTGCAATTGTGCAGTAGTTTGAATGTTCTTTGGCCTTGCCTTTCTTTAGCACTGGAATGAAAACTGACCTTTTCCAGTCCTGTGGCCACTGCTGAGTTTTCCAAATTTGTTGGCATATTGAGTGCAGCACTTTCACAGCATCATCTTTCAGGATTCAAAATAGCTCAACTGGAACTCCATCACTTCCACTAGCTTTGTTCCTAGTGATGCTTTCTAAGGCCCACTTGACTTCACATTCCAGGATATCTGGCTCTAGATGAGTGATCACACCATCATGTGATGAAGATCTTTTTTGTACAGTTCCTCTGTGTATTCTTGTATTTGTTCAGCACTATTTTATTTTTCTATTCTCTCTTTCTAGGAGGCTGGGTACCTATAATTTGAGATTATATTACTTTAGGAAGAGTTCACTTTTTCTAATTAAAAAGGGAATTACAGTCAGTATTTATAATGAATTCTTTTTCAGCAAGGTAGTTCCAGCTGTGCTAATGTACATAAGTCCAGATCTGCCATTACTATTTACAATAGTGAGATGGTGACAAACTCTTGGACCCTAGAGTAGGTGACACATTCTCTCCTGTCATGTTACAGTGAGAGGATCCTGCACTAATTTGCAGATGAACAGAGAAACATTACAGAACTGACATGAATGATGGTACTTGATGCACTGGAAAAAGTTAATTTTTTTTTTTTTTTTTTTTGTGGGTGCCAGTAAACAAGGATCTGACAAATCCATAAGGGGCTTTTGTCATGTCTTAGAGATGGAGTCTTCTCTAAGGATCAAGTTCCAAGGACTCACAGCCTTACTCTGTACCCTATGTAACTATCCCAATGCCCACCACGTCCACCACTGTACAAGCTGTAGAGCCAGCTGTTTTAGATAATTTCATCAGCAGTCAACAATCAAGTATGTCAAATGTCTACCACGTGCAAGATCGTGTGTTGAAGAAACAATTTCCAAATTAGGACAGCCAAAGGCAAGCACATGTATATTAGTTGGAGAGCTTGTCACAGGTTTAACACCATGCTGTCTGGACTCTGCTTGTAGACATTCTGATTCGTTCTTCCCTTGCTCTAGAGATACTCTGAGATAGGGCCTCAGGTGTAGCTGGGGCTGCCATCTCATCTTCCATTCTTTTCATTCAATTCCTTGACTTAAATGTGTTTTCTTCTTTAAAAAAATCATACTCAGACTTTATTTATTTTACTCTGGCGTATAGCCGATTAACAGTGTTGTAATAGTTTCAGGTAAACAGCAAAGGGACTCAGCCATATAAAAGTATCTTCCTAAAAACAACTCATTACTTTTTCTGGCCCACTCAAAGTCTGCTTGCCACATGCTGTCAGCTTTTTCAGTTCTAGTGCTCATCCTTTGTTTATACCCCAGCAGTCTCCTATCACTGTTCCTGTGGGAGAGCTAGCAACCCACCATCATTCTCCCCACCAGCAGCCCCCTAGGCACCCAACTTCCCTGCTTCTGTTTATTCCCATTATATTAGCATAAAAATAGTCCATCTAAAACCAAATGACATTTCAACTCCCTTTGTGAAGCAGTCTGCTTACATTTAGCTTTAAATAGTTAATTGTGATATTCCACTCTATTTAACTTGCTTTTTGCTTTTGTGTGATTTAAAAGAGAATGTATCTGGAATGCATATTAATCGCTCTTGCAGGCAGTCTATGTGGGGCATTGACCAGAAATTACCAAAAGAGCAGGTCCTTAGGTAGTAGAATGTTACGTGTTAAGTGAAAATAGGTATATGAACATAGTTAAAAAGTTGTGCATTTTCAATTTTTTGTTATTCAGTCACTAAGGTGTGTCAGACTCTTTGTGACCTATAGCTAACTAATAAAAATGGGGAGAGGGGATGGTGAGAAAGTAGCCATCATGGCAAGGTTCCAGTCTTGAGTAGGAATGGCATGCAGCTTCTAGAACACTGAGAATATGTGTCTCGGAAGAGCAGCTGCTTAAAGAGAAAGGGCAGACCTGAAAATAAAGGTCAAAAATAAAAACAACCACAAAATAGGCATGACCGATTAGTTCAGTTCAGTTTAGTCGCTCAGTCATGTCCGACTCTTTGCAACCCCATGGACTGCAGCACACCAGGCCTCCGTGTCCATCACCAACTCCTGGAGTTTGCTCAGACTCATGTTCATTGAGTCAATGATGCCATCTAACCATCTCATCCTCTGTCGTCCCCTTCTCCTCCCGCCTTCAATCTTTCCCAGCATCAGGGTCTTTTCCAATGAGTCAGTTCTTCACATCAGATGGCCAAAGTATTAGAATTTCAGCGTCAGCATCAGTCCTTCCAATGAATATTCAGGACTGATTTCCTTAAAGATGAACTGGTTGGATCTTCTTGCAGTCCAAGGAAATCTAAAGAGTCTTCTCCAACACCACAGTTCAAAAGCATCAGTTCTTCAGCGCTCAACTTTCTTTATAGTCCAACTCTTACATCCATACCTGACTACTGGAAATACCATAGCTTTGACTAAATGGACCTTTGTTGACAAAGTGTCTCTGCTTTTTAATATGCTGTCTAGATTGGTCATAGCTTTTCTTCCAAGGAGGAAGCATCTTTTAATTTCATGGCTGCAGTCCCCATCTGCAGTGATTTTGGAGCCCAGAAAAACAAAATCTCTTACCTTCCATTGTTTCCCCATCTATTTGCCATGAAGTGATGGGACCAGATGCCATGATCTTCGTTTTCTGAATGTTGAGCTTTAAGCCAACTTCTTCACTCTCCTCTTTCACTTTCATCAAGAGGCTCTTTAGTTCCTCTTCACTTTCTGCCATAAGGGTAGTGTCATCTGCATATCTGAGGTTATTGATATTTCTCCCGGGAATCTTGATTCCAGCTTGTGCTTCCTCCAGCCCAGCGTTTCTCATGATGTACTCTGCATGTAATTTAAATAAGCAGAGTGACAGTATACAGCCTTGATATACTCCTTTCCCAATTTGGAACCAGTCTATTGTTCCATGTCCAGTTCTAACCGTTGCTTCTTGACGTGCATACAGATTTCTCAGAAGGCAGGTCAGGTGGTCTGGTATTCCTATCTCTTGAAGAGTTTTCCACAGTTTGTTTTGATCCACACAGTCAAAGGCTTTGGCATAGTAAAGCAGAAGTAGGTGTTTCACTGGATTTCTGTTGCTTTTTTGATGATCCAGTGGATGTTGGCAATTTGACCTGTTTCCCATTGCCTTTTCTAAATCCAGCTTGAACATCTGGAAGTTCATTGTTCAGGTACTGTTGAAGCCTGGCTTGGAGAATTTTGAGCATTACTTTGTTAGCATGTGAGATGAGTGCAATTGTGCGGTACTGTGAACATTCTTTGGCATTGCCTTTCTTTGGGATTGAAATGAAAACTGACCTTTTCCAGTCCTATGGCCATTGCTGAGTTTTACAAATTTGCTGGCATATTGAGTACAGCACTTTCACAGCATCATCTTTTAGGATTTGAAATAGGTCAACTGGAATTCCATCACCTCCACTAGCTTTGTTCATAGTGATGCTTCCTAAGGCCTGTTTGACTTCACATTCCAGGATGTCTGGCTCTAGGTGAGTGATCACACCATCATGATTATCTGGGTCATGAAGATCTTTTTTTGTACAGTTCTTCTTGCCACCTCTTCTTATTATCTTCTGCTTCGGTTAGGTCCATAACATTTCTGTCCTTTATTGTGCCCATCTTTACATAAAATGTTCCCTTTGTCTATCAGACCTAATCCCTTGAATCTGTTTCTTACTTACACTGTATAATCGTAAAGGGTTTGATTTAGGTCCAGTGGTCTTCCCTACGTTCTTCAAGTCTGCTCAGAGAACTATAAGAATCAGATTAGTGAATTAAGATATTATGATTTTCACTTATTTAGTATTAAATAATTTATAACATGATTTTTAAACATTTGAATTTTGACTAAACTGAAAATGAATGTGCTAAGATGCAGAGGCATGGAAAAGGTAGCATAACCAGCTTAAGAAGAGACATGTTTCACCATGTTATTTTTTACTTAGAGTGTTTTTCCTTTTGGTCTTTGCTCTGATTAGTATTATTAAGTTTATTTGTTGAGAAGATGAATATATTTTATTTTAATTTTAAAAATTATTCTTTAAGAAAATAACAAAAATCATGGTTTCTAGCATGATGTTTTTTTTTCTAGTTCTTTGGTGCTAAATCTTAACGTCATCCTTTTGTAAATACTGCATATGCCCAGATACCCAACATAAATTTGTAAATGAGTTCTGTGAGCCAGTTTGAGGAATTAAAAAAAAAAAGCTCCTTTTCAAAGATAGCCTACACCTTCAAATGGTGGTGGAAAAGCTACATTACCAAACTTAAAGGATTTTTTTGCCTAGCTTATACCAAATGAGAGTTTCCATTCCAGATTTTGAAATCCTAAAATCTAACAACTTATTCACATGTATGTAGACTGATATTCTCTGTTCAGAAGATTAGTGGTTGGGAGGTAGGCAGGGGTGGATGGCTGTATGGGAGCAATAGCCGTGTTTCCCTTCCTGACTCACTCGTCTCCTGACACTCCTAAACCTAAACAGTAGACAAGAATAGAGCCTGGCATGGTGGGTTTTGGAGCCAGGCATATTTACCTTTGACTCTTAGTTCTAGCATAAGATGACAAGATCTGTGATTTTGAGTTTCTTGGAGTGTCATTTTCCCCATATATAAAATTAGGGGGTACCCACTCCAGTATTCTTGCCGGGAAAATCCCATGCACAGAAGCTGACTACAGTCCATAGGATTGCAGAGTTGAACATGACTGAACACACACACATGCATCCATTTTACAGAATTATAAGTGTTTTTATATAAAGTTACTAGCACAGAGAAGGCATTTGATAAATAAAAGTTATTATTTCACTACTCAGCAGTAGTGGGATAAGATTATTGCTCCTCCAAGAAAAAATTTCATTTCTCAATTTCAATTATGGAACCAATGAAATAATTTTCAGAGCTTTTATTAATGGAAAGAAAAACCCTTTAATATATTTTAAATTCTTATACTGTGCTAGGTACATATATTATCGCACGTAATTTCTTTTTCCTGCTTAATTTTTCTCCATGGCACTTATCACCATTTGAAAACTACACATTTTACTATATTGTTTGTCTCCCCTTGGTACAAAGCTAGTTGCACAAGGGCAGAGATTTTTGTCTATTTAGTTCACTGATGTTTCCTTAGCTCATAGAATAGTGCCTGGCATGTGGTGGGGTTCAGTACATTCTTGTTGCATGAATGAGTGAATCCACATACCCTTTGAGAGAGGCAACTTGATTGTATTCAGTATGTGGAAAATGAATTCTCTATTGCAGTGATGCTTTTCAGGTTTCTGAACACCTTTGAGTGACTCTTGCTTTTCCAGATACCATGTCGAGAAGCCCTTGTGGCTGGTGGTTAGGTCATTATACACTTCAGTTTCTAAATCCTTCCACTGAAAGCAGGGATATTGCCCAGACATCTCTGATAGGCTTCTTCTCTCTATGGGATTTCTAAAAGAGAGCTAGAATTTCCCAGGTCATTTGAAAGATATGTTGATTCTCCTACTGGTGGTTGTCTTCTTTCTCTTTAGCGAATTTGAATCTCCTTCAGGAACAATTCTTTATTCTCCTTTAAATCATGAATCCTCAGTAGATTGATTGATACATTAGTGAGTTATAAAAGAATCTTCAAGGGAAGTACCAGATAGGGAGAATGATAAGCCATGGAATCAGCCCTTTCCTATTGCTATAAAAATGCTCTAATGAGAAATAAAACAAAGCACAGGTACATAACAATATATTTGCTTGGTCAGAAGATCATACCACCTCATAATGAAGGAAATAATGAAGATAGCCAATTTCTGCTATATATTTTAAATTAGAGGCAAACTATCCTTTAAAAGTGGATGTCTATAGCTGAATTTTGTACCAAAGACATATTCTAAATGTCATACTTTTGAACTATTTGTTTCTCAACCAACAGGTGTGTGATTTTTTTTCTTTAAATTCAAACCATTTTGACAGCATTCTATTTTTAGAATGCATTCCTCTTTTAAAGGTCAAAGCAGTATCCAAAACCAGTTAAAAAAACATCTTGGGAGAAGGCAGTGTTCTTGTTATACCGTAATATTGATGGGCTAAATAAGAAAATGTAATAATGTTAAGTTTATAGTTCATAGTGTTTTTATTTTATGGTTATGAAACATATTTAATGTATTTGCTTTTAGCAACCTCCTCATGCTCCAGGATAAAAATTATGCCCTATGGATATTTCTTTCCATCTGCAATATATGCCATCACCCGTTACAGTGTATGAGGACTTTATTATGTTCAAATAGCATGTTATTCTGATCTATTTTAAAGAGCCCTGGACTGGAAGTCAGGAACCTGAATTTTAACTCCTGCTAATACAATCTCCCTGAACCATAGTTTCCTCCACAGTAAAATAGAAGGTTTAAAGTAAATGATTTGTGTTTCCTTTAAGCTCTAATATTTTATGCCTCACTTACAGGGTTCTCCTTCTCTTTCAATTGTTCAGCCTTGTGATTTTTTTCCAAAATGATGTTCCATAAACCATTTTAAATTTGCTTAATGCCCTGATATGGATGAAGACTTATTTTAGTTAATACGCCATTTAAATTTCGCACGTGTGTGATTCATTAGCTTGTGTTTCACAGTACTCTTGGTGGTTAACCTATAGTCATTACATAAGGTTTCACTTCAGTTCAGTTCAGTTCAGTTCAGTCGCTCAGTCGTGTCCAACTCTTTGAGACCCCATGAATCGCAGCACACCAGGCCTCCCTGTCCATCACCAACTCTCGGAGTTCACTCAGACTCACGCCCATCGAGTCAGTGATGCCATCCAGCCATCTCATCCTCGGTCGTCCNCTAAAGGAGATCAGTCCTGGGTGTTCATTGGAAGGACTGATATTGAAGCTGAAACTCCAATACTTTGACTGCCTCATGCGAAGAGCTGACTCATTTGAAAAGACCCTGATGCTGGGAAACATTGAAGGCAGGAGAAGGAGATGTTGGAGGATGAGATGGCTGGATGGCACACCAACTCAATGGACGTGGGTTTGGGTGGACTCCGGGAGTTGGTGATAGACAGGGAAGCCTGGCGTGGTGTGGTTCATGGGGTCACAGAGTCAGACATGACTGAGCGACTGGACTGAACTGAACTGTCTTTCACAACAAACTTAAATTTTTTTCCAGTTTTTATTGTGAAATAATTGATATACATCTCTGTATCAGCTTAAGGCATAGAACTTGATGGTTTGGTTTGTATATGCTATGAAATAATTACCACACTAGATTCAGCTAACATCCGTCTTCTCATATGGACACAGTAAAAAGAAAGAAGAAAAGAATAAAGGAAAAAATTCTCCTTGTGATGAGAATTCTTAGGATTTACTCTCTTAACTTTTCTAAATACCATACAGCAGTGTTAGTTATAGATGTCATGTTACCCGTGACGTTCCTAGCACTTAATTTGTTTTATAACTGGATGTTTGTACCTTCCTCCAATTCTCTCTCCTCTTACCACCCCCACCCCCAACAAACTTTTAAACAGTTACCTTCTCTTGCAATCAAGCATTTTCTATATATTCTTTCTCTTTTTAGCCATAACATGTGTTTTCTATTAATGAGGTGACTGAAATATTGGGTTCTCCTCTGCCCTTCCTGTTGGGTATGGAATTTCCTTAGAAACTCATACTGCTGCTCTGGACAACCCCCCAAATACCTGTAAGTGCTTTTAGAAAGTCATATTGTGTGGGATTTCCAGTTTTGTAGATCAAAAATGGCCAAATACCATCCGTTTCATGTGGTTCAATCTAATAATTTATTAATTATCATAATAATGTCTTTACTGTTTTTATAATGCAAAGGTGAAAGTCAGTCCTTAAATGAGTTAAAGAAGTAGTACAAAGAGCACGCCGGGGCATTAATAAAAGACTTATCTGGGATCGGATTCCGCTTTTCTGGAACCAGCAATGTGCCTTGGGCAAGTTGCTCAACTTGCTGAGCTTGTTTCCATTTGTAAAATGGAAATGCTGTTGCCAGCCTCAAGGGCTTGCTGAGCACAATCCTTATGACTCTTAGAATGGTGCCTGTTTTTATATCCAAACTCTGTAACAGTCATGATGTTGTTTCAAGTAACCATTCTTATACTCCCTCATTCATAAATATCTAAATGTTTAGCTAGAAGAACAAAGGGCCCTAAATAGATTAAATGAGAAATGGTTGCAAGGAGCAGATTCCTGGGAAGAAGCGTCCTATCTTCCAGGGCTGTGTAGATTTTTAATAAGATCTCCAAAGGACATTTTGGGGGAGAATAGGAGAATTGTCTTTCGTGTCATCTGGAAATTTACTTCAAATGTTTTCCCTTTTATATTTTGTTTTTTGAAAGCAACAGTAACAAACCTCTCATGAAAAATGTTGACTTTTAAATTGTATTTATTTATAACAAATAGATTAAAAATTTTATTTGTAAAATTGTTTGCACCAAAAAAGAGTCATAGATGTTAAAGGTTCAAAACAAGTATTCCATATGTTTTAATACCCACTAGTAAATGAGTTTAATGTTTTATGTAGCCCTAAAACAACTCCTGTGAGATTGTGTCTCTTTTCTAGACCAGAAGGGACAAATCTTTAACTCTCCTCCATTTCTCAGAATGATCCTGTGCTTGTTGATGGATTCTCCTGTAACCCTGTGCTGATGACTCATGAATTCAGATTTTTACCCTCTGATTATTTATCCTGAGATACAGACTTAATAATTTTCCTACCTTCTGTCTGTATTCTCCAGAATTTTCCTTGAATACCTTTACTCTGCACATCTAAAATTATCTCAGCCTCTTCCCCATTCCAAACTAGCTCTTCTTTTTGAATTGTTTGTCTGGAATAAAGCCTTGTCTTCCGTTCCGTCCCTCAGGGCAGAGACTAAGCCTTATCCTTCATCTTCTGTTTCGCCTCTTCCCTCACCCAGGTCCTGCTGAGTCACCAATACTTGTAGAGTTTTTAACTCTCTGAGATGGTGAAAATGAGCTTAGGGTCACATCACCCCAAATAATTTTTATTGTCTAGTAGATTTAGGTCATGCTTCCCTACCTCCTGGTGTCCTCTTACCTATAGACCTGATATTATTAGACTTTCTTTTCAAGGCCCTTCCATCCCCATAATCTTTCTAGCTGTGCTCTGAACTTTTTCCAGCTCTGTTTAAAGCCTGTGTCTAGGACAACGTCAGGTGTTCAGTGTGGTTGGTGTGCTGTGGTGAAGACGGGGAGAAAATGCACAGTATGAGCGCTGAGAGGAACTCCAACAAACAAGCGATGTGTTATCCTAGATGGAAAGAGTGTGTTATTATTATTATTTTTTACTTTGAAATAAAAATTTATCTGATCAGAGAGTTTCAAAAGTTGATATATAAATTTACTACACCCTAACTCAAGAGGATTACACACTGCTGACTTCAGCACCAGAATGCATTTCCTTTTTTGCAGGCATTATTCTCATTTGTCTTTTGAATTAATTCCAATGGACAGGGGCCAGGTTTAACTCTGTGGCCCATGACACTGGCATTGTTCACAGTAATGTTCACAGGAGAGCAAATCAGCAACCATTTGTTCCCCTTAAAGGATTCAGATGACTGGCTCCCATGAGAAAGGTGGTGGTCTGTTGGTGAGCTGTGCTTGGTGTCAGATCTTTTGAGTTCAGATTACAGTCACATACACTTAATAGCTCTGTGCCTAAGGAAAGTTGCCCTTCTGGGCTCTGCTTTTCTTCTTAGTACCTCACTAGTCAAGTATTCTGTAGTTTGGACACAATAAATATATACTATAGTACCTAGGGCTTCCCTCCTAACACAGTCGGTAAAGAATCTGCCTGCAGTGCAGGAGACATGTGNCACTTAATAGCTCTGTGCCTAAGGAAAGTTGCCCTTCTGGGCTCTGCTTTTCTTCTTAGTACCTCACTAGTCAAGTATTCTGTAGTTTGGACACAATAAATATATACTATAGTACCTAGGGCTTCCCTCCTAACACAGTCGGTAAAGAATCTGCCTGCAGTGCAGGAGACATGTGTTCAATTCCTGGGTTGGGAAGATCCCCTGGAGAAGGAAATGGCAACCCACTCCAGTATTCTTGCCTGGAGAATCCCATGGACAGAGGAACCTGGTGGGTTACAGGCCATGGGTTGCAAGAGTTGGACACGACTAAGTGACTTTCACTACAGTACGTAGGATAAATTCTCAGGAGTGGTCAGTGGAGGCTGGGGGTATTCATAGATTAAAAGATTGACTATCTGGTGGCCAACCTGGTGGCCTGACCTTGTTTTAGTAGGATTTCTATTCCAATCGCAGACCTGTGAGATCTCAGGTGTCAAAGGAGTCTTGTGTCAGCATCTTGTCCAACTTCAGCTTCTTCCCTAAGTTGAGCAGGAATAACCACATTTTGTTGTTGCTGTTGAGTCATTAAATTGTGTGTGACTCTGTGACCCCATGGACTACAGTATGCCAGGCTTCCCTGTCCTTCACCATCTCCCAGAGTTTGCTTAAACTCATGTCCATCGAGTTGGTCATGCCATCCAACCATCTCATCCTTTATTATCCCCTTCTCTTACCTTCAATCTTTCCTAGCATCAGGATCTTTTCCGGTGAGTCAACTCTTTGCATCAGGTGGCCAAAGTATTGGAGTTTCAGCTTTAGCATCATTCCCTCCAAAGAAATCCCAGGGCTGATCTCCTTCAGAATGGACTGGTTGGATCTCCTTGCAGTCCAAGGGACTCTCAAGAGTCTTCTCCAACACCATAGTTCAAAAGCATCAATTCTTCGGCACTCAGCTTTCTTCACAGTCCAACTCTCACATCCATACATGACCACTGGAAAAACCGTAGCCTTGACCAGATGGACCTTTGTTGGCAAAGTAATGTCTCTGCTTTTGAATATGCTATCTAGGTTGGTCATAACTTTTCCTCCAAGGAGTAAGCGTCTTTTAATTTCATGGCTGCAATCACCATCTGCAGTGATTTTGGAGCCCCCCAAAATAAAGTCTGATACTGTTTCCACTGTTTCCCCATCTATTTCCCATGAAGTGATGGAGTTAAAAAAATGTAATTAATACGTATAATGTAATGAACATTGTAGCTTGGCCTAGTCTACCTTAATGTTCTCAGAACACTTACATTAGCCTACACTTGGGAAAAACCTTATAATGCATTACCAACTTAATAATCAAGTGTTGAATACCTCATGTAACTTATTGAATATTGTACTAAAAGTGAAAAATGAAATGGTTGTCTGAGTACAGAATAATTGTAATTTTATCAGTTATTCATCCTCTTGACAGTGTGGATGATGAAACTCCCACTGCCCAGTATAAGAGAGAGTATGATACTATATATCACTAGCCCAGGAAAAGATAAAAATTAAAATTCAAAGTATAGTTTCTACTGAATGAGAATGGCTTTTGTACCATTATAAAGTTGAAAAATAGTAGTTGAAACATCATAAGCTGGGGATAGTCTGTATCAGTTCAGTCACTCAGTGATGTCTGACTCTACGATCCCAAGGACTGCAGCACACCAGGCTTCCCTGTCCATCACCAACTGCCAGAGCTTGCTCAAACTCATGTCCATTGAGTTGGTGATGCCATCCAACCATCTCATCCTCTGTCGCCCCCTTCTCTTCCTGCCTTCAATCTTTTCCAGCATCAGGGTCTTTTCCAATGAATCAGTTCTTCACATCAGGTGCCCAAAGTATTAGAGTTTCAGCTTCAGCATCAGTCTTCCTAATGAATATTCAGGACTGATTTCCTTTAGGATGGACTGGTTGGATCTCCTTGCAGTCCAAGAGACTCTCAAGAGTCTTCTCCAACACCACAGTTCAAAAGCATCAGTTCTTCAGTGCTCAACTTTCTTTATAATCCAACTCTTACATCCATACCTGACTACTGGAAATACCATAGCTTTGACTAGACAGACCTTTGTTGGCAAAGTAATGTCTTTGCTTTTTAATATGCTGTCTAGATTGGTCATAGCTTTTCTCCCAAGGAGCAAGCATCTTTTAATTTCATGGCTGCAGTCCCCATCTGCAGTGATTTTGGAGCCCCCCAAAAAATAAAGTCTCTTACTTTCCACTGTTTCCCCATCTATTTGCCATGAAGTGATGGGACCAGATGCCATGATCTTAGTTTTCTGAATGTTGAGCTTTAAGTCAACTTTTTCATTCTCCTCTTTCACTTTCATCAAGAGGCTCTTTAGTTCTTCTTTGCTTTCTGTTATAAGGGTGGTGCCATCGGCGTATCTGAGGTTATTAATATTTCTCCGAGCAATCTTGATTCCAGTTTGTGCTTCATCCACTCTGGCATTTCACATGATGTACTCTGCATGGAAGTTAAATAAACAGGGTGACAGTAAACAGCCTTGATGTACTCCTTTCCCGATTTGGAACCATTCTGTTGTTTCATGTCCAGTTCTAATTGTTGCTTCTTGACCTGCATACAGATTTCTCAGAAGGCAGGTCAAGTGGTCTGGTATTCCCATCTCTTGAAGAATTTTCCACAGTTTGTTTTGATCCATACAGTCAAAGGCTTTGGCCTAGTTAATAAAGCAGAAGTAGAGGTTTTTCTGGAACTCTCTTGCTTTTTCGATGATCCGATAGATGGTGACAATGTGATCTCTGGTTCCTCTGCCTTTTCTAAATCCAGCTTGAACATCTGGATCTTCATGGTTCAGGCACTATTGAAGCCTGGCTTGGAGAATTTTAAGCATTACTTTGCTAACGTGTGAGATGAGTGCGATTGTTGGTAGTTTGAACATTCTTTGGTCTGTATAACAAATTTTATTTTCCTTATGCTTCCTTTCTAATTTGGGGGAAAGGTTTCCAAGAAAATTGTTTTAAGCCCAGTGAATAACATTTACTATTAAACTCTCATAGGCTTGTCGAGGGAAATTCCACACTTTAACATGTGCATTTATTTCTCTAATTCAGATTCAGTTCAACATTTTGTTGTACCTTCAGGTATTAAAATATTGTAAATAGTTGATTTCCCTCCCCCCCCCCCNGAAAATTGTTTTAAGCCCAGTGAATAACATTTACTATTAAACTCTCATAGGCTTGTCGAGGGAAATTCCACACTTTAACATGTGCATTTATTTCTCTAATTCAGATTCAGTTCAACATTTTGTTGTACCTTCAGGTATTAAAATATTGTAAATAGTTGATTTCCCCCCCCCCCCCCCCCACAGATATTGAATAAGTTAGAGACACAGAGGTTATGCATCTACTCTCAGGGGACAAGATTACCTAGAGAGATTTTCCCAGTACAGATAGTCCTTTGCCTTGGAAATGATTATGTGATTAGCAGTGAGCGGTAATATTCTTTACACGGTCAGATGTGGTGTAGGCTGGAGCCTCTCAGCTTGAGTTGTGTCCATCAGTGAGCTACAGACATGTCTGGGCATGTCCACTGAATGCCTGCCCTGTTTTGGTGATGAGTGGGTGGTCTGTTCCCTTCAAGGGACAGAGTGTATTGGCACCAGGGACAGAAGAGATTTCTGAAGAGAACTCATTCCAAGGGAAGTGAAGTCAGCCATGATAAACTCTAATTTCCAAAAGGTGAAGTGATTCTGAGCTCAGTTGGAAGTGAGTCACAAGTTATCCTCTCTTGGTCATTCCCTGAACTCATGGCTGAGACCTATGAAACTTAGGGAGAGGCAAGTGTACTGTGTGTAAGAGCTATTCAGTTAAAGAATCTGCACCCAATTTGAGCACAAGACCACTGCTTTAGCAGCCTTGAAAATGAAAGTGCTCATAGCTCAGTCAAGTCTGAGTCTCTGTGACCCCATAGACTGTAGCCTGCCAGGCTTTTCTGTCCATGGGGTTTCCCAGGCAAGCATACTGGAATGGGTTGCCATTTCTTTCTCCAGGGCATCTTCCCAACCCAGGGATCAAACCCAGTTTTCTGGGATTGCAGGCAGATTCTTCGCCATCTGAGCCACCAGGGAAGCCTATTATTACAAGCTTTAGACAGTATATTAAATAGGAGAGAGAAAGGTATGTTCTCCTCTCTCTACAGGTGCTGTAACCAGAGGTTTCCAAATTCTTTTGATTGATAGTCTTATCTGATAAAAAAAATGTATACGTCCTCACTTGTATTAATATATATTTTATAAAATGTACACAAAAGTAAAAATAAAAAAGAATGAAACAAAAATTAAGCAGAAATGAATATTTCCCTACATTACCAAAGGTTTGCCTAAACATGCCCCATGGGGTGAGCCCCAACCTGCAGACCCCTGCCCAGAGAGCATCAGTGAGAGAGGCCTGCTGGTGCCTGGAAATAACAGCTTTTCCTGGCGAAGGTGCCCATGCTGTAATGAGTGTGCATACACATTTAGCGTTGAAGCATCATGAAATTCTACCCTGGGCCCTCTTTTCAGGGAACTAGACTCTGGTGAGCCTGGTGAAAGGAAGAAACTGGTAAATGCAAGACATTGCCAATAGTGTGACTACATTTGTATCCCCTAAGCTGGAAAACCCTGCTGAAGATTGAGTTGTACAAATCAAAAACAGCTCTGAGACATGTTTCTACTGGAGTTTTAGAGTTTACAGTAGCTTTTTACAACAACAGAGTTATCCTCAAAAACTCTGTAGGATATAAAGGATGGAAATTGAGAATCTCCTGAGCCCAGTTGAAGAATCACACCTAATTCTCAAGTTATTTTTGGAAATCATAGTAGCTACTTGAGAATTTTGAATTGATAATAATCAACTACTCTTCCACAGCCTTGTTAACAAGTTGTAATGAACAAAAGCCTTGAAACAGAATTTACCACACATACAGGTACTTATTAGACAAACATTCATTAGCAAAGTAGTTACAAGATATTTCATATAGTCCGCTTGATAGGTTTAGTGATGTTCCAGCTCTGTTTCTTCGTAGGTGCTCCAACTGTACAATATTAAGTAAAAGCTTTATTCCAGGTAGAATTCTGTACCCTTTAGTAAGCATCACACAATCAAGTTCTTCTACACCAATGGTTGAAAACAAGGACACGTTAGGGACTGAGCCTCAGGTTGCATCACTAAGGGGCACATTTGAGGATCCTTATTCTTTCTTCCTGAAAGTATTTCTACAGTATTTTAACTAGCTCACATGTCTTGAATACATTTAATCTTTCCAGGGGAAATCCATTTCTAATTTTTGTCTTTATAAATGACAAAGCAATGATTATTTATGGAGGTAGGAGAGAGGTTACCCCCTTTTTGATATAATGCCTCTTGGCACATTAACCCTCCCCCCTTTCTGGACCATACTTATCAGATATAACTTTTGCTGACTATATCTATAATGAAGCTTAAATTAATTGTCATATATATCCACATATTATACTGAAGTACTTTAAAGTAAATTACAGATTTTATAACATTAGGTTACCATTTTACATTGAAACTTATAGTCTATCATTTGCTCAGAGTCTCTTTGCTCATGAGGGTAATTCAGAAACTGAACCCAGGTATAAATAATTCTCTATCCCGCACTTTCTTTGTAATACCAGTACACTTGACTGCATGCACTTCTAGTGCTGGCCGCCTGGGATTGAAGCCATCTGCTACTTGGCTACTTTTCAGTCAAGTCTAAAGTTTAGTTAATAGTGATAGGCCAATGTTAAAGAGGGTTAGGTCCATTAACCTGGAAAGTTAGGTTCATGAAACAAGGTAAATTGGAAGTGATCAAAAAGGAGATGGAAAGAGTGAACATTGACATTTTAGGAATCAGTGAACTAAAATGGACAGGAATGGGCGAATTTAACTCAGATGACCATTATATTTACTACGGTGGGCAAGAATCCCTTAGATGAAATGGAGTAGCTCTCATAGTCAACAAAAGAGTCTGAAATGCAGTACTTGGATGCAATCTTCAAAGCAACAGAATGATCTCTATTCATTTCCAAGGCAAACTATTCAAGATCACAGTAATCCAAGTCTATACCCCGAC
Source organism: Neotragus moschatus (assembly GCA_006410615.1). NCBI lineage: Eukaryota > Metazoa > Chordata > Mammalia > Artiodactyla > Bovidae > Neotragus > Neotragus moschatus. The sequence continues at coordinate 1,400,985 of SJYA01002821.1, forward strand.
TTCTTCACCCCTGAAGAAGCTGAAGTTAAATGGTTCTATGAAGACCTATAAGACCTTCTAGAACTAACACCCCAAAAGGTGTCCTTTTCACTCTGGGGGACTGGAATGCAGAAGTAGGAAGTCAAGAGATACCTGGAGTAACAGGCAAATTTTGGCCTTGTAGTACAAAATGAAGCAGGTCAAAGGCTAACAGAGTTTTGCTAAGAGGACACACAGGTCACAGCAAACACCCTCTTCCAACAACACAAGAGAAGACATGGGCATCACCAGATGGTCAATACCAAAATCAGATCGATTATATCCTTTGCAGTCAAAGATGGAGAAACTCTAAACAGTCAGCAAACACAAGACCAGAGGCTGACTGTGGCTCAGATCATGAACTCCTTATTGCCAATTCAGACTTAAATTGAAGAAAGTAGGGAAAACCACTAGATCGTTCAGGTATGACCTAAATAAAATCCCTGGCAATTATACAGTAGAAGTGACAAATAGATTCAAGGGATTAGATCNCAATTTAAGTCTGAATTGGCAATAAGGAGTTCATGATCTGAGCCACAGTCAGCCTCTGGTCTTGTGTTTCCTACTGTATAGAGCTTCTCCATCTTTGACTGCAAAGGATATAATCAATCTGATTTCAGTATTGACCATTTGGTGATGCCCATGAGTAGAGTCTTCTCTTGTGTTGTTGGAAGAGAGTGTTTGCTATGATTAGTGAGTTCTCTTGGCAAAACTCTTGTTAGCCTTTGACCTGCTTCATTTTGTACTGCAAGACCAAATTTACCTGTTACTCCAGGTATCTCTTGACTTCCTACTTTTGCATTCATGTCCCTTACAATGAAGGACATCTTTTTTGGGTTTTAGTTCTAGAAGGTATTGTAGGTCTTCATAGAACCATTTAACTTCAGCCTCTTCAGGAGTGAAGAAGTCAGGGCATAGACTTAGATTACTGTGATACCGNTCCAGGTATCTCTTGACTTCCTACTTTTGCATTCATGTCCCTTACAATGAAGGACATCTTTTTTGGGTTTTAGTTCTAGAAGGTATTGTAGGTCTTCATAGAACCATTTAACTTCAGCCTCTTCAGGAGTGAAGAAGTCAGGGCATAGACTTAGATTACTGTGATACCGAATGCTTTGCCTTGGAAATGAACAGAGATCATTCTGTCGTTTTTGAGACTGCATCCAAGTACTGCATTTCGGACTCTTTTGTTGACTATTAGGGGTAGTCCATTTCTTCTAAGGGATTCTTGCCCACAGTAGTAGATAATATGGTCATCTGAGTTAAATTCACCCATTCCAGTCCATTTTAGTTCACTGATTCCTAAAATATCAATGTTCACTCTTGCCATCTCCGGTTTGACCACTTCCAATTTGCCTTGATTCATGGACCTAACATTCTAGGTTCCTCTGCAATATTGCTCTTTATAGCATCAGACTTTACTTCCATCCCCAGTCACAACCACAACTGGCTCCATCTCTTCGTTTTTTCTGGAGTTATTTCTCCACTGATGATCTGTAGCATATTGGGCACTTACCAACCTGGGGAGTTCATCTTTAGTGTCCTATCTTTTTGCCTTTTCATGCTATTAATGGGGTTCTCAAGGCAAGAATACCGAAGTGGTTGCCATTCCCTTCTCCAGTGGACCATGGTTTGTCAGATCTCTCCACCATGACCTGTCCATTTGGGTGGCACTTCACAGCATGGCTCATAGTTTCATTGAGTTAGACATGGCTGTGGCCAGGTGTGGTAGAGATGAATTATCCTGGGATTGTCTGGTTCCAGAGCTCTGCTTTAATGTTGCCTGCTGAGGCCCCAGGTGCAGAGGTCTACAGAAACCACAGCTGGCAGGCCAGTCTCAAAGGGAGATTGGCTCAGGGCCTGTCCCTGGACTGACAGTCTTCCTTACTACCAGTAGCTCAGCTTACACTCATTGGATTCTCAGTGCTATGTAGGATTAAAAAGGCCTTTGCCTCCATAAAGCTGCAGAGAGGAGAGACACGTAACTGTAAAATAAAGAAGAATGAACTGAATGCTGTAACAGAGTCTTTGAGCAGACAGAATCCTGAAGGAATGCAGTTGTTGTTTAGTTGCTCAGTTGTGTCTGGTGCCAGGACTGTAGCCTGGCAGGCTCCTCTGTCCATGGGATTCCCCAGGCAAGAATACTGGAGTGGGTTGCCATTTCCCTCTCCAGGGCGTCTTCCTGATTCAGGGATTGAACTCTCATCTCCTGCATGCAGCACGAGGAGCAATTTACTCTCCTGAGAGGAGCCTTTGCCAAGAAAGTTGTCTTTAAAAATGAACATCTTTCTGTTAGTTTCTAATTTTTCAAGGAAAACATGTTCATTTTAGAAAAGTGAAAATATACATATATAAAAAAGCAAAAAAAAAAAAAAAAGAAAAGAAAAGGTGTACTTTAAAAAACATTTAAATTTGAAATAAACTTAAATTTATAAGAGTAGCAAGGATAGTATGAATGTCTCCATATGTTCTTTACCCAGTTTCCTCTAATATTACCAGCTTACATCACCATGATATATTCATCAAGACCAAGAAATTAGCAATGATACACTACTAAAATACAAACACTTATTTCCTTCCAGATTTTCTTTTTTTTTTTTTTTTTCCATCAAAGCCCCTTTCTATTCCAGGATCCCATCCAAGATATCCCATAGTGCATTTAGTAATCACATCTCTTTAGTCTCTTCCAGTCTGTGATAGTCCCTCTGTCTTTGCTTGTCTTTTGTGATCTTGATTCTTTTGAAGAAAGAAGTCTTCAAAAGAATAGTCATCAGGTATTTAATAAAATGGCCCTCAATTTTAGTCTGGCTGGTGTTTTCACCTGAATCAACTAAGATTATGGATTTTGGAGAGAACACCACAGACGTGATGTGCCTTTCCCATCATATAAATCAGAGGGCTTGCGCTGATTGCTGGTGATTTAACCTTGATAAAGTTACTGTTTTTCCCTTTCCATGCTCTTTTCCTCAGAAGCAAATCTCTAAGTTCAGTGTCACTTAAGGTGAGGGGGCTTGAGCTTCATCTCCTGGAGGGAGGTCTGTCAAAGGATCTGTGTGCATATATTAAAAGCAACACAGTCGTTAGTACATTTGGGAGGTAGTACTTTGAGGCAATGCTAATACCAACTTTCTCCTGAACATTTTCTCCACTGATTTTAGCATTCATCAATGAATCTTGCCTGTAGCAATTATTACTGCGGTGTTATAGTGGTGGTTTTCTATTCCCTCATTTCCCTACATTTATTAATTCAAATTTTTGGTAAGGAATATCACTCTTACCCTTATTTCATTATTCAATCATTTATTGATATAAGTATACATTAATGGATATTTATTTTATACTTTAGGTTATAATTCAGTACTGTGGTTATTTGTTACATTGCTCAAATTGTGTCACTTTTGGCCATTGATGTATTTTAGAGAGGCTGAGGAAGGTCATCACAGGCTGAGAACAGTGTGAGCAATGATCTGGTAGGAAGAACACTGGTGGGATCAGGGAACTGGTGAGGTTGGGCTCTGCTATAAATGGCAGAGGATGAAGGGAATAGAGGTGAGAAGCACCAGCCAGGAGGCCAATGAGGCCAGCGCTGGAAAGAAGGCAGGAAACAGCCTAATTGACAGCTGTTTCAAAGTCCAATAACTAATGACCTGCTGGACCTTTTAAAGGGACGCCATCTAGAGTTTTGTTTTGGATTCTGCTAAGTGTGATGTGAGGGACTAATTAGAGTTTTCTTCATTGCTTCTGAAATCTTTCTCTTTCCCTTAGGGGATATTTCCAGCTGCACTTGTAATATGAATTGGCTCCTCACTGATTTTTATTAAGCTTTACAATCAGGGGCTTCCCTGATAGCTAAGTTGGTAAAGAATCCGCCTGCAATTCAGGAGACCCTGGTTTGATTCCTGGGTTGGGAAGATCCACTGAAGAAGGGATAGGCTACCCATTCGAATATTCTGGGCTTCCCTTGTGTCTCAGCTGGTAGAGAATCTGCCCACAAGGTGGGAGACCTGGGTTCAAACCCTGAGTTGGGGTCGCAAAGAGTCAGACATGACTGAGCGACTTTCACTTTCACTGTTTATATGGCTCAGAATCAACAGAGACCAGGACTCAAGCTACAGAGAAGATCATTTGATTTCTGCTTGTTCATGTATTATCCTTTAAGTTCTCTTTCCCACTTATTAGGCCCAGTGGGTACTGCTGTGCCTCAGGGCTTAAAAAGTACTGCTCTTCAGGCTTATCTTCAAATTTCAGGTTAGCAGTGGGATTTGCTGCTGGCTGGCTGCAGGAACTTGGCCAAGTCTTTTCTCTCTGAGTTTACTTTTCTCCAGCATCGAAAAGGAAATTATTTGCTTATCTCACAGGTTTGTTGTGAGAGATAGGTAAGATACTTGATTTAAAAGAATCACCTAGCATCGTGCTTGCCCTATTGTACTCAATTAATGCCCAGAGATCAGACTAGAACAGAGAGGGTCCTTGAGGGATTATCTAGTCCATGTCTTGGCCTGGAGGCCAAGGAGTACCCCTAGAGTTCTGGTTAAAGTTTCTTATTTTCTTTTCTAATATTTCTAAACATGTCGACTACACAGGCATCTTCAACAGTGGTGACAACATTTATTGAGAACCTCCTGTATGTTGTATAATATGGCTTGTGTACATTACAAAGATGAATTAGATGTGTCTAAGACACCAACAAATTATAGTATTGTAGGGTACACAGCTGTGTAGACAGTATTAAAATTCAGTACATTAAGTGCTATACTTCAGGTATGAGCCAAATAATATGTGGGTGCACCGTGAGAGAGAAAAAATGGGTTCTGCTAGACTTGAGAAAATACTCAGAGCGAAGTTGGTATTTGAGCTGGGCTTCTGTCCCAAACAGGAACTTGCCAGGGAAAGGTATGTGTGTGCATATGCTTGTGTGTGTTGTGTGTGTGTGTATTTGGGGAAAGACATGCAGTGGTGGTGTTCCAGGTAGGGTGAAGAGCACAGGCAGAGGCTGGGAGCAGGAACAAACATGGCGTGTACCAGTTTAATGTGACCTGAGCGTAAGGTGAGTAGGTGGCTGGTTGGGGCGGGAAAGCACAGAGAGGTAAGAGAGAGGACTGGAGAGATGAGTTGGAATCGTGTTAAGGAGTTAATAAGACTCTATCCTATTGAATAGAGAAGCTACACAATTAGACTCGTGTTTTAGAAAATTTGCAACAACTTGTAAGGTCATTCAGTGGTGGGAGGACTAAAAGTGGTGAGCAGATTATTGTCATAGCTCAGGTAAGAAACGACCAGGGCTAGCATGAGGTGGACGCTCAGGGATTGCAGAGCATTAAAGGGAAAGTCACTAATTCAGACGTATACACCTGGATTTCAGTGGAGTAGGGAAAGAGAGAAAAGGATGAACCAAAGATGGTCCTGTGGCTTGTAGTGTGAATGGCTGAATGGATGGAATACTATCTGAAGTATGGACTAAATAACATAGTTTTAATTTTTTACTGATAGATGCCATGCTTTTCTGGGCAGTGGTGCTACTGAGAGAAAACATCCCTCGTCTTGAATAATTTACCATCTTAGTGAGTAGACAGAAGCACAAAAAATCACCAACCAATCAGCCCCTACCAGAAACAGGTTGATTATGTACTATGTGCTGTGGGGACACAGGAAAACAAATATTTAAGTCTACCAAGGGGAACAGAGAAAGGTTTCACTGGGGAGGTGCCGATTCAGCTTCTAGTAAAAAGATGATTAGTTGGTTGCTAGGATAATAAGAGACAGTGGCTAGTTCATGCGAGAACATTTGATAAGTTAAAAATAGAGAGGATTGTAGAGGCAACAGCTGGCTTGCCCATTAGATTTTAAGTGGGGTGAGGGCAAGGGTCTTTTTTGCTCAGCATTATGTTTCAAATCTGAATGGTAGGAGAGAGAATTAGGAACTGGAGGAAGGGTAGTAGCAAGAAGTCTCTTCACACTGGAATGAGGTTGTAGAGATAATGAATCAGGATTGATTTTTGTGAAGAAAAAAAAAAAAGCTGAAGAGAAAAAGGAAGGTGTAAGAAAGAAGGTGGCAAGTATTGAGAGAAATAAACTGGTGCAGAAAATGAAATAGATTTGGACCAGTTCAGTCCTCTCAAGGATTCTTCTTGATATTGATAGAGAGAGGTGTTCCTTGTAAGCTCCTTTTCCCCTCCTTTCCTCTTAGCACAACCAGAGCCCTTGGAAAATCTGTTTGGATTGTAGACTGTGGATGCTGCGTGGTGGGCATGGGTGTACCCCATCTGTTGAAGGGCAGATGGTGGTGGGGAGTGGGATTATCTGAGTAACTATCTAACTAACTACTTATCTCTTTAGCTAAGATAAATAGCCCTGATTTCTTTTGATCTTTCACACTAGTGATATTTTCAACCTTTCAGTCATTTGGACTATGACCTCTCCCCCCAATAGTTCCCATTTCCTGTCTCACTCTTACCTCTCAGTAAAGTGTAGAAATTTCAAGGAAAAAGAAATAAGATTTTTACTTCAAAGAAAAAGTGAAAAGGGGGCTTTTTGAATCATTTCCTTCAACTTATATTTCAGAAGTCCCAGTTGAGAAAACTACTTTTCTAGATGGTAATCAGTGACACAAGTAACAAATTATGACAGCCACATTGGTCTCCCAGGTTGTTTCCCTTTTATTTGTTGCTAGGTGGTAGATTTAGGTTGCCAGAGGTGCTCGGACTCTGGAATAAAGAGAATTAATGATAGAGTTATAAAGAATAATAGAACCAGGGAATGGCTTAGAAATCCTCTAGATTCTAGGACAAACTGCATGCTTCACAGATGTAGATACAGAGTCCAAGCCATGCACTCATGTTATCACAGGAGCCGAGCTAGGCTTTCCCTGAGTCCATAGGCCTGACCTCTGCCCACCTGGCACACGGCTGTGCTGTAGACCACAGACGCAACACCTCATTCCCATTCCCTGACTGCTGTCAGCTGCTCTGATTTCTGCCTTGATTGCAGAAGGTGCAGAGTGGTAGTACCTATGGCAAATGAGTCATCTCAGCACAGGACAGCTGCTTCTCTAATGATGGAGTCATGGAACAGTAGGGAGAGAGATTCTCTTGGTGGGAGTCTTCTGCAGCTCATTTCCACACTGCTCTTTGGTCCTGGGACCTAGTCTGTCCCTTTTGCGAAGCTCTCACACAGACATTGCCATCAAGGCAATGTCTCACTAGGACTTACTGATGACCCCAGGACCCATTGAGCCTTCTTTTGAAACACACCAGATAATGTGTACCTTGTGTGGTCAGTTAACCCTTGTGACTACTGATTCCAGACCTTTCCTACCTCTGAGCAGCTTCCTTCAGCTGCCCTGGCCCTCTGGGACTCCACTCTCCTCTGTGATCTTCCATGGGAGCTCTTCTCAGGGCACCTGTACCCAGGCTGGTGGTCAGAAGGGCCTCTGGACCATCTGGTAATCCTCCCGGTCAGCCTTTCCTCGGTCTTCTCAGAATCACTACAGACTTTTGTCTCCTGCTCCCAGCTTCACCAAGAAATGGTTGATCATAGGGTGAGAACTTCTCAGTTCCCACACCCAGCCTTGCTGACCATCATTTGCACTCGCTGCTTTGCCTTTCCTCGGGGGAGATGTGTCCCTGCCCTGTCTGCAGTTATTCTCCCCCTCCCCCTCCCTAGGACACTTGCTCACTAATCCTCCCCACTCTATTTCCTGTATCTTCAAACTTTTCGTTCTTTGTTGACTCCTTCCCTTAGGATATAAGTACCCTCAAAAGTCTCTCCCATTAAAATAAACAGACATGAGCAAAACCACACTCATCAAACAGCAGTTCATTGGTCCTTGCCTCTCCCTGGCATCCTACCCTTCCTTGGTTGCCCCCACCTCTGCCCAGCCTTTATACCATCACTCCCATCCTGCTCCTGCCCATTTGCAGTGGCCTGCTGCCTGATTGCCAGACTTCATTATTTTATTTGCTAACAAATCTTTCTTCAGATGCCAGGGATCCTCAGGAGTTAATTCTTTGTGGGGCAGCCCCTTCTGGGGTCAGAGTCCTCTCCGGATGAGTTGTCAGACTGTGGCTTGATAGTCTGTCTCTGACACCACCCAGTGGCCTGTTGTGACTATGGGTGGAGTAGGGGGGTGGCTGTGATCCTTGGCAGATACTCTCTGACTTTGGTCCAAGGTCTTTAGAAAACCATTGTGAGAGCAAGACAATCTGTCCTGAGAACTAGGCCCTTTAATTTTTAGAATGTTGACTTTAACTGGCATTGCATATTTTATCTCTTGCTGGGTTTCTTTTCTAACTAGAGAGTGATCTCTTTCTTCCTTTACATTTGGGTTAGAAAATGCTGTGTATGTGTGGGAAGGGGAGAGGGTAGGGAGTAGTGGTGACAAAACTGTAGCAAGCATTTCTGTTGTTAGTCAAAATGTGAAATATGAAAACGGAGGTGTTTAAATCTCTAATTTGTCCCCTAGGAGAAAGAAAGGTTTTTGCAAGGTCATAGCACAGCTCAGAGGAGGCTAGGAGAAAGAATTTGGATACACACCAGAGTGCTTTACAAGCCACCCTGACCCCCCTGAGCTCTGGAATAGATCCTTGAAATGGGCCTGTGTGGTAGCCAGACATAGGAGTATTTGAAAACTCCCTGCAGTGGGCTGCTCCAACTCACACCATGAATAATTCAGTAGATCTTTTGGAAGCCCTCCTGGGAGCAGTAATACCACTCTCCTGGGATAGGCTCTTTTGAATGAGAGAGGCTTAGCCACTTCTTCAGATTTGCTGTTGGGAGTTTCTTTCCTGTCGCACCAAGTCCGGTCCTCCTAAGACCAGAGATCCAGAAATAAGTCCTTCAAAACAGAGATCAGTGTCATTAGTTTGTCACCTGGAGTCTTAACCTCAGAGCCTGATAAGACATGGATGTTTGCACTAGTAACTTGAAGGATGGGTTAAGGATATGAAGTGGTCGAAAGTATTATGGTCATGGAATTAAGTGTTCTAAAATTCCATCTCTTTGCTTGTTTGTTTTTTAAATTATTAATTGGTCAGGAGCTAAGATTATGAACACAAGTGTTATTAGATATTATTTATTATTAAAAAAAGATCAGATCTTTTTTCTCTTTATCTTGAACTAAAGTGAACAGATTTTTCTTTTTCTTCGGATTTATTAAAAGTTGACTACTGAATCCATTATCTTCGTGTATATTTTTATTGTATTTTAAACATGGATGGATTACCATCAGTAATTTAATTTTCTCCTCAATGACTGCTCACCTCTAGTATCCTACTCCTTAAACTTTGCTTCTTATGCTACTTGACCAAGCCTATTTCTCTTCACAGGTGTGTAGAGTGGAGACAGGGATGAATTCCCAGCCAGCTCAGTTAGGTATGCATGAGTCTTGGGAACTTCCCTTCTCATCTGACCAACCTGCTTTAACCACCTTAATCTCTACTATGTTTTCTTTGCCACTTACAACTAAAAATATTCTAGTCCAGCCTCATTCCCCCACCAAGTCACCATTTGCCTATAAGGAATGCCTCACAGACAGCACACTTATATTTTGGTAGCTTTGTCTGGTAAAAAAGCCCAAACCTGTTGTCCTCGAATCCCTTCCATTGACCCTAGAAGGGAAACATAGACTTTTTCTTTCTTCTAGAAATATGAAGGGAGTTCTCATTTCTTTGTTTCCTCCTTCCCCTTCTTTTCTAGGCTGAACTGTCTCAGTTTCTGTGTTGTAGTCTGTTAACCTCCCTGACTGCTTTCCTCTGAGCAGGCAGGGCTATGTTTTTATTAACAAATGGTACACAGGACTGAACATCATCCGCTGAAGAATGAGGCAGGACTGTCATCCCATTTTATCTTTATACTGTACCTTTAAGATCACATTGGCTTATTTTCATTAATTGAACAGTAATTTATTAGTTTCTTCCCATGTGGTAGACACTGTAAAAGATACCTGGGTGCTGGGAATATGTATAAGTGCTATCAGGGAGCAAACATACTAGAAAAGAAGGAGAGAGGGAGAGAGTAAGCAAAAATAGGTAACTAGAAAGCAAGTATGGTGAGTATTAGCCTAGGAGTACAGGGTGGTGTGTGCCAAAGTAGTTGGGGAACATTTCCTAACTGGAGGGTTAGGAAAGGCCTCTGAAAGGAAGGACTTTAAAGCAGGACCATAGAACAACTGGACAGGAGATTAGGTGTAAGAAAGAGGGAGACCTGGGGGAAGGAACGGAATGTACCAGGCAGAACAAAGAACATATGCAAAGGCCAAAGCAACTGAATGTAGCACAATCTGAAGATTAGGCTATAAAGAGAAGGCAGAGGTGAAGTAGGAGATACAGGAAGTGTCCACACTGTGGGTTCCTTAAAAGCTAATTATTCAACGCATGTTTGAGCACTCTTCTGGGCCCTAGAGTCATGCCAGTTAAGAAAACAGACCAAAAATTCCTGCCCTCATAGTACATAGAGTTTAGTGGAATTAAGTTAAAAAACCTTATCAAAGAATTTGGATTTTACTCTAAGAGCAGGTGGAACCCACTGAAAAGGTTAAATGGAAGAGTAATGTGGTTAGGATTATGCTGTTTTAAAGTTAGGCATATGATTTCACCCACTGGGAGTACTTTTGACAATGCAAATAATTATGAATAATTGTGATCAAACAGTAGAACTGTGGCTGGTTCTAAAGACAGGCAAAAGCAAGAAAGGTAGGCACCCTTTTAAAATATGGGCAAAAGACCAGAGAGAAGCAAGACTAAAGGCAGAGACTGGCCACTGCAGGGCCCACGAGAAAAATAGCCAGGCCTGGTGCCAAGACAGTCAGTGAGGTGGAAGGAAGTGGATGGATTTGAGAAGCACTTAGAGGGAGAGACCTGTTGTCCAAGACAGGCAAAGGATAAGAAATGCAGAGTGGCACCAAAAGCCTCCTTCCAGACTGAACTGGATGCAGAAACCAGTAACCATTCGCTGAGTTCACTGGATTTGTTACTGGTTTCCTGCTTTCCTGTTACCTTCTCTACATCTTGACTGACTAAGTCAGAGTTCTTGATGGAACCTATATAGGTATGTATACCCATCTATTATGTTTTTCTGAATTGTTTGTCCAGTAAAACAAATGTTTAAAAACAAATAATTAAGGGATGATTAGCCTCATAAGTGGAGAAGGAAATGGCAACCCACTCCAGAATTCTTGCCTGGAAAATTCTGTGGATGGAGGAGTCTGGTGGGCAGCTACAGTCCCTGTGGTCGCAAAGAGTCAGACACGACTGAGCTAGTTCGCTTTCACTAGCCTCATAAGACTTGTTCATGATGGCCTCTTGATCCTGAGATTGTTGCTTCCTTTCAAGTGCTGGCTTACAGTCACTGTACCAAGTTAATCAGGGTTCTCCAAAGAAGTGTGGGCACACACACATACATACATATATATATGTGTGTTTATCCATATATATGGATATTTCTTATAGGAATTGGCTCACACAGTTACAGAAACTGACAAGTCCCATGATCCAGTATGTCTACAAGCAAGAGAATTAGCAAAGCTGGTGGTGTGACAGTCCAGATCCCATGGCTTGAGAACTGGGGAGTCAGTGGCATAAGTGGCAGTTTCAGTCCCAGTGTCCTAGAAACAGGAATGCTGATGTCTGAGAGCAGGAGAAGATGAATGTCCCAGCTCCAGCAGAAAGAGCGAATTCATCTTCCCCCTGCCTTTCTATTCTATTGAGTCCCTCAACAGATTGGATGGTGTCCACCCATACTGGTAAGGACAATCTTTTTCACTTGGTCTACTGATTCAAATGCTAATATCTTCCAGACACACTCTCACAGATATACCTGGCAAAAGTGTTTTACTAGTTACCTAAGCATTTCTTAGCCAGTCAAGTTGACACATAAAATTGACCACCACATGTACAATACATGTATAAGTTTAAATTATTTTCCAGGAGAACAATCCATTTTAAGTGCTGAGTTTATCCTTTCTGTGGTTGACTTTTTCCAAATAGAAACAGCAGTTCTCTTTGTTGTTCTCAGTCTTTTTCTTCAAGTGTGTAAGTTCCCTTTAACTTACATAACTCCCTAGAGCAGCGTAACATCAGGCCATTATAGGACCATTATTTCTGAGCCAGACTGTTTTGTTCCACTTTGGCCACAGAGTATGTGATGTATGGCATTTTCAGGACAGAGTCAGAAGTTCTGAAATACCGTTAACCATCAGGAGAGGACCTAGTAAAAGACTGAAGAACTGGACAAATCAGCACAAACTAGAACTTGCTGTTAGAGAAGCAGCTTGGTTCTTACCCTCAGAGGAGAAGCATCTCTTTCCTGCAGAAGAAGGGGACTTTCTTGGTCCCTGACCACCCTAACTTTGTGACTTATAAAGACAATACTATCGATCTGGGGAGTGATATTTTAGGTTTTTAGGAAGAATACTACCTCAAAATTGTTACTGAATGTGCTAGGTGTGCAGAATGCTATTTAAATGCTTAATTATCAGGATTGAACCCAAATAATGACTGAGTTTGATTCCCTATGGACTAGAACTGCTGTTCCCAACAAATGACCATTAGTAGAGTTTTCCAGTGTCTCTAATTGCACAGTTCTGAGACTTAGCCATAAATAACTTACTGATTGATTGAGGAGGAAACCAGAGGCCCTATTAGTGCTGGTGAAATGCTAGGTGCCTGAAAACAATCTTTTACTTCACTATTAAATGATGGGGGGAAAGGAGGATAGTCTCTTAAAGCTAAAAGATATTACTCTTATAAAGGCTCTCAAAATGTAAACAAACGAGTAAGTGGTTAAAGATCTGTTTGGGATTTGCATTTTCTAGGTTCACTGGCATGCAGAGATTGGGGCAGGTTTTAGTACTGGGGGGACCTGCTTTATTCTTTTTATGTTCCATTCCATGATTGCATCTCCTTTCCTTGTGCAAGAGGAAGAAGAGTGACTCATGATGACTCCTGGTTTTAATTTCAGTGAATTCCTGAAGGTGCAAACTGAGTCAACAAATCATCTGGTTTAGCTTCACTCTGGCTTATTTCTTTTGAGGGGAGATATTTGCTAGTTTAGATAGTAATTTGAGAAGTAGATTATATATTAAGCTGTGGCAAGAGAACTCCAGAAACGTGAAAATTAACTAAGCCCTAGAAGTAAACACTCATCTTGTTTTCTGTGACCTAAAAGATGTTCCTAAGCTGGACTAATGAGCCACAGTTACTGCCTCTCCTTCCCTTCTGTCAACAGAGTTTATGGAGCACTGACTTTATCCCTGGCACTATCCTATGTCCTGGGGATATAGAATGCACCCTTTACCCCATGTTGTTGCCTCTCATCAAAGAGGAGACCAACAAACAAATTGCCATACAGGAGGATGCATGTGGTCCTGAGGAAGCTGGGCTGAGAAAGTGGCTAACAGGCTGGAAATTGGGAGGCTTGTTACGCAATCAAAACTGTGAGCATTTTGTAAAAGCTGTTTGTCAAGTTAACATTTTTCTTTTGTTTTTGTTGGGTCCTTTGTGGATTTCTCTTGATTGTAGAGGAGTTCTGAGTCACTGTTGAAGATCTTTGTGAAGAAATACATCTTTTATTGCTAGGCAGAGGAGGAGGTATTTTAATTCAGTGAACCTTGGAGCAATGCAAATTTAGTGGATCAGAAACAGTGTTTGTAATGGGTACTAAGTACTGCTGCTGCTGCTGCTAAGTCGCTTCAGTCTCGTCCGACTCTGTGCGACCCCATAGATGACAGCCCACCAGGCTCCCCCGTCCTTGGGATTCTCCAGTCAAGAACACTGGAGTGGGTTGCCATTTCCTTCTCCAATGCATGAAAGTGAAAAGTGAAAGTGAAGTCGCTCAGTCGTGTCCGACTCTTAGCGACCCCATGGATTTCAGCTTACCAGGCTCCTCCGTCCATGGGATTTTCCAGGCAAGAGTACTGGAGTGGGTGCCATCGCCTTCTCTGATGAATCTCCCAGATCAAATGCCATCACAACGAACCTGGAAAGAGTCGCTACTTTTCCAACTGGAGTAAAACTTCTTTATAATAAATGTATTTGTTAAAAATCACATTTTTGGTTTTTGAACACTGGAGACAAAATAGAGGGAATGGCAAGACTCAGCTTTTTGGAATCAAACGTTTACTTGTTCAATTGACAAGAATTTTCCTGAACAAGTGGAAGGAACAGTTAGAAGTGCCCCAAACAAGATTTTGTGTAGTTCACAGGCTGTTTCTTATGAGAATACAGAATGATGAGAGGGAAGTGAAATGAGTGGTTAAAATATTATTGGTGATTGTTGAATGTTAAGTTTTAGGGGAAGATAAAGAATGTTAGGTGCAAGCTTTGGTAAAAATTCTGAAGGACTTTTCAGTGTTTTAGTTTCTGATGGTTCTATTCCTTTATAATGCAGAACTTCATTTTAAAACTTGAGATTTTTGTTGTTAGCACTTTTAGAAACAGACCAAACATCAGCTAGTCATAAGTGACTTTCTCCTCTCTTACATGTTGATGTAAAAGTCTCTATAGGAAGAAAAAACTCTTATTCCTTAATTATAGAAAATACACTTGAAATGTGTGCAACCCATTTGGATTAAGATAGAACAGCTATACAGCCTGGGATCACAATTATCCATGGTTAAAGATGAGGGGTGATGAAAACAACTGTTACATGGAACAGAGGACATAGAGATTGCTTCTGAATGAGGTGAAAGGCTGAGAGATAGCAACTTACAACTCTGTGTAAGAAATAGCACACTTAATCTGGTGCACAGTTTAACTCAGAGACATGTTTTAATGGCCTAGAATGTGTCCACAATATTCTGAGTATTGTGTATAGAAGAACTGAGAGACATAATTCATCAAGAAGCTCCTAGCAAGTGGTCCAATGGTTAAGACTCTGTACTTCCAATGCAGGGAGTATGGGTTTGATCCCTAGTTGGGGAACTAAGATCCCACCTGCCATGTGGTGTGGCCAAAATAATTATTAGAAAAAGTTTTTAGTACAAGTAGGAAAAACTGACAGTAACTTATTGATACAGCAATAGTTAATTTTGCTCAGGAGGTCATCTCAGAGGGGATGCTGCTGCTGAGAACAGTTAGACATTTGCTAGATAGAGAAATAATGGAAGAATCTTCTAGACAAAGAGGAAAGGCTGGTAAAACCTTGGCCATATAAGAGTCTACAAGGTATTAAGGCATTTGGCTAGAGCATAGGGTCTATACCTGAGAGTTGAACTGTAAAGAAGGCAGAGCTCAGAAGAACTGATGCTTTTGAACTGTGGTGCTGGAGAAGACACCAAGGAGTCCCTTGGACAGCAAGGATTTCAAACCAGTCAATCTTAAAGGAAAGCAACCCTAAATATTCATTGGAAGGACTGCTGCTGAAGCTGAAACCCCAATTCTTTGGTTAGCTGAAATGAAGAGCCGACTCACTGGAAAAGACCCTGATGCTGGAAATGACTGAGGGCAGGAGAAGAAGGGGTGGCAGAAGACAAGATGATTGGATGCTATCACCAACTCAATGGACGTGAGTTTGAGCAAATTCCAGGAGATAATAAAGAACAGGGAAGCCTGGCATGCTGCAGTCCTTGGGGTTGCAAAGAGTCAGAATTGACTTAGCAACTAAACACAAAACAACAAAACAGGGTATAAAATCAGGGGGAAGAATGGGAGCCAGACTGTGATGGGCCCACCTAAGATGCCTGGATGCTTTCTTTTAGATGACAGGGAGCCAGCATGATCCTCCACCCACCAACATTTTATTATGAACAGTTTCAAAACATATAGCAAAGCTGAAAGAATTCTACATGAACACTTGTGCAACTATCATTCAGTTTGTGTTTTGCTATCAACATTTTGTTATACTTGTTTAATCACCCGTCTATCCAACCAACCATCCCTTTGTAATCCATCAATCCATTTTATTTATTTATTTTTTTTGCCTTTCAAAACAAATCACAGATCTCAGAACATTACTCTTTAAATATTTCAACATGAATATCATTAACTGGAATTTATTGTTTAAATCATTTAATGTAAAATAATCTTCATAGATTTTAAATGAGAATAAGATAATCAGTTTTATATTTATGAAATACAATGTGAAGAACCTATTGAAATAGGGAAATAAATTAGAAATTTGCTTCAAAAATCTAAGTGAGAGATGCTAAGAATATGATGAAAGCCTGCAGTAGGAATGGAGAAGTGAAGTGAAGTGAAAGTCACTCAGTTGTGTCCAACTCTTTGTGACTCCATGGACTGTATAGTCCAGGGAATTCTCCAGGCCAGAATATTGGAATGGGTTGCCTTTCTCTTCTCCAGAGGATCTTCCCAACCCAGGAATCGAACAGGGGTCTCCTGTATTGCAGGTAGATTCTTTACCAACTGAGCTATCAGGGAAACCCCAGGAATGAAGAGGTACCAGTTAATTCAAGAACCATCCCAGAAGTAGAGTCAATGAATCAGTTGACAAGCTGAATGTAGGGAAGGAAGCAGTGGAGGACAAAGGCAGGACGGTGGGAGTATAAAAAGGGAAGGATGGATCCAAGGCTTTCTGTTCTGGACAACTGGATGTTTGATGACGTGATATGCAATACACAGGGGGAAAGAAGTTTGGAAGTAGAGCAAAAAATAAGTTGAGGCCATCTCTCAAGGAAAGCATTCAGAGTAAGCAGAGAATAGGGACTAAAGGGACCACTCTGGGGAAAGCCAGTGTTTAAGGAACAAGAGGGAAATGCTGAACCAACATGGGAGGCACAGAGGAATAGTCAAAAGACTAGAAATTTAAAATGCTCAGCTGGGCAATTTGAAATGCACCATGTCTTCTACACAAGCCCACACTCTTCCAGATCTTCCCTATCAAGCCTTTGATAGATAGACAGACAGACAATAATTTATTATGTGTTTACTATGTTCTGGAGTTCATAAGTGGTTTGTAAGTCAGGGACTCTTGCAGTCCTTTTAACAACCCTATTTTATAGATGAGGGAAAAAAGGGAACTTAGGGATAGAAATGTCAAGTAATTTATTGAACGTTTTGCAGTTAGTAAGTGGCAGAGCCGGTTTTGAGCCAGTCATTCAGATTTGTCTTATTGTGATGGCCAAGGAAAGAGGGAGATTGCAGGAGAATGTACTCAGAGAGTCACAGTCCTCCATGATCTGAACCCTAACCTACATTTCCAACTTTGTCTTCTATTTACTCTTCACTTACTTGAGACTGACTGGTCAATTTGAAATGCTCCCTGTCTTCTACACAAGCTCATACTTTTCCAGGGCTTCCCAAAGAGTTTTGTGGGCCACTAGTTCTGATGGAGAAGGCAATGGCACCCCACTCCAGTACTCTTGCTTGGAAAATCCCATGGACGGAGGAGCCTGGTAGGCTGCAGTCCATGGGGTCTTGAAGAGTTGGACACGACTGAGCGACTTCACTTTCACTTTTCACTTTCATGCATTGGAGAAGGAAATGGCAGCCCACTCCAGTGTTCTTGCCTGGAGAATCCCAGGGACGGTGGAGCCTGGTGGGCTGCCGTCTACAGGGTTGCACAGAGTTGGACACGACTGAAGTGACTTAGCAGTTCCACGAGATAGTCTGTGAAAAATAGTATTCTGTGGTCAAACAAGTTTGAGAAATGCTGCCAGCTCAATTCTCTTGGAAATTTGTGATGTATGTTAGTCCATCAAAGGGGTATTGTGCCGGGGTCCAGCCCTGGTGGATCCAGGGTGACTTGAAGTGTGGATGGTGTCAGCGTCTTAGAAGAAATGTATTTATTTAGAAATATAAGATTAGGAAATAATAGTATAGTGGGAAAATTAAGTGGAGAAAAGAGGCTGAATAACTTGGTTTACGTGGAAAGCCAATAAAACCTCGAGACAAGAGGTCTGCACCATCTATGTGGGCCACCAGCGTCCTCTTGAATATCGGGGGATGCCCCACCTTGGGCACCCCCTCGCGTGGATCTTAAAAGCCAGGGCAAGTAAGTAGACATGGCGAGCCTCCACGCCCCAGATGGGAATTCAGCCAGAAATTAGAGTAAAGACACGGGGGAAGCCAGTCCAGCAACTGGCCCTGGGGCCCTATTCTCCTTCAAGGCCTTTTATACCTTTTTTGATTGTACATAGAGATCAAGGGGTAATACAAGATTATGCAGTGTTAGCAGCCTAGACTCTTATCAAAACCCAGGCTTTTCTCTCTGCATACCTAGTTGTATACACAAGTCTTAGGTGATTTACATCATCTTCTGGCCAAAAGGCCAATTAACATTTTATGGCTCTTTTCTGATAAGGGTTTGTTAACCAGAAGACTTATTTGTGTTAAAAGTGTTGTTCTTTCCAAAGTCTGGTACCATTCTCAGAAAGTTACATTTTTTACATAGCAAAGATACAGCGATTTGTAACAAGAGGAGTACAGTGATTTATAACCAAGGAAAGATAATTAACTCAAAAGTCTAGCATTGCTAACATCAAAACTACTATATATCTTTTCCCATATCCTGTTTACATTGATTAACATATTCCCAGGTGCCCAAAAGGCAAAGAATAAGGAGGTCTGGCAGCAGTCATTGAGTCAACAGTGAAACCCTGTCACCAATAGGATTCTTGACTCTTAGAAGAGGCTCTGTAACCTTAAATACTTAAGCTTCGTGCCCCTGGCAGTTGGAGGCTGTAAGCAATTCACAAGCTGTAAAAGGTCTGGGGAACTTGTTAGGTAAATGAGAGCATTTAAGTTAGAGTGTTATCAAAGGGGGTTGAGCTGAAACACTCCTTTCAAATGCAGAAGATTAAAGCCCAGAATTAACTTTTCCAGAGAATGTCAGAAGAATTAGAAAAAAATACAGTGTCAGGCAGATTCTTATTTTCTAGATACACACTCAGGAAATGCCAGGGAGAAACTCCGAGACTCGAATCGTCCTTGCCCATCGAGTCTGCCACATGACTATGTCACAGGTGGGAATCCTACAGGTGGGAATCCTCACGCTGGCTCCTGGCAGCAGGCATATTCGAGTTTCCTTATTTTAGGGGGTGTAGATGCTCAGGGAAACTCAGGGGGAATCTTTGAAATCCTAATCGCCTTGCCCATCGGATTTCTGCCACGTGACTGTTTCACGGGTGGGATTCCCACGCTGGCCNATGTCACAGGTGGGAATCCTACAGGTGGGAATCCTCACGCTGGCTCCTGGCAGCAGGCATATTCGAGTTTCCTTATTTTAGGGGGTGTAGATGCTCAGGGAAACTCAGGGGGAATCTTTGAAATCCTAATCGCCTTGCCCATCGGATTTCTGCCACGTGACTGTTTCACGGGTGGGATTCCCACGCTGGCCCCCGGCAGTATTGGGAAGTGCCACAGTAAAGAACCTACTCTAACTTTGTCTGTCAAATGTCTCCCAGATGTAGTTGAACTTATTTGATCTTGGGACCCATCCCTCTTTTACTTGTAGAAAATCTGTAAACTCCCCTCATAACTAGAATTCTGCAACACTCCTAGTGAACCTTGACTTGACTTTTCGTTTGGTGATTTTAAGTGAGATACATGGCATAGCTTTATCTGCCTCTCATTCTTCATGGCCATGGGACACATTCTCTCCTGGATCATTATTTGTGCCTGGCTTTCCTCCCTGTGCCCTGGTCTTACATGGGACCTAGCACAGTGCCTCTCTTATAGTCATTGTTTCATCTATTTGTGCACAAGTGAAATTAATAGAACACAGAGGAAACTTGTACTTTTTCTTTTGAAATGAAACTTTTCTCTTTAAAGGACTTTTCTGGTTCAAAATGTGGATGTAAATTTAGACTCAAACCAGGTTTTCTTTGAGAATAAGAAGAATGTATGCTTCCAGTTTTAATTTTCATTTGAACTGTTTGTTCTCGGGGTCAGGTCAGTTCAGTTCAGTCACTCAGTCGTGTCTGACTCTTTGCCACCCCATGAATTGCAGCATGCCAGGCCTCCCTGTCCATCACCGTCTCCCGGAGTTCACTCAGATTCACGTTCATCGAGTCTGTGATGCCATCCAGCCATCTCATCCTCGGTCGTCCCCTTCTCCTCCTGCCCCCAATCCCTCCCAGCATCAGAGTCTTTTCCAATGAGTCAACTCTTCACATGAGGTGGCCAAAGTACTGGAGCTTCAGTTTCAGCATCATTTCTTCCAAAGAAATCCCAAGGTTGATCTCTTTCAGAATGGACTGGAGGATCTCCTTGCAGTCCAAGGGACTCTCAAGAGT